>CM042149.1:91481644-91561888 GCA_023376005.1 Doryteuthis pealeii
CACCCTGGCATAATGCTAATGTGCGACATTTTAGTAAGCGAATTACAACTTCAGACACGCTATCATGTTCACTTTCGACTAATATTCAGCTATTTTTATTCGATTTTAACCACACTTCCCAAAAAATTTTCAGTAATGCCTGTAAGGTCTTTACACTTATATGGAAAAACTCACCGCAACCTTTTTAAAAAGTTAGGATCTGTCCTTTACACAACAAAATTTTGCCTCATACTCCCATCTACTTCGTGTAAAAGCAACATTTACCATTGTCTTAATAATTTGTTACGAGGACAAATGTATCATTTCTAAATAAATGCGCTTGTGAATTTTTCTTTGGTCACCAAATAAATACGCATTTTTTTTTTTTAATTTTGAAATTCCGGTACTGATCGAGCAGCATTCTGTGCCCTCCGGTGATTATGATATATTTATTTCGTCTTTCCGTTTACAATGTTGTTTGATAAAAGCATCTTCATAATGTCGAAAAACAGATTTCTGTAGGAAAAACTTTTAACATTTGTTGTTTCTACAAAACTTTTCTACAATTATTGTCGGATTCATATCCATTTACCTTCATTATATATATATAATTTATATATAATATATATATATATATATTATATATAAAGTTATCTTTAGTTAGGATTCAGCAACTCGAGTTCAAATTCTTGATAATAGCAGTTTTCAGTTCACTTTCGTGCTAATCCATGGAAAGGCACAATCCATCTTCCCCGTTGCATATATGAAAATAGTAGGTAGATTGTGTTCTTTAGAAGAAAATGATTTCAAAACAACTTTTCTCCGCTTAAAAATTGACATTGTGTCACATCTTTCCTTAGTGGATAATCATCATCATCATCATATATCATTATGTGCAGCATGAATTCCCTTGACTCTCTTTCCGTGTCTGCTATTGGTCATCCCAACTGGAAGCGTCCTCACACAGTATCCTGTATCAGCAAGAAGATGAAATTTAAGCTGGTTGATGAACATGGAGAGTCATGAGGAACGTCACTTGGATTCATCTTTACATTCCCAGCCTGTGCCGATGTCTTGTTTGCTTTACTTTGATATTTTGATAGGATGTACTGGCTAATGTAGCTTCCTTTTGTGTCGTACTACTTTTTAGGATTTTTTTTCAAACAGTTCACAAAATCCTTTTGAGTTCCTATTCAGCTTAACAGAAGTGTTACATGAAATCATGACATTTTTTTCTGAGATTTCACACATGAAAGCTACAATAACAGCTGACTTTTATATTATTATATTGCAATGAATAAATTTAATAAAGTGCTAATAGAATCACCGGTAAATTATATGAAAGAGCAGAAGCAGAAAATATCTCGCAGGCACTGATTACGGATGTGGACTAATGACATAATATCTGGCGCTTCTGAAAATTACCCATATAAGTCTGATATACTGCTACATAGTCTGGATAAGGCACCAAGGATATTGGCTTGATTTATGTGGACTCGATAAAACAGAGTTCATGTGTTTAAACAGACAGGAGACATTCCCAACAATCATGATAAGCCCCTATAAAATTAGTAGACCAGCTCAAGTACCTAGGTAGTAATATCTCATCCACCAGACGCGATATTAATGCCCGTACTAGGGGCAGGGCAAATTTCAATCATATAGAAATCTTGATCTCAACGATAATTCTTCCAAGCCGTAGTGGTGTCAAACTACGGCTGTTACACCGGAATCAGTGAAGTGCTAAAGAATAAGCTAGATGATAGATGCACAGAATGTGTTTGTTGTTTTAAACAATCCTGGCAACAAGATCCACAAAGAAGCAGCTTAAGTCACTGCTCTCTATCACACAAACCATCACAGTAAGACGAATAAGGCTGCTATCATGATGGATGAGCAAGGTTGAACTTCATGACTTTCTCCTGTGGACCTAAATGATGCATGTGGGCCGACCAACAAGGGACTACATCGATCAGCTCGTCCGGATTCTGGATGCTGCCGAAATAAAATAACAGACAAAAAGGGAAAACAAGGTGTAGGAAAGTTGATAAAACATTAGCCAATTGTTCATTTAGTCCTTTCGTCTCTGTTAGTTCAGAGCTTCTACAGACGGATTTTATTTGTATACAAATGGTATATAAGTGAGGAAGAGGTAAAAAGATATGGGGAGGGAAAGCGAGGTAGAGCATAGTGAAGGAGAGGGTAAGGCCAGACAAGAATGAAAGAGGTAAAAGATGCGGCCAAATTTGAGGGGGGGGAAGGGAAAAGGTAAAGAATGTTCAAGTGTGATATAGTGGTAAACGATCAAAGGGTTAAAGAGGAAGAGAGTCATGTATCTTATTGTCTACAGACAAAAACTAGCTCGTAGTATAGATAAGTCATTAGTGTTTATGTCAACAGTGACTTGTTGCCAGGGTCTTGTAGGTACCTCCCTGCTATAAAGGGGATCTGCATATGTTGCACAGGTGGCACATATTGTTGTATTTCAGCTGACATATCTGGTCAAAATATCACGTCCCTCACTCTTTTGAGGCAGGAGTTTATGCCTCAGTGGCCAGTGTGAGATTTTTGTTTAATTTCTAATCTCATAGCGAGGGGATATCCATGGCAATAAACTCTGCTAGTATTCTCATGGTTGGGTCCTCCAGCATCTTATACTTGATCTCTGTTAGCTTTCATCCTTGATGGGGTGCATTGTCAGGTTGTTCGCTCTTCTGCTTTTGGTTTATTTGTGGATACCGTGAGTGTGCATCTGCAAGTGGAATTTTAGTGGCTTCTGGCAGATTGACATGAGCAGCTTGTGGTCAGTGAGAACATTCATTTTTCTTTCATGTGTGTAATGGTGAAACTTTTCTAAACCACACACTGCTGCTAGCATCTCTTTCTCAATTTGTGCATATCTCTTTTCAGTGTCAGATAGGGAGGGGCTTGCATATGTGACATGTCCTCTCTTGTATCAGGGCTGCTCCCTAACCATACTCACACACATCGTCCTCAAGTGTTAGTTCTTTATGTGGGTTATAGTAGGAGGTACTGGTGCTCTGATTATCAGGTTCATGGTCATGCTGAAGGCCGATTGTTATGAATCTGACCATGCCCAGGTTGTTTCTTTTTAGTTAAATCATAGAAAGCTTTTAAACTGTCGTAAGGTTGGGGATAAACTTCCCAACATAGTTGATCATGACTAGGAACCTATACAGGTTTCCAATAGTTTTCTGGTGCTGCATGTCAGTAATGGCTTAGACCTTTTCTGGGTCAACAACTATACCCTCCTTGGTGATGTGTTGCCCATGAAGTTGATGGCATCTAGGTCTATTTCTAACTTCTCAGGGTTTAATTTTACCCCTACTGCTAGGCATTTCTGTAGTAGTTTATGAAGATCATCTGCAATGATGACAATCTCCTTCATGTCTTGGAATTGTTCCATCAGTTTCCTTTGAAATATTTCAGCTTTTTATGCCAAAAGGTAGTCAACACCAACGGTACACCTGTAACATGTTTGAAAATGATCAAGTTGCTAGACGCTTCAATGAACTCGACATGCCAATATCCTGATGAGAGGTCTGCTTTCGTGAATACTTTGCATCTCATGATGAAGGATGTCCTCTAGAACGAGTATAACAGTGCTTTTGCATGAGTGCTTTGTTCATATCATGGTGGTCTACGCATATTCTCAACGATCAATTTTTCTTCCTGGTGATGACAAGCTGGCTAACCATAGAGTGGGCTTTTCTAACTGGTTCAATGACTCCCAATCAAGTCAGCCTGTTCAGCTCTTGACATACTACCACTGGTACTCTCTATTGGGCATTATGGTTTGGCACTGCATTTGACTTAAGTTGTAGGGTCGCAACTCCTGGTAGCTTGCCAAGCTGTCCATCGAATACTTGCTTGTAGTTTTTTTCTATGTTTACTCCTGCTTCATGGTGGAAGTTGTCCTGTTTTATCTCTACTAGGCCATTTGGGTACTTTATTCTTAGTAGTTTCATTGGGGACTTGTTCCACATTGTCAGAACCCTTTGTATGAGTTTATTTCACTAGCAAACTTTGCCGGGAGTGTGTTGATGGTTGCTCCAGTGTCAATCTGGAAAACTATTTCCTGCTTGTCAAGAAGCATCAGACATTTGGCATCCTTCCTTCCTCTGCTTTTTCCCTGAAGTCACCGCATTCACCAAGTGGATGTATTTATCATCCTCTGATGATGTGTCAAGTTGATGTATGTGTGGTTGAGGAGCTTTATAATTACTTTTCTTTGAAGTGTTACCCCTCTGTTTAAGAGCTCTTCTGTCCTTGTTGGGACACTTTTGACTCAAAGTGGTTCCTCTCTCTACAAGCATTGCATATTTTACCATAGGCTGGACATTTGCTGTGTTTAGGTGCATGTAAATAGCTACAGAATAGGCATTCTTTTTTTTCAGGCTGATTCCTTAGCTCTGTTGGTCTCATATACTTTCAATACCCAAGCTTCTTCTAGTCCCATGCTTTGACTATGGGTAAAGACCTTTTCAGCTGCCCTGCAATGTCTACAATCTTTTGTAGGGTGAGGTTCTGGAGTTTCAGTAAATCTTGTTTTGTATTTTCAATTCCAGACGCCGTCAACAATTGGTCCCTCAGCATTGAGCGTTACATTTGGTGCAGAAATTACAGGTTCTTGAGAGGACTCTTATGTCATTATAGAATGTGTCAAAGACTTCACCTTCTTCTTGTTTTCTCTGATGGTAAACAAACCTCTCATAAGTCTTGACAAATACGACAGTGTATTCTTTCAGGGTCTGGAGTATATCTGGTATGGTACGCTCTGTGTGTGGGTTATTAAACTGCATACCCTGGTATGCTTTCATGGCATCATCACATCATCACCAAGGCAGTTCTCAAGAATGGCACTTTGAATTTCTCTTGGTTGGCAGTCCAGTTGGACCACTAAGGCGTAATTTGTCCATCGTGTGAGAAATATTTTCCAGGAGTCTGCCTTGTTTCCACCGAACACTAGATGTCCCGGGGCTCTCACATGCAAATTAATCATTTTCATTGGTAGGGTAGTAGCAGGTGTCATCTCTTCAATAGACATTTTTGTGACAGAGAATAAGTTAAGCGTTCACAGAGAACAAAATATTTCCCAGGTACAGTCAACGAGTAATAAATCTGAAATAGTAGCAAGAAGTCAGCAACAGAATCTGAATATTTAATAGTAAGTAAGAATGTCACCGCTATGAGATGAAATTGATTACGTTACACATGTGGCTGTGGAACAAGTAAAACAGAAAAGAAACAAAATTATCAGGTTATTCAGTTCTTGACAATCTGTCTTAGATGTGTTTCATTTATCAAGTAAGTAACCAGCAATAGAACCTAAAGTTTAGGTCCTAGACAAAATAACTTCAGGATGCCACTGTTATGTGACAAAATGAATTACTGAGATGCATGTGGTCGCAAAATGGATAAAATGGACAGGGGACCCCCCCCCCAAAAAAAAAAAAAAAAAAAAAAATGCTCAAGCCTTTCTCAGTTTTTTTTTCTTCTTCTTTTGACATCCTGTATTTTCTTCAAGGTTTGCAGAGACATATTTTGTTTATCAAGCGAGTCAGCAGCAATTTAAGTCTTTAAAAAAAAATAGCCGTAACTCAGTATGCTACCACTATGCAACGGGATAAATTACATGAGACGCATGCGGCCCGAAAGGGGTAAACTGGACAAAGACAAAAAGCAATGAAAAACTTAATGAGTTTTTTTTTTCTTTTCTTTTGATGACCTGTATTTTCTTCAAGTTTGGAGAGACACATTTTGTTTACCAAACTGCCACCATGTTAAGTGTGTAGACATTGACAAAGGAGTTGAGACAATACAGAGCTAATGAGAATGTGACTTTATTCGTGGCTAGTCATTCAGAAAGTGAGGGTCCTCCACTGTGAAGAGTTACCCCTACTAAGGGTGTTAATATGGAAAAGGGGTTGTATAAGTGTGTATTGCTTATACACGTAACAACTGTCACCTTAATATTCCACAACTTTTCATAACCTTTTTTTAGCCAGTCACTGCCAGAAATTTCACTTTCTTAGTTGCAGTAACTAGCATTACCAACACATCACTGAAATTGGTGGACATTGACAAATTTGTAACCTTAATTGGTTTAATTTGCAATTTCTGGAGTATTTCTGATCAAATTAAAAAAAATATTTATATATATTTTTTCTAAATATGAAATTTCCATGTGTTTTTATCTATTGAATATATTTTTACAGTGATTTAAAATGGTATTTTGATTCGAACAGCTGAAAACATGAAATATAATTTTTTTTAAAGTACTATATCCTTAATAGAAGATAGTCTCAGAATTATTTTGATATATAATATGTGACATTTGGATGATGGTTAACCATCAGCATTTTTTGTCAAATGTTCAATTTTGGTAAAAAACAAACTTAAGATATAGTATTAAAACATTTAAAAAACACACACTGGCTGGACAGGCTTTGTTTTAAAAAATTTAGGTAAATAAGTATTCTATTTCTTGTATGTAATAAAACATAGCAAGTATTTAAAAAGGTATTTTTAAGTTCAAAGTAATGTTATTTATTTAAATTAATACTATATATATGTATACATGCAGTATTAAAATGAAAATGTTGAATAATCTTGTGGTAAACTTAAAAAAAAACAGTTGATATCTGTACCACTTATTCTCTAAATAATGGGTTACAGCATAGAGATACATACAATTTAAGTGCAGAATCAGAAAGAACATACAATTTTACATACGAATGTAAAGTTTTATCAAAATTGTTCCAAAAATGAAGAAATGGTAAAGAAATTACTGAACTTCTTTTGAATTGGTCCATGATTTTTAATAAAATCCTGTCCACTTTTGTACTCCTAATTTCAGGGCTTTAAATTCTCATTTAAATTTTGAACCACTGGGGATATTTGCATAATTCAAACAGTTCTGAACTCCATTTACAAAGCTCTATATAACTAATGTGATTAAATAACAATAACCTTAAATAAAAAAAATCAATTTGCAATGCTATAGTAACCATAAATCCATATCCAAACTTGAATATCGTTTCAGTGGAAAAATATTTAACTAAGTATTTTTCTTGATAAAAAAAAAAAAAAAAAGCATCAATAAAAATGTTCAGCATTGTTTTACTGGTGACATTTTTCATACAGGCACTATCCAATATGCCCATTCTGAAAGTGTCTTTAAACAACTTGGAAGCATGAAGCTCTGTGTTAAATAGGATGAATTTCTTGTATTCAAAAAAGAAATTCTTGATTTTGTCAACAGTCTCTTGAGAAGTGTTTTGTCGAGTCATAATTAAAGCATCTCATAATTTGTCCATTCTTACTAATTGGATTGCAGCCAATTATTGGCTTCATAAGTTCTGCTGGGATATTTCTGACCCCCTCTATAATTTACTCATCCATACCAATGCCACATTTGAAATGTATTCTCATTTTCAGTTACAAAAAAGGGTTTTGATTTGACACATGGTGCTCCCATCTGGCCATCAGTTGAAACAGGATCCACAAAAATATTTTTTATAGTACATTTCATATTTTCATAAGTCATAGACCCACATGTAGCATAAGCCAGTCACTTGTTCTCATCAGACATTTTTGTGGTAGTTAATAGAAAAAAAAGCATGTATACTCTCTGGTAATTCAAGTCTAAAATGACCAAATTTGGGATATGGATATTCAGATTTTATTAAAAAGTCAATCATACTTATGCTGGAAGGACACTTGTAATTATAAAATTCCTTAAATCCTAAATAAACCCGAATATTGTTGTCTTTTAAAAATAATCTATCCAGTTTGTCTGTTATTTCCTGCACCTCATTTCATGACCAATTTCCTGGTTGTACTAGGGACCCTAGCACAATCTCTTGCTCATCCAGTCAAACTAAGAAAAAAACTGCTGGACCCTGTTTGGATTTATTTAAGTCCATGTACATCTGCCATATTTTTAGATCATGCTTCCATTCAACATTGTAATTTTTGTTCTCTAAACTTGGTGGTGATTTTAAAGCTTGTTGAGTTGTCATCTTAAGATGCAGTATAAGTGGCAATTGGTACAGCACAAAACAATATGAAATATCCCATAACTGGGTCGCAAACTGCTACCAATTGTTGATATATATATGACAATTGTAACTCCAGTCTGTTGCCATTCCCACTCCTACTCTCTTTTCATCAAAGAGTTCCTTCTTCCAAAGATCAAGGGATATAACTCACAATCCATTTTTGATTTCATATTGAGATTTTATTTCTAAATCATTTTGTACCTTTAGATTTTCTGGAATTGTTTGAATAATTAAGTTTTTATTTGTGTACTGACACTAATATAACTTGCACAAAGATCTAAATAATAACTGTAATGTAGCAGCTACCTCCTGCCATTGATAACATTGGTACCCAGTTGTATGGCCAATAATAAATGGACTATCACGAAAACTCTCATGGTAGGTATGAGAAATGGTGACACATAAGGATGGGTGATTTTTTTTTAAAGGGTCAGTTTCACCAAGGCTCTGTCTTGAAGGACCACAAATTTAAAAGAAAATTCTCCATTTGTTTGTATCCATGTGAGAAGAAAATCCTGATAATTGCAAATTAAGATACATATAAATATTTCATTTTAAAAAATCTGGACTTATCTCCAGATGTATTTTAAGAATATATATAGTTTTCTATGGTTTTGATGTTTCTCAGATGAGTTATTGATATCCAAAAATATTCCATATTTTCCAGAATGTTGATTTTATTGCATTTCAAAAGCGTCCCATGAAAGGCACTTCTAATCAGATAGTTTTTGTATGTTTCATTGATTACACCTTGCCTATTATTAGAGTAGAATAGATGGAGTACTTTAAACCAAGGGTCATGGAGTGATAGCTACTTAAACTTTAAAACTTTTGGAAATTGTCCCTTAGAGGTAAAGTTTTTACTGTTAATTTGTTAAAGGTAACTTAAAACAATTGGTTCAAACTAATTTCAAAATACTTTAGGATTGAGATGAGAAAAACAACCTTACCAAGGATTGTAACACATTTTCAAATGCAAGCCTTCAAAATTGGGTAAAAAATCACAAAGTGAATATTTTTTTATAAATTTCTTAAAATTTAAAATGGTCATGAAATAATAATAATTAATGCTATTGTGCTGCAATTTTCAGTATTTACTTCTCAAATGGATACAAACAAATGGTTAAACATTGGGACAGACCCTTGATAAAATAGGCTGGAATGACCCCAAAAAGGTCACTGGTTAGTTGGTTATTATGAGAGTGACAACCTAAATTTTTGGAGGTAGTGAAATGTCCTCCCCCTTCCTCAGTTTGTGGGTGGCCTACAATTTGTCAAAGAATAGAGCTTTACTTAATCGACTTGAAAATACCACTTCACACCTTGTTTTTAAGATTGGTCCACAGGGAAGTTGTAACATTGATAATAAAGTGTTTTTTTTCTGTGACCACATTTCTGACTTTTCCTTAAACAACCTCATCTTGTCATCATAGGAAAAATCTGAATTCCAATGAGCTGTACTCTGATTTAAAAAAATTGACCCTGTGTCACATCCTGCTCATGACAGAGGGGTTGGATAAATACTATGGTATTTTTTGCAATATTTTGTTTACATGAGGCACTATTTGGCAGCTCTGGATAATTTTGTTGAGGTTGTGAAGGTGATGACTGCACTAGACTATAAGATGCTCAGCTAGCCTGATACTCTCTGGATGCTACTTACCGGATTTGCCTCTATGGGTTTAGGCCTACCTGACTTTGCCTGATTATTAAGGTTCTTGCAACCAATCAAAATGTCTTGAACATTTGATTACTCCTCTGTGATCAACTTCACCTTCAAATGTTTTTAGTTGCTTTTGCAACGTTATGGTCGAGTTTGAACTTGTAATGCATATGTTCACAAATTAGACTACCTTGTACATTTATTTGTGTGGCTTTTTAGATCACACAAAAGGTGAAGTAATAAATAATGTATCAGTTTACCAACTACTACAATACTACTAACCATAGTAGGTACATTCCTACTATTCTTGAACTACTTTGATCATGTGATATATGTGTCACAAATTAGCACATACTGAGATGTTGTCAGACTTTTGACACACACTAATATATTAATGTCTTAAGTACATAAGCTTTACTAAATCTTTCTTTTTGTTTTGAATTGCATTTCTATTTTTCTTTTATGTAGTAAGTAAAGTAAAGTAAAGTCAACAGGGCGGCCTAAAGTTGGTATCAGCCAGTCAGCGAGGGAGCCTATCCCCTTTTCAATAGTGCTAGACCATGGAGATTGTTTTAGCATCTGAGGTGGAGCGCCACACCTACCATCAGCTCCTTTACCGCACAGATCACTGTGCTACTCATACCCTGAGTTGGCGAGGACCGGTATCGAACTAGGAACCTTGTAGTTTCTAGCCGAACGCTCTACCGACTGAGCTAACCAAGCCCCATGTACAATATTGTAAATTTTGATGTGTTTTCTCTTTCAACATGTTCTCTTTTTCTCTTAATTGTAATTTAATATTTTCTGTTACCTAATTATATATCAGCCTTTTATTTGTTTCTCCTTCATGCATTTTCTATGATGTGTAACGATTGAGATGAAACACTCTCTCTCTCTCAAAGTAAATATAGATACAAGCATCAAATTCATAACAATTGATGATGTTACATAATCATTAGATACCTAATGATTATGACAATAGTGTAGAAATCATATTAGTGCAGCTGATGGCCTTGAGGGTGAGTGACAGCGCTTGACCTCGATCTCACCTTGCGTTCTGGGGAGAATCGTGAGAACCAGAACCCCATAGAAGGCCCCCTTCCGGTTTAAGGATACTAAGTAAGTAAGTTAGTCAGTTAGAACTTAGAAGCCAAGCTTACATATTGCTAGCTTGATTCTATCTCTTCTCCTCTTCTTCCATCTATGGGTAAATAGTAGAGAAATCTGTGTTGTTGAGCCTTGCCATGACAACTGATCTAAAAGAACAAATAAATTCAGACCATCTGTAATCAGTTAAAAAAAAATCTATCTTGTGTCACATCCTGCCTATAGTGGAGGGATTGAATAAATGTATACACTTGCATTTATAAGCAAATTTGAATGAAGATATACAATTACTCATTTGTTTTAGAGAACTATGATCTGGTGCATAACTACATTTTAAGGTGCTGAATATGTTCTTCAAGAAATCAGCTGTTGAAATAAGTAAATAAATATATTTGGGTTATTTTTGTTGATAGCCAACATTATCATGAAGAGTTTGTAGAGAACGGCTGATATCAACATGATGGGGTCACTTGGATTAATATTTTTTCACCAGTAAGTGACTGGGAGTTAAAGTTTTTCTTTTATTGCTTTACTGACTTGATATCAATATAATGGCATATTTTTTCTCTTAAAAAAAGGTTTTAAAAATATATTCTGGATTTTATATTCAAAGTTCAGGTATCTGACAGGCTGATGTAGACTACTACTAGTTGACTCCATTATAATGTAATATTAAATGTAAATGATGGGGGGGGGATGCTAGAGTTTTGTATGACATCAAATATTATAGTTTTTCTCTTTCTAGTTGATGTAATTTAATTTTTTCATAGTCATTATATAATTACCAATTAATGGTGAGAGAGAGAGAGAGAGAGAGAGAGAGAGAGAGAGAGAGAGAGAGAGAGAGAGAGAGAGAGAGAGAGAGAGAGAGAGAGAGAGAGAGAGAGAACTTCACTACTACATAATCAGTTCATCTTTTCACCAGTATAAAATAGATAAAAGCTAGTGTAAATGATCACAAATTTTTTTTGTACTTTAAAAAAGAAAGAAAAAAGCTTATAAAGACCAATGGGATCTAAGTACTGCAACACCGATGGAAGAAGTGTGTGAACCACAAGGGGAACTATGTTGAAAAATAAACAACATTTTGGTCACATTCCATGAGTGTATCTTGGTTAGCCTATGACTGTGCCAGTTAAGGGGTCAGAGCTTGGATTGTAGCTGTTTATCATAACAGTAAAATAAATCATTTTTTAATACTGATAAAACATAAATCCATGTGGCAGAAAAAGGATTTTACAAATTATAATTTTTTGTATCATCTTATGAATCCGATATTGTTCTGTGAAAACATTCATTAAGTTTTTATAGATTGATATTTCAATTTAAGTGAGTGACACTTATGAGATTTATCAATTTAAAGAGATTTTGTTTTTGTTCACATTGTTAGTTCTAACTCAGCAATAATGCTGTGTAATAATGTTTTGTCTTTTGTACTTTAGACATTTAAATTCTAAATGATTTATTGCTTCTTGCAGCAACATGACTGACCCTTGATTATTGCTAGTAAACCTCTTTGTATAAGTGGAAAGAACATTTAAAAACAATTAAAACCTTCTTCTGGGTATGCATACTTATTGAAGTATGCATATCAAATTTGGTAGCTGTACATCAAACCATTTGTAGTGGAGAATCTTTCATTTATTTATTTATTTTCTGTATTAATATGCTGATTACTTTTAATCTTTTTATTTGACTGTTGTGATGATTGCTGTTTTAAATCTTTTTACAAAGTAAAGAATTAAGGTCTTTAATCACAGAGTTGATTAATAATGTCTGTGTCCATAGAAGTGTTCTTTCTGAATAATAATGGTTTAATTATATGAGTGATAAAACCCAGATAGTTACTGTAGTAAAGATAAGTATTTAAGAATGATGAATATGTAGTAGTATTAGTAGTAGATGAGGGTTATTATTTTTTTCATAAATTTAAAACAAAAAAGAATTCCTTTTTTGTTTTGAATGATAATTAAGAAAGATAAACAAAGATAAATGAAAGAAAATAAAGTAATTTGTAGACTTGAAAAATATGCACATAATTATAATAATTACTACAAAATAGGGATGGTTTATATAAATTAAATAGAAACATATTTATCAAATGACAAGTAAGAAAACTTGTCATTATTTATGCCATTTGATAATTGGTCAAATTTTGAGAGTCCTGGAATTTATTGTGACATGTCTCAGCTTGTTATGGAAATGGTACATGCATCTTAGACTTGTTGACAGGACATGGGTGGCATACTCCATTATGGTAATTAAAGTTGGGAGTGGGTGATGTTTGTGTTCCTATTGCTAGGAAACTGAATTTTATTCCCAAACTGTTTATGTTCATATGCTTCTGTTAATTCAAATGAAATGTGCTTGTATTTCAATTGAGTAAGTAGGGTGCCTGAAAACGATCATGCAAATGCATATATCTATGTTTTGATACACACACATAAATCCTTGTAAATTGAGCGGTTAGCTCATACAGAAAAGACAGCTAAAAAATCTGCAATAGTTCCTATTGAAGATATGATTATTTCAAGAATATCAGCTTATTTTATGAATATCAGTTTTTCTGTTTAATATATAGGTGTATGCATAAATCTATGATTAAAATTAGACTAAACAAATCAAAGAACAGGGATCTTGGATTAAAAAGGTCTCTTCAATTTGACAAATATATTAAAAATAATAATGGAATAGATGGGCATATTTTGCAAATTTTGGCATTTAAATTTTTCATGCATAGTGTCTTCAGCCCCCTCCCCCTCCCCCCAAAAATCCTAGTTTTGGTTATTTCAAGTTATCTTCTAACCTTCTTACATGAGAATTAGTTCAGCTGATATGAAATGTTAGCTTAATGTACACTCTGTGTGTGTGTGTGTGTGTGTGTGTGTGAGAGAGAGAGAGAGAGAGAGAGAGAGAGAGAGAGAGAGAGAGAGAGAGAGAGAGAGAATATGTGTATGCATGCAATTTGCACATGTGTGCAGTATTAGACTCTTCATATCCACTTCTTTTCCCACTATGATTATTGACCCTGCATTTTATGTCTGTTAATATCTAGTTGTTAAAGTGCCAATTTTAGATATAATCTCTTAAAAGTTATTTTGAAATGCTCTTCTTATACCAACATACAGTTTCATATTAATTGTACTTTTAGAATGATTTGCTTGTTTATTCAGTAAATATTTTTTGCATTTACTATTTGTATGTGCTGGAAAAAATGTAAACAAATCTTTCTGCTGCAATAAGAGAAACTTTAATGCTATATTATGTATTTAAAATTTCTCATATTACTCTGCTGTAAGTTGTATAGTCTCAATTATAAAGTACTTGAAGGAATAAAATGAAAGCAGGTTTTCCAGTTTCTTCATATTTAAAGGTTTGATTGGTTGGTTGGTTCGTTTAACCTTTATTGGGTTAATTAATGATGATCTCAGTATTCTTTTCAAGCAATTATTTGTTATCAAGTAACTAATGATAATCATTTGTAAACACATAGTTTCAAGTAAATATTCCTAATAATTTATACACAATTATATAGTTTCAAGTAATTATTCTTATTTAATAATAATCATTGGATTGCACACAGTTGTATGATTTAATTTAAGTACTTAATAATAATAATCCTTTGTAAACAATTATGGCTTTAAGTAACTATTCTTAATACAAATAATTTAGTAATATGGTTTCAAGTCATCATCATCATGTAGCACAGATATCCATGATAATCTCTTGCCAACTATCCCTATCATTCATTGCTCTCAGGAGGTTCTCTGCACAGCATCCAGTATCTGTGTAGAGCTGGTCAGTGTAGATCTTTGTTGGATGGCCCACACTGGCATACCTATGTGCTGGTTTCCTCAGGAGAACATCGCTTATGAGTTTGTCCTTGCTTCTCCAGCAGTGGCCAGCATGTCTTGTTCATCTTAATTGATTTTTTTAAGATTGCACTCAGCATTCTTGTGCGGCTTCCATCTACTTTATTCTCTAGGTGATTTTTTATGGTGCTAACATCTCCTTTGTAGGAATCCAGTGACTATGTCAAAAAAATCTGTGTCAACATCAGGTGAGTGTACCATTGCTCTAGTGTCTTTGTAGAGCATCATTATAGCAGTAATTGTTTCTTTGGGAAGGCGATATGCTAGTAGTATTTGCTCCACCATTTTCCCTCTGTGTATGGGGTCAAATGCCTTCGAGAAATCTACAAATAGTAGCATTGCCTCAAGATTCTTTTCTCAAACCCCTTCTATAATTCGATGAATAATCAGGATCTGAAAAGTTGTGGATCAATTTCTGCAGAATCTGTTTTGTTTTTCCCCAAGGATTTTCTATATTTTAGGTTGGATGTGATTAAGCAGCTATTGCAATAAGAGTTATACCTCTGTAGTTCTTAGCAATTCTGAGGTCGCTTTTTTGGGGGAATGGGTGGATCTAGCTTTTCATCAATTTTTCTATAAAATAGAAAAATATTGTTTATATACTGCATTGCATAGCCTAAGTTGTATGTCATGGAATTTTCTTATTTTCCACAACTCAGGGGATATTTCATCAGGCTTTTCTACTTTTTCTTTGGACTTTCTTAAGTTCTTCCATCATGAAATCTCCTAGCTTGATGTATAGTTGGTTATTCATTATTTTTGGGCTATTATTTTTTATGATTTTAGAGGGAGTTTCTAGCAGTTTCTGGAAGTGGTCTTTCCTCTTTTGGAGTCTATCCTTTTGGCTATTTGTCTTTATAATTTTGCTGTCAAGTTACTTTTCCTACCACCAATTTTATTTACAATTTGCCATGCTAACTGTCTTTTACTGAATATCTGATTTTATTTATTTGCTTTTGGTTGTATTCTATTTGTTCTTTTTTGTATGTTTTAGTTAGTTCTACCTGGGCTTTCTTAAGGTTTTGTATATTGGTGTTAGTTGGGTTTGTTTTATTATGTTGAGATACTTTTTTGATATGGGTTCTCTTTTCTCTCCCAGGGAAAGGTGTGTTTGATTCTTAGTTTGGTTGGCATGTACTCAGCTGCTGCTTGTAGGTAGGCACTGACAAAATTTTTGTATTCCTCACATGCCTTCCAGATGTCTCTTGAAGGATGTCAAACTTATTTTTTACTTTTACCGAATAGTGATTGTATATATTGCTGTTGGCAAGTGACGGCCAATCATATTGTATAGATTTACTGGTTTACTCTTTGTTTCTACCTAGATTAGGTGTCATTTTACTGTGACTATTTTGTGATTAGAGAATTTTCAAACTGATTTATTTGACCCATAGATTGGGCCCTAACAGATGGTACCAGTCTAGATCAGAGTGGTTCTGAGAGTAGTGGCAAAGAAAAGGTCACCCCCACACTTTCCAGAACTGGAGCATCACCACTGGGTGCAATATAGTGTTATACTCCAGGACAATCTCCCATTTTTCATGGGGGGTTTACGTCTCCCCGAGTAATGCAGTTAATATATTCCAATCCCTGTTGACAGGGAAGTAATAATGGTTTGCTAAACTAGCTGGTGAGTGTGAACTTACTCTCTGTTGCCATGACTCCCAGGTCCACTCTGACCCAGGGTGCTAATATCATCTATGAGTCAAATACATCTGTTTGAAAAAAATATTTGTATTAGATTGGAATATTTGAAACCATATTACTGTATGTAAATTAGTTGTATTAAGAATAGTTACTTGAAGCTATAATTGTTTACCAATGATTATTATCATTAGTTACTTGAAACCATGTAATTGTTTGGGGATGGGGGAGACTATATTAATGATAGTGCTATAATTTCCATGGAAAGTAGTTTGGTTTATTTATTTTAATTTCATTTTTTATAGGGTGGAGTTTTTATTCCCACACCAACCTAATTTTGGAATTTAGAGTTGTCTTTTTCTTAGATTGGTTGCCCATCTGTTTGCTATACTATTTTATCCATATTTTACCTATATCTATGAGAAGGAAAGCAATGAATTCTTGCCTTTCCCAAGGGTATTAGTGTAAAGTAAGTAGAAACAGCTTCAGCTAGAATTTGAACAAGATTTACTAAAGTAATCTAAATGAATACTGACAAAGGAGGGTATAATTAAGGAAGGAAGAGTTGCTAATCTATTTCTTTTTTTTTCTTTTTTTTTTCAGCCTGCATCAAAATTGTTAGTGATACTGGATTTAACCGTACAGTTTGTATGGAATTCTCAGTAGATGTTTCATTGTTCAAAGTGAACTGAAAAGTTATCTGTTGAATTATTCATCATACAAACAGGATTTCACTTTTTGGAATTGTTGTTTTTTGTATTATAGCCACTCACTGATTTCAGTAAAATCATGAAGCATGACTATGATGGATTTTAAGAAATTATGAATTGATAACTTGTTTTAGCCTGGTTTATTTGTTTAATAATAATATATGGGTTATTTTGATTAAAACACATGAACTCTGTTTATCTGAGTTCACATAGAGACCAATGCCTCTTGCTATCTACTCCAGTCTATGCAGGTGAGATTGAGGTCATTTAGACTGCTTGCAATGACCAATAGCAAAGGATGGAGTGAGAGAGAAAGTCAGTCAGTCAAGGGAATCCATGCTGCTGGCATGCCTTGATGATGATGATAGGTTATTTATCAAAATTTGATTTACAAAAAATGTTTGATTACAATCATAAGTATATTTTCAGTATTCCATTGAATTTTTAAAAAATTGCACTTTAAAAAAAAGTTTGTCTATAATCATTTCTTTGCACACAGTTATATGGTTTCAAGTATTCCTATTTAATACTAATGATTTTCCATCAGATCTATTTTATCCATAGTTGTGATTCTAACAGGTACTACCACTCTGGTTCAGAGAGGTAGTAATGGAGTAATAGCAATGAAGGGGTCTGCCTTACTTGTGGGAGCTCCAGAACTGGAGCCTCATCATTGGATACAGTTTAGTGTCATACATAGGATACTATTTTTGGAGAGGTCTTACCCCTCTTCATAGGATACAGTCAGCATGTTCTAAGCCCCTACTTGTTTACTTATGAATCTATGTCACATGGACAACACATAGCAACACATTAGAATAAACCTCCATTCAATAGCCGAAAGACAACAATACATAAAGTAAGGGACATAACTCAGTATTAACCATTACCAAGTTAGATAACTCAAACTTCAACATTGCTACTCTCTTGTGAAATCTGCAGTTCTATTTAAAATAAATGATATTTAAAAAGTTCATTCATGCAACAAATCTCTTAAGCTCTCTGACGAGGCTCCCACCTTTGTCAGGCAATCTGCAACCTGTTCTTTCCCTTTTATCAAATTCAGTTTGGATCTCCTCTTTTGCCATCATTTCTTTTACTCTGCCCACATCAATTCTCAGACACCAATCACTTACGAGATTTGATGAATTTAAAGTCTCTACCAGAGACGGATTGTCTGTTTTACAAAGGACTCCAGGCAGCCTAGATAGTCTGTCTCTTGCAGCATGGCAGCATCAGCTACTTCACTAAGTGGACTTTTTGTTACTCGGTCAAGTTTTTTTGATGACCAGCATATAGGAGCCATTCTGTTTGTCATACCACAGACAAAAATGATAAAACCACCCTGTGAAGAACCATCTTTCAAGCTTGTATAGTTTGCATCTGCATAGGAAACAATACTCAAACCTGAAGCTTTCCCAGCTGGGGAAGGGCAATGGAACCTGTCCTTGATTTCAATTTTTGTAGTGTTTTGTTGGCCTTGAAAAGCAATTTTACTTTTGGAAATTTTCCAGTGTTACTCATCTGGCACACATCAAATATTACATCAGGTCGTGTCTGAGTGGATACCCACATCATTTGACCTGTCAATCTTTTTAATTCTGTCTTCTCTTGGCTCAGTTCATCATTTTTTCTCAAAGACCTTTTTTTTTTTATGTCTATTGGGAATATAAATGAAACATACAGATTTTGGTCTATGATAATCCTATCTTTTGTCTGTCTAACACTTAATCGCCAAAACTTAAATGTTCCACTTTCATGCGTTCCAACTTTAAATATTTGTTTCAATTCTGAGATCACCTTTTTCTGAAACAGATCATTTCCACAGAATATGAAATCATCCACGTGCATTGCCAGAATAGCCGTCAAGTTGCCATTTGCATCATGCCAAAGAAACAGTGCATTATCATATGCACTCACTATTCTTTTTAGTTTAGTTAACTCATGATTAACTCTTTTGTACCATGAACGCGGTGCATCATTTAATCCATAAATTCATCTTTTCAACTTCCATACCTGTGACTCTGGACACATGTCAGATGGTGGTCTAAGAAATATTTCTCTTTCATGTTTATCACTCTGCAGAAACGCTGAAGTGAAAACAAAACTTTCCACCCGCCACTTCATAATTGAGGCTGTTAGCATTACAATATGCATAGCTTCATGGCTGTATGTTGGAGAATCAGTTTTCAAGTTGTGCAAATTCTCTTCATAAGACCACATGCAACAAGGCGGGCCTTCACTATCTTCTTTTTATCTTTGTATTTCTCTGTTATAACCCATCTTGTTGATATGCACTTCTGACCAATGTCTTTGTTACTTTGTCTTCACCAACTTTCTTTAAAATGTCCGCAAAATGGTTGGGCCAAGAATCCTCATCCATGTGTCAGTGTGAACATGTACATCAATAAATCCATAGCCTAATGATGAAGAATACATTTATTTTACATGATAATTTAACCCAATACTTCTCCATTTATTGTATAGATTGTGTATTATACAATGAAAATTTCAGATCACTATTAAGTTAGTAACTTTGTCAGGCTATATACTTATTGATCTACCCTTGTGCATACATAAAAGCATAGATCTTGATTTTTTTAAAAATCATAATAAAATGACATCAGTTGATTTAGACATTTTAAACTTGACAGTCAGGTAGAAGTGGTACTGCCTTATTTTTGAATAGGATTGGTTTGTGTGGTGAATAGTGAATATATGCCTAAACCTAAACGTTTTAGGAGTTGACTTATGCTGAACTATTGTGTGGGAGTAAAAATAACCTATTTTAAGCCATTACCTATACCCATCCCCCCAGCAACCGAAATCAGCAAGCAAACAATATTGGTAATATTTTGTATTCATTTATACTCACATTACATTTTCTGCTTATGTTCATTGACTGTAATAATAAAGGATTGAGAGTGTAAAATTTCATTGTGTATACCAAGCAGCTTCATGCTTCCTTCACTGGGGAACCTGCATTTTAAATTTTTTATGGGATTAATAACACCAGTCTCTAATTTGTGATGACAAAAATGTGGGAGAATCACATTATTTGTTCACTTACTGACTGATAGGAGATAAAGTTTTTGATACGACATTCAATGCCATCTGGCTGATTTCAATGACTTTGAATGATAATAGGGCGTGTCTTTATTATCTAATGTTTGCTTTAGGGTAATTTCTTGGGAATGGCGGCTAAAGTGGAGGAATTATGACAAATTCCAACAGCTGATAGTTGGATTTTTCTGTTTAGAAAACTGTAATTTTTACTTTAGATTTAGAAATGGATTAAGATTTGTTAAGGTTTTCCTTGCTATTATTGGACTGTGACATCATAGTAAATGAGTTCAAACTCCAGTCATGCTATTCATTCACTTTCAGACTATACCCTTGGAGAAATGTATGAACACCCTCATCACCCCAGCTATGGGTTAAATAGTACCACTACTGTTCTTCTACAAGGGTGGCTTTGTCAATAAATAACTCATGAAGGTTGATATGCCATTAAAAAAAAATAAAATAAATCAAACCTGTACATGTGTAGTCATTTTCATTTAAATATAAAAGTAGAATTTTGTAACAATGAATGAATTCATAACAGTGAATGAATTCTTATTTAGAATGTAATATGAGTAATTATTTTTGCATCATCATTCTATATTTTTTTAAACATAATTTTTAGCTGTCATTCATTTTATGATCTCTGTGATTGTGACATATCTGCCTAAATTGTAGTAATAGTAAATTACTTACACACATACACACTAGTTGATAGAGGCAGCTGGTGGAGAGATAATAATATCATCACCTAACAATTTCCTTCTCTTTCTCTTTCCCCTATACTATTGTTTAAAATCCTAAAACTGGAATCCACCGGAAATGAACTCACGTGATGAGGATAAAACAAATTTGGTGTGAATTTCATTCCACCGCAGAAGAACTCATGAGATTCTCATTGGACAAAAAAGATAATTTTTCATGTCAAGAAGCTCGAAGATTCTATAATCAAATCCATCCATGAATAGAAGACAACAAAATAATGAGACGGTGAATGTTAGGAAACATTCAAATGATGGATTGAAATCCACTCTAAAAGATAAATGGCAGATCTTCTATTCCAGTCTTTGAAGTGAGAAAGTAAAATATGACTTAGAAATTGAGTCCTGATGAGACAGAATTATCTCAGAAAAGCTAAAGAAAAAACAGAAAAGAACAGAATGAATCTGATATAATATAAGGTGCAGTTCTGTCCAATGAAAAATCAACTGCTCAGCCACCAGGATTCTGTCCTTAAGCATCACATGTGCCAACCCACAGCCAACAGGTGGCCCCAATGGGGGTATTTTATCCCTCTGTAGAGGTGCAGTTGATGTATTCTACTACCCCAGCTGACAGGGGTTGGGCTTATTTGACTTTACATTATATACAATATCAAATATTTGATTGAACTTTTTGCTTCATAGCTTGCATTCTTTATTATTATTATTATTATTATTATTATTATTATTAATGAATTTGACTTGAGTCATCTTTGCCATTTAAACCCATGTGGTATTTTATTTTTTTCTTTAATGTACAAATGCAGTGTTGTTTGATGCTAGAATCTGGCTATTTTTCCACAGTTGTTCATTGGCCACCAGACTAGTAGTGGAATATTCATTTTTTATCAAATAGATATGTAACAATAATAAAAACATCCAAATCCTCTATTATTTTGATGGGTATTTTCTTCCATTTTAATTTTTAGTTAACTTAAAAATAAAAAAAAGGATCATAATACATTAGATTTGTCTGTCGATGATGATGAGGTAACGATAAATGGTAAGCACTGAGTAAGATTTGAACTCATATTTCTTTACCTTGGGTAGACTGGTTAAATGTAAATTCATTGGTTTGCAAAATAAGACTTTTAAACGAATCCTTCACTCTTTATTCTCTCTTTCTGAGTTTAAAAAGTTTGATTTGGACTTCTGCAAAGCAGTGTCTCTTTGGAGCTCACTTGGTAAAGCAGCTTTTAACCTTGTTTTTTATTACTTTGTGCTTTTGAACTTTTGTTTTCATAGGCAAACAAAAATGACTTGATCTACTAAAAATAAATCTTTGGATTATGATTTGAACATATCCTATTTGTTAAGTTGCTAGGATAGATATTTACCCAATGCCTCCACTACAAGCAGAATGTGAGACAAGGTCGATTTTAAGCAGAATAAAGCTGGTTTAAATTCAAAGTTTTCCTTCCCTTAGACTTGTTGCTAAACCAAGTCAAAAAGCTCAGTCTGTCCTACTATTTACCCATAGATTGGAGGAGAACAGATTTCCCAAGTTAAGTTGCTGGGGTTACCATGCTGAGTAATTCTCCTTCATGGTACCTCTCAGGGCACTAGAGTTTACTTGGTGGTACCCATTTCTCCAAGTAATATGCAATAAGTTGTTCTAGATGACATGGTACCAACTATTCTAATACCAAATATGGACTCTCTTTACAAATCTAAAGAACGCCCTGCCCTTCTTTTTATCCATACTTAAAGGCAGAAGTAGATTCATCCCTTTCCTAAGTATATTAATGCAAAGTAAATGTAAATTGTCTAAACTGGAACTGGGTTTGTCGATTTCAATCTTTGTGCTATTAACTGTTGAGCAACCTGCAACTCAGGCTTAAGATTATTCATTAAGGATATTGAAGAATAAAAACTAATTGTTTCAATGGTATCTCTCTCTCTCTCTCTCTCTCTCTCTCTCTCTCTCTATATATATATATATATATATATATATATATATATATTATATATATATATATATATATATATATATATATGGTAAACTATAGACATGTGTTTCGAGGTATCACCTCTCATCAGTATAGTTATACGATTTTTAGCAGCTGCCTCTGCCTGGGTTCGAGACCCGAACGAACTTACGCTCGCCAAATCTCTTACCCACACAGCCACAGTCAGTCGCCAAGTATAGCAGGCTATCTAATCGCTACGTTCCTAAGCGGAAATAAACTTCACCTAGAGTTCTCAAACTTTGTAAACAAAGTGAGATTTATCTGAGCGCCGAATACGGTGAATTTGCAATTATATACCTCCTAAATAAAGTGCTCAACCGAAAATTGGGAGCGTATAATAGGGTAAACTATAGACACGTGTTTCGAGGTATGTATGATTATATATGGATCTGCGTATATATGGATCTATATGTGTTTATGTATTGTTTTGTTCTATATGTATATGGGCAATTCCATGTGAAATCATCAGGAAAAAAATAAAATTGTCACCCACCCCCTCAATTTTTCTGAAATTTTGTACAGGTGTAGACTAGGTTATAATTAGACAATCCCCCAAAATTGAACTTCCAATTCAAAATATTCGCCGAGTTATATCGATTTTAAACTAAAAAATGGTGACATTTTGTAATCTATTTTTGTCTATAAAATGTGTTCTATAGCTCCGCTACTCCTAAAAATTGGATTATAGAAGTTTTTAGGCCTGAAGAATCCAAAAATGTTATCAAAATAGGCATAAAATTAACCCTTTTCACGTTACTTACTTTTAATGATTTCTGATTTTTTCAATGTAAGATCAATAAGTGAAAAAATCACAATGTGGCACTACATATAATTTATTTTTTCCTTTAAATTATTATTCTACATATATTGAACATTATTTGTACCAAAAATGAAGTTTGGTTTTTGCTCACAAGCGAAGTTACAACATCAGTTGATTTTAGAAAGTTTTTTCAGCTTAAGGAAATAATGGAAATTATGATTGAAACACAATGTTTTCACTTTTGCACCGTTAAATCAACTGAATTTTAACGTAGCCAAAAACAAGTTACGAAAAGAGGATTTAAAAAAAATTATATGAAAAATCAATTAATGTTCCGATTTTCACAAAAATTTCCATAACTATTTACCTTTAGATTTAAATATTTCTTAAATAGTTTTTTCACTAAAATGTATTAAAGGAAATATTTTTTTAACGAGTTCTACCCCCCCTACTTTATTTTATGAGATATTAAAAAAATAAAGCGTCAAAAATGTTTTTCCTTTTTTTTTCTATAAAGATAAGAGTCTGAATAACTATATCAAAAAATGTGTATGATAATCAAGGCAGTAGTTTTTGTAGAAAAAAATCATGTATTCTGAAATAAAAAGTGCAAGTCGTAACTTGTTTTTAGCTACGTTAAAATTCAGTTGATTTAACGGTGCAAAACTGAAAACATTGTGTTTCAATCAAAATTTCCATTATTTTCGTAAGCTGAAAAAACTTTCTAAAATCATCAGGAGTTTGTTTAAGGTTTCTTCTTTTGAATGTAAAAAAAACTTTTCAAAATAATATTAATTTTTTTTGCAAGTTTCATTGTGTTAAATATAGGGGGATAAATTTCACTGGGAAAATTGGTGGTACAAAGGATATTGTTATCATTTTTGTTACCTTCCAATTTTCAATTCTAAAATGAAATGTGGTGCTGATATTGACGTTTGTATATTTTCAGAATTTTTCAGGCAATACAATTAATACATGGGAAATATATTGTTTGTTTATTATTTTAAATATATCCACCCACCAACATAATCCTGATAATTTCTATCGAACTCTGACAGTTATTTTTGTTTATTCAATGGCTGTACGTAAAAGTGCTAAATCTTAACTTAACAAATATTCAGAAGATATGTCATTTAGTATTATCTGCGTTATTCGGACTATTGTCCCCATATTAATTGTTATTTGTACAAAGTTTCGGCCGATATGCCCTCTGGCCTTCTTTAGGTATTTCTTGTTGGACTTGGGAACCTTCTTTTTGAACTCGGGAACTTTCTTGTCGTAAATCGGGAGCTATCACGGAACATTGAACCTAACCCTTTATTTAGTCCACGGGGGTATCCTGTTCTCATTCCACTAACCATAGCCGGGGTGGGAGTTGTGTTAATTATTTTTTTCCTATGTTACTGCCTCTACTCAGGATTGAACCCGGAATCCAGAGATAACTGTCACTTAGAACTGTCTTAACCTAACTACCTTATCCACTAATCATCAAGCCTCATCTCAAACATTCAGAGAAACTTTGTAAGTATTTGAACATTTTGACTACTTAAAAAGTATCCTCTAAACATCTTGTCACTGTGGATGGAATGTGATGCAAGGAGTGGTCCTACTAAAGATCCACTTTTCTTTGTTTTTCTTTGACCTCTCATATAAGGTTGGTAGATATTTGATAAGAAACGAAATGCTAAATGACTTTTCTTGATGAAGAACAGCTTATTATGTATAAATTGCATATTTTAAAAATGAATTATGTAAAAATGTTAAAAGAAAATGAAACTATAATGGTAAAAATATTTTGTTGGTTGTGGATATTGCCATATATAGGTATGAACAAAAACAGACACTCATGTTTCTGGTGGAAATTTTGACAGCCTATAATTAAAAAAAGTAAAAATGTCATCTTCAAGTTCTTTATGGTGTTTTTTTTTTTTTTTTTTTTTTGCTAGAAAAAAAACTAAATTGTAAATGTTAAAAGAAAAGTGAAAGAAAGGGAAAAACAAACAAACTATTTTTGTCTATTATTACTGAAACTGGTTTATTAATTGGTCAGTTTTGGTCTTATGTTTACATTGGTAATACATTGACTGACTCAGTTTATGTACCTGCCTCTTACTTCCAGAATTATGAACATTACAAGGCTAATAATATTTATTGCATTTTGATTCTCATATTTGAAGATTGTGCCACCTAAATGACATATTTCTCTGAATGTTTGAGATGAGGCTTGATGATTAGTATTATCTGCGTTATTTGGACTATTGTCACCATCTTCATTGTTATTTGTACAACATTTCGGACGATATGCCCTGCAGCCTTCTTCAGGTATTTCTTGTCGGACTCGGGAACCTTCTCGGACTTGATTCCGTTATAGCTCCCGATTACGACGAGAAAGTTCCCGAATTCGAAAAGAAGGTTCCCGAGTCCGAGAAGAAATACCTGAAGAAGGCCGGAGGGCATATTGGCCGAAACGTACAAATAACAATGAAGATGGGGACAATAGTCTGAATAACGCAGATAATACTAAATGACATATCTTCTAAATATTTCAAAACAAAAGAAAAAAAACTTTAAAGAAATTTATAAAAAATGTATGCAGACAATTTTTTTGAAGTAGATGTTAACCATGGCTTATCAGTCAGCTGTTTAAAGAGGGTTAAAGCAATTATAGCACAATAGACTTTCATATAAAAGATATCGTCCAGTGAAAAACTACATTCAAAAATAAAAATTTATAAAAACAAGCTTACCAAAATATTTTTTCCCCATATATATTTAATCAACATTGTTACATTAAAATTACAAAATCTCAGCCTCTTACGAGCAATGAAAAATTTTTGGAAAAAAAGAATATCCATGAAATCTTTTTGTTAGTTATAATTATGTTAAAAAGGGCGGGTTTAGCTTATGACGCTACGCAGGCTGCATGAATGCAATTGGGTGCATGCAAGTGAGTGTGTATATATATATATATATATATATATATATATATAAAGGAAGTATTAGTTAGTTATATAAATAAGTAGTATATGAGATTAAGACCCCATATAGGTACATGTATGTGTATACATGTATATCTGTGGGTGTGTATATATGTGTGCATATGTATGTGTATACTATGGGTGGTCTTAAACAAAAGAATTCAAATCATGCGGGGGTTGATGAAATCTTGGAGGATGAGATTTTGAGCAAGAACAAATGAGATTTGAATGAGAAGTGTGAATGTAGGGGAAATTCTAAAGTTAGTTGGGCAGTTAGAACCCAGCAGTTGACCGAGACAATTGGTCAGTCAGGATCCAGGAGCCGAAGAAGAGAGATCACCTTTTAGAGCAGAGTAGATCAACTTAAAGTACAAGTCCTGGCAGTGGACCCCCCCCCCAGCTCGACAGTACATAATAGAGTGGAAGAATGATTGAATAAGAAGGAAATGTGGAGTCCTGTACCATCTCTTTGCCATTATTTTTGAATGTTCACCTTACTCTGTTTACCTCTTGGCGGGAGGGCCTGGAGACGCTTTTGGCATGGACACAATGAGTAGAGGTCCTAAGTTAGCTAGCAGACGACACAAGATGACGGCCAGAAAATGAAAGATAAAAAGTTGCAGCAAATGCAGAAAGATAATGTAGTAAAGACGTGCAGATAGCCCTCGGCCCACCAAAGGTGGTACAAGCTCAGTCAGTAGAGCATCATAACCACAAGGTTCCAGGTTCAATACCAACTTGGTGCATGGTAAAGTGAAAACCCGATGGTAGGTGTGATGCTCCACTTCAGATGTAAAAACAATCACCTTGGTATAGTGCTAGTGAAAAGGGGATATACTCCCTCTGTGTCTGGCTTATATAGGGGAACCAATTTTCTGCGACCACGGAATTGTGGACGGAATCACGGAATCGTTAATCTTAAATTGAATGTTGGATTTTTAATGTAATTTTCAATCATAAATTTTTTGATTGATTTTTTTCTTTTTTTAAATTCTTTCAAAATTTAACTGTCTCTCTGATTTTGTTGTTAAACATTTAAATAAATAGAAAATAATAACCTTTATTTGTGATAATTTGACTTTACAAATATTAGTTATCACGGACACTAATAGCGGCTCTCTCCTATCCAAGGTGTCTCAGCCGTGTTTGTTACATATAGTTTAAACTCTTTTGAGTAATGAAGAAGTCTGACGATTTACCGGGTGGTACAAAAAACAGGTTTTTATTCAATTACACAAAAGTGTAAAAAATTGAAACATGAAAGAACAAAATTGACAGTGACAAAAAAACAATGAAGCAAATAAATTGTCTAAGGTGCTAACAGATAAAAACAATGATGAGGATTGCTAAGTTAAATGAGAAAGTGGGCAGGATAACCCATAATAAGCATGGGGTTTTATCTGAGTAATAACAAACTGCTAGGCTACGTAGCCTAAGTGACGTCTACTAGCAAGGAGGGTCTCAAATTAAGCTAAGGGGCAGGCTGAATAGTGGAGTGTAACAGATGTCTGACAGTCTTGTCTTAATAGTCAAATACAAGACAAAATGGGATAAGAATTAAATTAAGGAATTACAAGCAGGTTTAGGGTTAACAGGTTAAAATAGTAGCAGGGAAAATCGAGGAATGTGTCAATCTGTAGAATGGCTGTTAAAGAGTAGCTAAACTAGAAGAGCACCATAAAGCAGTGGTTTGAGGAGAAATAGAAAAGTCGGGTATGGTTGACCATATATGGAATGAAAAGGGAAACCACCTGCTCTTATGGATGAAGTTAGGATAATAGATAGAGAAGAACATTGGAAGAGAAGATGCCTCAAAGAATCAGCTCATTAGATAGGCTATAGTAATCTCTTAAGTAGACCAAGCATAGAAATGAACACAATATGGGAACCTATAATTAAAAAGGCTAGATTAGATTTAAAAAAAAAGAAAAAAAATCATACATAAGGGAATAGGTAGATATTCTAGGCAAAACAAGACATTAGGTTTATAAGTTCCCAAAATTCACATGTGGTATATTGGTTAATAAGAAATGGAAGCACTGTTTCAGCCATTGTCTTGATAAGAAACGGAAGCACCATTTTGGCCATTTTTCAGTTATGGTAATAAAAAGGTGGAAGTGGTTATTCCAACAGATGACGTTCAACTGGATTATTCGATAATCAAGCTGTGACAATTGTCCAATTGGACACATAGCCTAGTGGATAAAGGAGTTAGGTTAAGACATTTCTAAGTGACAGTTATCTCTAGACTGCAGGTTCAATCCTGGTCAGGGGCAGCAGTAACATAGAATAATAATTAACACCGCTTAACACCTGTACCCCAGCTATGGTTAGCAGAATGAGAACAGGATACCCTGTGCACTGAATAAAGGGTTAGGTACAGAGTTCCATGATGGCTCCCGATTATGACAAGAAGGTTCCCTAGTCCGAGAAAAGTTCCCAAGTTTGAGAAGGTTCCTGAGTACGACAAGAAATACCTGAAGAAAGCATAGGGCACATCAGCCGAAATGTTGTACAGATAACAATGAAAATGAGGACAATAGTCCGAATAATACTAATGTCAACCCTTGTTGGGTTATTTTATGCCTAAGACATTTTGTTTTATTTATTCTTGATGTGCTGAAACTGATGAAACAAGTAACTGTTGTGACCAATATCATTTTGAATGTGATTGAAAGCATTCATTGATGTTGTAACCTTGGGAGAATGGAAACTATAAGTCAGGTGTGTAACTCAAGAGGATATTATTGCCTTTGTAACAGATTCTGCAGCTTATTGTAAATGGGCTCATACAGAAGGGTTGTCAAATGTCTTTGTTAACAGTTACCATGTGTTGTACTTAGCCCATATTCTAAATCTTGTTGATGAAGGATTTTTATACTGGCCAACATTTGAGTTGGAATGGTGAGCTAGTGTGATGTGTCTCCTGTTTACGCTGTGAGTTTAAAATGTTGGTTGTCTACCGTCCTTTGTGGTCTACCATTTTTCTTGGGGGTGATGACCATAGTGCTACACCAATTGGTAAGGGAGTAATGATGTCTCTTTCGTCATCTTCCCAAAGGGCCTGTTGTACTTGCTCCTTGTAGTGGTATGATACTGGAATGGGGTTATGTCTGGCATTGGGGGTTGAACCTTCCTTGAGGTGAATGTGGGTTTGAGGGCCAGGCATTGTTGGAAATTTTCTGCTATTGTTGAAGACTGTAGTTGCAAATCAGTCTTAAGTGCCATTTCTACATTTTCATTGGTTGTTGGAAATAGAGGGGTTTTAGCATATACAGATGAGATTTTATGGGCTTGACGGTTTAGTGTGTGATACTGGGGATCTGGTAGTATGGTGTTGCGTGTTACTGAATTAATTGCAGCGGAGGATGTTACTGTTATAAGTTTGGTAAAACACAGGGGTCAATTACCCACATCAATGCATGCTGTCTTGCTGAAGTATATCACCTGTATTTTATTACATATGTAGAGTGCCTGTGTTGTGGTCCTTCCTCAATAGTGATATCAAAATTTGATAGGCAGCCAACCTTGACACACCAAAGAACCCCCCCCACACACACACACACTGCAGGCACTTTCTTTTTTGAGGGGATTAAATTTCCCCATATGACATAAGTGTTTCGGCCCACTGAGGTATATGGTTGCACCACTGTCAGGGTAGATTCTGAGCCTGGTAGGACAGGCGGCCAGGATATCTCTGACTCGTCTTAGATCTGAGCACGGGGAGAATGGGGTCAGTGTTGCTTCCACCTCTTCATTGCCGTTATTATTGCCCAATTTATAAATGCCAGTTGCTGGGTCAAATATCACATGTACAATCATGCTCGAAAAACCTTATGGTGCCTCATTTATTCTCACCCTTTGACTGGCAGACCTTTACGAAGTGGTTCTGCTTGCCACATGTAGCACACATCTGCGGTCAGTTGCCTATTCCAGTTTCACCATGCCAGTAGCTACTACACCATCTGTATGCATTACATTGGGGTTGCATTCCCAGCACATTCCCTGCACAGTTACAGGTAGTATTTGAAGGGGCTGCATTTTGGGCCTGTCACCATTGGCAATACACTGATGTCCAAAGTTCTTCTATGTCTGAGATTCCACATATTTAATTTGGTCTCGCATGGCCATTTCAAATGCTTTTGCGTGGTTTATATTCTGTTCCAGTGTCCTCAGTGACCCTGCTTTAGTCATTATATCCACTTGTAGTACATCATTAGCTATACCCCGGATGAATTGATTCATAATGTATATGCTGGATAAATCATGATCATCAATACCAATTCAGGGTTCAGGAAGGATCACGCTCAGGAATCGCTGGTCAAGGTCATGCCCACCCTAATGCCAAGTGCAATGCCCAATAATGATGAGGGCAATAGTCTGAATAATAGAAATGATACAAATGAAATTTTATATACATATATAGATAAATGAAATGCATAATTTTCTGATAATTTCTTTTGAAACCCCACAAAAAGTACATATTTGAAAATCTTATTTTTCCAACCCTGTAAGTTTTTAAAAGGTTTTATCACAAATAAGCAAGAATTTTCTCGTTTAGATGAAACTTGGTATTTGTTCAAGCATGAAAGTGATGTCACACTCAGAACAGTAGAATCAGCTGCTACTTGATTTTACTCATTTTCAAAGCTGAATTCAAAACGTTTTACAAATTAAAATGGAAATCCCAAAGAATTAAAAAACAAAAAAGTGTTCCCATAATATTTATATCAAAAGATACAGAAAAGCATTATTAATAAATATCCAAGTGAGAATTAGTGATATCTTTTTTTTGTAAATTTTGCAGTTAATTTCAACAACTTTTGAAATAAATTTTTAATGAGATAATCATCATATACCAAATTGAAGAGCTAATAAATGGAAATATACTCAATAGTTTTTTGGAAATTTTATTTTGAAATGAGGGTATCACTGTCACTGGCCTCAAAAATTTGCTTAACTCTAAAATTTTCCAAAATTCAAATGAAAATTAATATCTTTATTTTCAAAAGTTTTATAGTAAATTCTAACCAGATACAGTTGAATTTTCCATGCATGTATTTGTCTTATATTATATATCAAATTAAAGGTCTATTCAAGCTCTATTTTGTCAGAAAATTACACAACAATATTCTCAGGGGTTTTGCTAGATTATTATTTTGAAATGTGGGTATCATCAGACGGCATCAAAAAACTGATTCTTGGCTAAATGTGTTAAAATGAGCAATACGACAATTTTTATTTTGTCATTAAAAAATAACTATAGAAGTTATTTTATAATTCAATGCACCAAATTCAAGATATATTTATTTGCTATTTTATGATATAAGTTTGTAATACGATGTTTAGCTGCAAACTTATAAGGATTTTACTGTAAGGAGTATGCATAAAAACTCAAATTCTGATGTGACATATCACCAATTTTTAAGTAAAATACAACTGGTTTGAATTCAGAGTTTCCCTTCTCTTAGACGAGCTACCATACCAAGGTTGAATAGCCAAGTCTGCCCTAATATTTAACTGGGAGTAGAATAGTTAGATTCATACCTTTTCCAAGGGTATTATCATTATGTGAAATGCAAACAGTCTCATCCAGGTTTTGAACATGGGTTGCCAGGTCTATTTTATAACAATGTAACTGTTATGCCATGAGTACGTCCTATTTCTTTGTGAAACTGGGCAAAATAGCAACAAGAAACATTTAGAGAAACACTGCTGATGTTTTGTATTAATCATAACTGTGTCATCATTAGTTTTTGATAGAATTTCAGTGGTTTATTTTCTTTCTGTTTTTATTTAATTTCAGGATTCACAAAGAAGAAATTAGCCAAAGTCTGCTTCGATTACACTCCAGATGCTGAAGATGAACTCGAACTTCATACGGGGGATGTTCTTGAAGTATTAAGAGAGGTTGGTATTCTTTACATTGATTTTTATGGCGCATATAAGAAAGAGGGTGGGGGGGAGAGAATCTACTTTGGATAATTTCATATTTACACAATGATATATGAATGGATTGTTTTGGATTAACATTCCTTCCTTTACAAGGTTGAATTAACCAAGAAGATATAACTGTTTTTTCTAAACAACACTTTGATGCCTTCTATCACCCAAAATTTAACTTCATAGTATGTTCTTCCTTTATCTTTACTTCCCAGATGATGATATACAATTTTGATCAGCACTCCTTCAAACCTCTAAATGCTCTCCTATGAAGTTAAGTCTCTACCCTCTCATAACTCCTACCCACCCTGGGGGTGTATGAACCCCACTGAGAAACACAAACTAATCCAGAATATCCTCTAAGCATGGACACCAGAATAAGAACAATCTACACCTAGGATTGAATAAAGCAGATATATTATTTTATAAATTAATTTTATTGATTTTCCACAAATGGGCAGGGTGATAAATGGACGCCAACAAGTTGGGAGAATAGGTTCATTTGGATATGATATTCTATCATATCGGGCGCCGGCAAAAGTTCCCTGAAAGAAGAGAGGGAGTGTGAGTTTAAGTCTCATTGAAAGTTTATCTTTTCTCTACTCTTATAGAAATGACAACTTGAGTAAGTTGCAATAAAAAACAACTGAAATATCAGTCATGGGAGAGTTCAGTTTTTGAAGCTGATACTTGACTGAAAAACAAAATCCGCGCCCCCCTCCAAAAATGCTGTTAACTTAATCTATTGATTAAGTTCACTGAGTGTCGTATAAATCTGGCCTTGTGTCACAACTAAGCATAGCTTAGTAAATAATAATAGTAGACAAAGTTATCATTGTGACTTTAACTGATATCAAGAATACAATACACATGATCATATCAAGTAACTCAATTTAAGAAAAATTAGATTTCTAAAATTAGCATTAATAAAGGAAGACTAAACAATTGTGCACACACATACAACACTCATAATTATAGCAAAGATATTGATAAAAATAAGACATGTCCTTGTAGTGTAATAGTCAGTAAATCAAGCTAAGAAACCATTGCCATTGAGTTTGATTTTCAATGGGTGCTTCCTACTTCTGGCCTTGTACCAACTAACCTAAGCTTAATAAATTTTAGCCTCTGGTCAAATCATGCTGAAAACAGTAGTTCCTGCCAGATCCCCTAAGTTAAGTAGCAATAAGCCTGTTCAGTACTTAAGTGGGTGTCCATTAAAGGAACAGCAGGTGCTATTAGCAACCATTGTGCCAGACTCAACAAAGCTTAGTAAATAACAAGATATTTATTATATATACTGTTAGAAGCAGTTTACCTTGAAAAGGGTTTAAATTAAAAAATTAAAAAAAAAAAAGAAAGAAAAAAAGATTATCAGTGATGATCTGCTTATGTATAAACAACTTGGTTTCACTATCAAGTAATGAGAAATTCCATTGCTATCCTATCACAAAGCATCATTTCACCTCTGGTAAAGGTGTGTTTGTTTGTGTTTGTGTGCATATTCAATCTGCTGCTGCTGCTGCTGATGATGATACATATATATATATATATATATATATTTATAAAGGAAAAGTTGACTTACCGGTGAATTTGGTCACGATGGTTATTAAGTGTAGAATTCAGAGGAGTAAATCAGCGATATAACAAATACAAAGTGCTCAATAATAAGTAGAGTAAATTCATTATGAAATGGGTACAAGAGATAACCTACTCGAGTTTCACCATAAGGATCATCAGGGTTAAATCCACTGAATTAATCGAGACACTGATTAATAGCAGTTGATCTTACGTGGGTGGTCATTGCATTAAAATTTTAATGTAATGACCACACACGTGAGATCGACTGCTATTAATTCAGTGGATTTAACCCTGAAGATCCTTATGGTGAAACTCGAGTAGGTTATCTCTTGTACCCATTTTATAATATATGTATATATATATATATATATATATATGCTATTTAGTTTCTTTTCTTTAAAAAATATATATTCAAATATATCCATGATATTTTGTGGGTAAAACTAGAAATATTGAACACCCAGTAAGAATCAAAATCACTAATAATGGTTTTTTTGCTTAATGGTATATCAATCCTTATGGGTTAATTAATACTGAAATTTGATGCAAATAATTTGCTCGCAGTTATATGGTTTTTAGTATTCCTATCTTATACTAATACTTTTCAAACAGATCTATTTGACCCATAAATAGGGTCCTAACAGGTACTGCCACTCCACGTTGGAGTGGTCCTGGGAGTAATGGCACCAAAGGAATACTCCACAATCCCCAGAGCTTCAGAAGTGGAGCCTCACTACTAGATGCAGTTAAGTGTTATTCTCAGGACACTCCTTGTTGGGGTGTGGTCTTATCCCTCTGCAAGGGAATACAGTCAGCATATTCTGCCAACAGAGCTGATAATGATGGCCTGCTTGCCAACCATTACCACATGATTAATCTAGTCTACCAAATTATTACCTAGGTAATAACTTGGTAGACTTAACTCTCTCCCTCTCTTTTTTTCTCATTCACTTTTTTTTTCTTTTCATTCTTCACTTTCTATTTCCTTCCAAGTTATTCTCTCTTCTTCACTTTTTTCTTCCTATGTTTTCTTTCTTTTTTTCCCACTCATGAGTTGAAACAATTTATGATGCTTTTGTCGTCTCTATTCACCAGTGCAACTGATGCCATCATTTTAAAAACATAGACAAGCACAAGTAATGATCCATTTGTAAATAATCTCATTATTTGAGAAGTGAACTATGCTAGTTTAAGATTCCAAATGATAGCAGCCAAAATGTTTTACTTTTAGATACCAAAGAAACTTTTTAATTACTAGCACCACTAAGTACAAGAAACTTAAATTTCTCTACAGGCTTTTGGAATCTTCTTCCCTTCATAGTTATGCGATATTCTCACTTGTGTATATATTTGGATTGGTTTGCTAAATGATATAGTTATTTTTATGACATAGATGATAGTGGTTAAAACCAGATACTGGAACTTAGTGACACTTTATCTTCTCAGCCTATTTCTTTTCCATGTAAAAATACTCTTAAAGAAGCTGACTTGTTCTTCATCTGCTATATTCTTGTGTTGTGGTTAATCATTATCTGAAACTAAGAAATGTATTTCATGTCCCCTTACATGGCTTTTTTTAGCTCTCTTGCAAGGTTCAGGTATATATATATATATATATATATTTTTTTTTTTTTCTTTTTTAAACCCCTAGTGGAATGTTTAAGTCTACTAGTTGACATGTTCATTTATTCTTGATGATTCCTACTAGGTCTGATTTTCTGGCCGGAATTGGGGGATCTGTTTGATCTCAAAATCTCAGAGAATTATGTGGGTCTTATTTTCTTATACAAATTTTGGTTTGTGCATATAATATTTGTATGTATGGCCAAATTTAAGTTGCTGTAAAATTCCCACTAGATCACCTTTTCCACTCACTTGTGCCTGTTCTTGTACTCCTCCTATGCCAGTTTGCTGAATTTGCTTACTATGTTGTTTATATTATGTTTCCCTCTTCACAGAGCCTGCACTTAGTATTTTCTTTAGTCTTATCTGTTCTAGTTTTTACATAATTAGTTCTTATAGCATTAATTTTGGCTGTTATTAATAATACTCCCATTTCTCTCATTAGGTTTCCTATTATTATTTTCTTTCATCTTTTTAATCCTGTTGTTGAAAGGACTTAACAGAGCTGAAATAAAAAAAAAATCAGTTAAAAATGAAAAAGATTAAAGGAAATAGTAGTCAACATTAATAATAGAACATTTTTAGTTTCATTTGTTTTAGTGGCATCCATATATGCATAGAATAATATCAAAACAATACCAAGTCCAGCATATTGATATGAGTGCAGTCATATCCCTTTAAAATGAAAGCTACTGTTATCAGAACTGACTCTCGGGTTCCTGGTACTCTAAGCAAGCTGAATTTCAGCACCCTTTAAAATAGAATATTATCTTATTTATGTTTAAAATAAGAAAGATAAATATATAGGAATAAGATAGTTTACAAAAATCAGTTTTGACATAGCATAATTTATTTACAGTTTAGCTGAATATGTCATGTATGCATTTAAGGTAGAAAGTTCCTGGTCATGAGGAATGTTAAAAACTTTGTCTGCTACAAGTGGGAGGAGGTAGAAGAATGTGAAGATTGTAGAGAAAGGAATACAAAAGCAGGGTAACCAAACTGGCTGACACATTTCATATAATAGAAGTCAAGTGAGTCTCAGGAATTTACCTTCTCTTCTAAACCCCAACTATTGTAAGCATCTTGACTTCACACCATTGAGCTTTTGTTTTTTACTTTGTTTTTTTTTTTCTCTATTTGATTAATTCATTTCCTTCTTTTTAAATTTTGTATTTAAAAAGTCCTATCCTAGGTACATGACAGGTACCTCTAACATTTGGCACTCCAGGTGACTGTCACTATTGTCTATACCATGCACCATCACTGACTAATAAAATGAAATGTTAGTTGGTTGTTTTCACAGCATTTAAACTCTTATTAGATTACTAGCTTAACAAGCCACCATATTAAGTGACAATTAAGCTAGATCCTGTGGAGGGCTCTTCATAGGGCCTGTGGCCCAACAAGGACTCTTCATGCTTTTGAGTGCATATTAAATTTTATTAAACTTGAACAATATTTTTCAAACCATTAACTGTTTTCATCAAAATAATGATATAATTTGTCTATTTGGAACTTATTGCAAAGCTGCCTGATAAACAACATTTTTGGTTATCCCATTCGGGATCAGTACAAATATCTATGTAATAGGCAACAATAAACTACAGAAGAACTTAAAATTGATCACTGAATTTAAGTATTGCCTTAATATTTAAGTTTACCTTTTAAAAGTTTAGCAATAATTCTTCTGTTGCTACTTTATTTAATGACAATTTGATGTTTCCAGACTAACAATCAGTTACTTTTGCAGGATTTTACAATTAATTTTGATTATTCCCAAATTTATTTCCAAGTTATAGACATCGTGGCCTAGCATCAGCCAGACAACGAGGGAGTTTATTCCCTTTTCACTAGCACTAGACCAAGCAGATAGTTTTTGCATCTGAGGGGGAGTGCTACACCTACGATCAGCTCCCCACTTTACCGCATAGATCTCTGTGCTACTCATATGCAGAGTTGGCGAGGGCCAGTATTGAACCAGGAACCTAGTGATTCCTAGGCAAGTGCTCTACCGACTGAGCTGAAAACAATTGCAGTAATTTAAACTTTAGAATCCAAAATTTCAGGATTGCGGGTCCAGATTCGACCCAGAATGTTTTTAATTTGTTCATAGAGTCAGTCTGATTCCAAAAATGTCCAGATTCGACCCAGAATGTTTTTAATTTGTTCATAGAGTCAGTCTGATTCCAAAAATGTCCAGATTCGACCCAGAATGTTTTTTAATTTGTTCATAGAGTCAGTCTGATTCCAAAAATGTCCAGATTCGACCCAGAATGTTTTTAATTTGTTCATAGAGTCAGTCTGATTCCAAAAATGTCCAGATTCGACCCAGAATGTTTTTAATTTGTTCATAGAGTCAGTCTGATTCCAAAAATGATATATGTTTGACTACAGCCTTTAGGAGTAAAGTTGAAAATATGTGCCATACTGACACACTGACATTTGCATTTATTATTAGTGTTTTTAATCAGTCAAATCTTTATAGTGCTCTAGCTAATATAATGCAGAGCAATATCACAGTATTTTCAACTGTAAAATAGAATAATGATAAAAACAGGATAAAAACTCACAACTTTGAGTGTCATGTTACTAAGCCCAGGTGAGCCAGTATCAATCTGTCAAAAAAAAAAAGAAGAGAATAATAAAGCATAACAGATATGTCAATATTGTCTCGCCTAACGATCAGTAAGTAAGGAATTTTATCCTAGTTTTATTGTTATTCTATTTCAGAGTTGTATGATTTCACAGCATGTCAAACCTTGTTAGATTATTTTATCCTGAAGATATAATTGTTAGATTAGGGTCTCTAATTATCTATATAATACAAAAATGTATCTTCACAATCATTTTAAACAGTTAAATGCTTCATATTTAGTTGCTATATCAATATTTTAAGAGCCATCATATCAACATAGTTCAAAATCATTTTATAATTTCTCTCACACAGATCTATTTGACTCCTACATAGGAGTAGGTACTACCATGCTGGGTTAAGGTGGACCTGAGAGTAATAAAGGGCTGACTCACTATTGGATTCAGTTTAGTGTTCTATTCAGGACACTAAAATGAAAGGATATGAAACATTGTAATTATATCAAGTAATAAAATGACCCGTATCTGAAGCTGATTTTCTAGATCATTGCTGTGGCCAGCTGTTGCTGTTTTATTTCTATTCATGGTCAATAACATCTAATCGAGTATACACGTTAAATTCATGTGACCTGATTACATGCTTATTTTAATGCTTGACACTGATGTATTAACATTATCAAATGAGACCATTCTCTTCTTATAGGGTCATAGAGAAACAAAATAGATGGCATTAGGTTTTAATTAAAGTGCACAGTTAATGGGTTTGAGTATGTATTTACCCAACCTCTCTGCCATAAGCTGGATGTGGCACAAGGTCAATTTTTAAGTGGAATAAAGCTGATTTAAGTTATTCCTTTTAGACTGGTTGCCTAATCAAAGCTAAGTAACTCAGTCTACTCTACAATTTCCCCTTAGTTGGAGGGGAAAACAGATGGATACATGGCTTTCCGAAGGGCATTAGTGCAAAGTGAAATACAATCAGGTCACTAATTCTATTTCCTATGATGATAACAGTTATATTCAATATGCTCTTGTATGAGTATGCATGCATATGGGCATAGTGTATATGCATTTGTGTGTGTGTAGGCACAGGTGTACATATATGTATGTATATAGATATGTGTATACTAGTATCAAAAGGATAGCTAAACAAGTTAGGGAGGTCAGCAGATTTTAATAAATAATAAAGAATGATAAAGAAGAACACCTCTGCTAATTCCACCATAGGATGTGTAGGGATACTTTTTAGTCCTCAAACACTAAAATTGCTTAACAGCATAGAAAAAACCAAACAGAGAATAATGAGTGCCACATTTAATGGCAATCCCTGAATGATGGTAGTCTTGTGTTACACAAATGTTAGTGATGAAATGGATGTCAAAATGTTTCACAACAAACTATCCTCCCTATGCAGACACACTCCCAAACATAATGTACTGATCATGGGGGGGGGGGGGGCGGACATGAATGCGCAGATAGGCAGAAATGAAAACAATAGATTCACTTACACAACACTCCAAACAGGAATGATGAACTCCTAGCTCTTTGGCCAGATGCAAAATTTTAGTATGCCATTTCAAATTTTAATTGGATAAACGCCAGACTGGAAACGTTTGCGCATCAAATTGTATTATGGAATTAATATTGCACCTATTCTTTTTATCAAAGATGAAACCTTGCTTTACACGAAAGTATTAAGTTTATATTTTAAAGAATTAAATTTCTTTGGTATTTTACCCACTGATGTTTTCAATTTGGATTTTTTTTTGTGAAAATTAACTTTAAATTCTATATTAAGCCCACCATGTTGAAGAACAATCTTTTTTCTATAAGATTGAATTATTTATAAAAACATGAATTAACAATGAGAGGCACAAAGGTCTTTAAAAATATTACCCAAAATTCCTTGTTTGAAAAAAATAAAAAAAATAAAATGGTAACATTCTTCAAAGATTCAAAATAATCATCACACAAGAAAGAAAATTATATCATTATAAAAAGGAAAGATTAAATTTTATTTACATACTAATTTTATAAATATAATCTCAGAAAGAGCCGAGATATCATAGTTAAAATTTTGGGAAATTTCACTGTTTTAGCATATTTTTTTTTTTAATTAAATAGGAATAGTTACTTTAAATCATATAATTATCTAAAAATGATGATTATTATTAGATAAGAATACTTGATATCATATAAATGTGCACACATGATTATTATAGTAAAATAAAAGTGACTTAAAAAAGATTGCAATGGAACATTGAAAATATTGTTATGATTGTAATCAAACATTTACAAATGAATAAGATTTTGTCATTAAAGAACCCATAAGGAGTTTATATATCATTAAACAAAGAAAGCAAATCAAAGAATTATCACTTGGCAATTTTCAAACTAATGTTATCTTTGCTTTGGGGAATCCTAGTTAAATGCACCAGTTGCTTGGCCAACTACGAAGAGTCATTAGTCTGCGGATGTCCATATCAAACCTTTTAAATTTATTCCTTATTCTATTCTTCATCTTTCTGGGAAATATTTTCTTAATTTGTTTCTTGTTTTTTTCATTAAAACTCTCTCAGATAAATAAAAACAATAAATTGGAAATGATAAAAGATAAACTCTCTGTGAGATTTGAACTCACATTCCCCTTACCTTGGAGGAAACCTAGTTAACTAAACTATTATAAAGATTGTAAATTTAGTCTTAGATGAAATGGTAACTTCCATATGTCAATTGTTGTTCTGTGCCTGTTGGATGATATTGTATTGTTACTATAGATTTATCCATCTATTAACCAGAATCTATTTAGATAATGATTGTGGGCCAGTATCTAAATTAGAGTTAAGATTAACTGCAATTCTTATTATGGTGTATTGTATTTTCAATGACGAAGAAACATTTTATTTGAGCTTCTATTACTTTGTGTGTGTATTTTCTCTAACCCTCCCCACCTAACTGTTGTCTTTGTTTTGATTGGTATATTTTAAGGTTACAAGTAAAACTTCATCTTCTATTTTGTATGTCATTTTTTATTTATTTATACAAGTACAACTCTGATTTCTACTTGGATTGTGTGATATAAAATAATTTCGATGGATGTTAACTTGCTATAAATTATCTCTTTAATTTTGTAATCAGTGCATTTCCTAATGCAATAAATGTTATTTGAATGGCTGTTTTGTACATACTCTGAAGACATAATGCTTTATTGACTGAATAAGAAAAAAATTTCTGAGATTGAACTAAAGTACAAAGGGTTGCTGATAAGTTCTCAACCTAACCAAGAAGGCAATGACTTTTTCTCCCTAAACTTATTTTATTTTGTTTTATTATTATTAGATATTATTTATTTATTTATTTTTTGAAAGGTTAAAGAAACTTGAGAAACAATGTGCCGAGTGTGTTGAACTGCAGAATAGATGTGTGGAATAGCATGTTTCCTGCTTCTAGGTCATTCCATTCTTGGTCGTTCCATTCTAGGTCGTTCCATTCTAGGTCGTTCCATTCTTGGTCATTCCATTTTTGGTCATTCCATTCTAGGTCATTCCATTCTTGGTCCTACCAAGAACCTTTTTTTGCACTCCCTTCTATTTTCACTCAATTATCTTTGAAACAATTATCTTCATGAGGATTCTGTCAAATCTGTTTTAGTTTTCAAGAAAAACTTTTATAACCTGTATTTGCCAGTGAGCAATGAGTCATCCATTAAAAGAGAAACATATATGTTTATGCACAGTGTAACCTGTAGGCATAAAATAACTCTAAACTGGTTGCCATGCTGTTAAAATCAATCAATTCCCTTCCCACAATCAATCTACATTACATATTTTTTGTGTAAGAAAAATGCCTTTTTTCTAAAAGTTCCTTATTTACTAAACTTTTTTTTCTCACCCTTAGGAGAAAAAAAAAAGGAGTGTCAGATATTATGCCTGATTCTTTTCTTTTTTTTCCTTGTTCATATTGGTTTTGATGTGCTAGGAAAATTATATTCCTGTCTGAATCACTTGTGAGATTGATCAAGTTAGCTTTTTAGCTATCATGTCAGTTTTTCTTTCCAGATGGATCAATCAGTGTTATTCACTTGTGTTAATCGTAAAGACTAAAGTGTTAATCTTTTCATGGCTTTCTTGTCCCATTCATCTGCTGATATAAAGGCCAGGAGAACATTTCTGATTTTCCTGTTCAGACCAGAATAAAAACTGAGATCTAGGTGTCTCTATGTTATTCGAATACCAGTGATATCAATGTGATTGAATTACATTAGCTAGAAATTTTAGAAAATATTAGTTGAAACATAAGTATCAATACTGGAGATAAAATGGGGGATGAATTACAGGTATGATTTAGGTTTCTTCATTCCTAGTGACTTTTGTAGCTAAGTGGCAAGAGCTTATCCCTTATTATTGTTTCCCCTTACACACAGTTCCTCAATTTTGTAGAAATGATGATTTGAGTGAATTATGATTTAACCCCCAACAAAAAATAAAACCCTGAAATTAAAAGAAAATACTTGACAAAATTAATAAGAATTAAGAGAAGCAAAAAAAAAAAAAAAAAAAAATATACCAGTAATAGAAGACAGTCTCAGAATTATTTTCATATATAATGCTTTCAATTTTTTTGGGGAAAAAAACTAACTTTACGTAAACGAAGCTCCACACACAGGACAGGCTTTGTTAAATAAAATTATATAAAGAGTTATTCTATTTCTTGTATGTAATACAACATAGCTGGTATTTAAAAAGGTATTTTAAAGTCCAAAGTGATGTTATTTATATAAATTAATACTATATATATATATATATATATATGCTGTATTAAAATGAAAATGTTGAATAATCTTGTGGGAAACTTAAAAAAACAAAACAAAAAAGGTTGATATTCCTACTTCTTTTCCTCCAAATAATGGGTTCCAGCATTGATATACATCAGATTTGAATGCAGAATCAGAAAGAACATACAATTTTACATAAGAATGCAAAGTTTTATCAAAATTGCTCCAAAAATAAAGAAATGGTGAAGAAATTACTAAATTTTTTGTTTTAAAATGGTCCGTGATTTGACATTTAAAAAAAAAAAATCATGTCTACTTTTGTACCCCCAATTTTGAGGCTTTAAATTCTCACAACTTTTGAACCACTGAAGATATTTACATAATTCAAACAATTCTGAACTCCATTTACACAGCTCTATATAACTAATATGATTATAACTATAACCAAAAAAAAAAAAAAAAATCAACTGGGAATGCTAATAGGGGAAAGCATCTTATACTGTGTACTACAACCACATGGACTTTTTATAGATATAGAGACAACCATTGAATAGATCAAATAAAAACTTGACAGAAAATAATAGTGAAAGGTAGTCACTAACCTCCCAAAATTAGCATGACCATAGAATTATCTTTTAATGATACATTATATTTGCATATATGTGAATATATTATCACTAAGAATAGATAATTTGTTTTAAATGCATAAGAACTAGAATAGAAGATAAGAAAAATGTTTTAACTGCTTTTTCAGATCTATATTATAATGATTCATTTTTGGATAAATGTCACCCTTACAACCCCCCCTCCCCCCGACCCAGCAAATTATAGCAAGAGTTTTGCTAGTGCATTTATAATTGGGAATAAAACAACTTTATAATTGTATGTGGACTTATAAAACTCCAATTTCTTTAAGTTTGAATCTTTAACTAAGGGAGATAACTCTAGGTGTAGTTTTATTTCCAAAGCATTATTATTTAATATTTATTTTATTTTCCTCTTTCAACATGATTTTATGAAAGTAAAAAAATGACAAAATGCTAAAATACAAAATATTTTGTTGACCATTATAAACTTACGTTTAAGGTAAAATTTAAAATAGAATAAACAAAAATATTAAAATCCTGAACAGAACCAAAATATTTTGGATTAAGTATCTTTTTAAGAATTTTTTTTTTTAAAGGTTTTCAGCAATTTAAAAAGAAAATGTCTGTTGGTATTCCAATGCTATTGCTTTTCAGTTTTGTTTTTTCCTGAATATACAAGGTCTTTAATATCATTTGAGATGTACAGGGTGTTTCAGAAAAATGATATCATTTTGTAATCTAATAACCCGACCAATTCTCATTCAAATAATTTCAAATTTTAACAGCACCTGTAGAATCAACTTAAAATTCTATGTTTAATGTTTAAAAAGTTTTCATTTTCCAGTGAATGACATCTCTATCTGAAAAGAAAAAGACATAAAACATTAAACAGAATTTTGAGCCGTTTCTACGCATGCTGTTAAAATTTGAGATAATTTGAATGAAAATTAGTCAAGTTATTAGATTATGAAATCATATCAATTTTTCTGAAACACCTGTATAATTGCAATATACATTTTATAAATAAAAAGTAACTTGGCATTGAGCCTAACAACCACCTGATGAAAATCAACTTGTTACATAACTTCAAATAAGATCTCTTCTGATTTAACCAACAAAACAAAATGCTAACATTTCCACCAAAAACATTCACTGCCCCACATTTTACCAATATCACTGGCGGCATCACTAGAGTTTTCAACCTTTTTCTTTTCCTCTTAATACAAATTATTAAAACCTTTAATTTGTGTTTGTCTTTTCCTTTGCAACCATACACTTGATGTAACATTGTGAGTGTATTTGCAACTACAGGAGCAACTATGTTAATAATTAATTCAACTATTTATTTATAACATTTCTTCAACTTGTCTCTTACTTTATAATATTTGGTTTAGAAATTATTCAGAAAGACCTGAATAATAGTTGATTGATTTGTCTTATGCCAAAGACACATTAACAATTATGCTCTCTCCAGTTATATAGAGTACAAGAATCTATCTTCACAATTATTTTAAAGAGGTAAACACTTTATAAGTCTGCGGAGTGGCCTATTGTCAGTATAAACTAAACAATGACGGAATCTATCTCTTTTTTACTACTGCTAGACCAGGAAGATTGTTTTACTGAAGTGGAGTGCCACACCTATCATCAACTCCCATTTGCTCTACAGATCAGATTACCCAAACTCTGCTACTCATGCATTGAGTTGGTGGGGACTCATATTGAAACTGGAATCTTGTCATTCCTAGGCGAATGCTCTATTGACTGAGCTAAACTGGGCCCTTTAAAAGTAAAGTTGGTAGAGTAGCTTATTGTCAGTATCAGCTGGACAGTGGGGGAGTCTATCCCCTTTTCACTAGTGCTAGACCAGCGAGATTGTTTTTGCATATGGAGCGCCATACCTACTGTCAGCTCCCACTTTACTGCATAGATCAGATTGCTCTCATGCGTTGAGTTAGTGGGGACTGGTATCAAACCTGGAATCTTGTGATTTCTAGGCAAATACCTTATCCATAGAGCTAAACTGGCCCCCTTAAAAGTAAAGATGCTGGATTAGCCTATAGTTGGTATCAGACAGACAGTGATGGAGTCTATACTCTTTTCACTAGTGCTGGGCTAGGAATATTATTATTGCATAAGAGGTGGAGCGCCATACCTCCCATCAGCTCTCACTTTACTGCACAGATTCAAGCTGAGCTATTCATACACTGAGTTGGTGAGGGCCAGTATCAAATCTGGAATCTTGTGGTTCTTAGGTGGCTGCTTTATCAACTGACCTAAACTGACTCTAATGTAATTCAAAATCATTCTAAACATTATCTCAAACAAATTTATTTGACCCATAGATGGGACCCTAACAGGTAGTATCAATCTGGGACAGAGTGGACCTGGTAGTTTAGTATCATATCCAGGAAACCGAAGAATGAATAGGCTGAAATGATATCAAGAATATAAAAAAGTTAAAGTGTCTAAAAATCTTTTGATATGTTATAGACAAAATAGTATGATAATTGCATTAAATATTATGTTTGACAAAATTCTAAGAAATACGTCTTGAAAACTTGGAAGAATAAATATTGAAAATTGGTGTTATGATTATTTTATGTCCTCTATGGTGCTCTTCATAATATAAATATTTTCAAACATAATTGGAAGGTTTATAGTATTCTTTGACTAAGCTTAGCCAGATGTATAGGGCACCCAGTGAGAATTGAACTCACTAACAATGGACTGCAAATGCCACACAAAGCATCTAGACTTTCCTGGTATATGTTGCAATAATCATAAAAGCATTTCAACAACATCCATCTTGTTCTGTTTGAAAAAGATAAAACCGACCCATTTTTTTATCCCCCCCCTTTCCACCAACAAGCACACACACACACACACACACACACACACAGAGCTAGCCGGCATTTCTCAAATCCATTATTACTGAATCACGATCCTTGCATGATACCCTATGGTAATCCTTAGTGTTGATCTGGCCTGGTAGTGCATCAGAAAAATAAAGTGCACAAACAGTCCGAAAAGAAAAATTAATGTCTCCTATTTAAAAAATTTAAATGCAAAAAAACAAAAAAAACAATCCATGCCGTTACTATTTGAATTTTATTTTTTAATTATCTTCCTAAATATAAATCAAATCTTCATTATTTTTGTTCAAAAAGCAAGATCTGGTGATAGTGAATGTAGGGCCCCCAATTTTCCCTTTCAAATTTTTCTTAATTCTGTTTCCACTTTTGGTAAATTCCGCTTTTTTTCTCCTCATTTCCACATTTGATAAACTCCATTTTTTAAATTTTTGTATTTTATGAGAAAATTGCAATAAAATATAAAAACTGAAAACAAAAACATAATTCAAAGTTTTATTACATTTAAAGAAATAGCAAATATCTACAAATTCTTTTTGAAATGTTGAAATCCAAGTTTAAAAATAAATTATATATAAAAATATAACATGACTTGATTATCAAATGCTGGCCAGTATAAAAATCCTTCACCAACAAGATTTAAAATATGGGCTAAGTACAACACATGGTAACTGTTAACAAAGACATTTGACAATCCTTCTGTATGAGCCCATTTACAATAAGCTGCAGAATCTGTTACAAAGGCAATAATATCCTTAAATGTAATATCCACATGAGTTACACACCTGACTTATAGTTTGCATTCTCCCAAGGTTACAACATCAATGAATACTTTCAATCACATTCAAAATGATATTGGTCACAACAATTACTTGTTTCATCAGTTTCAGTGCAGTTTTAGGGTTTCAGGGCAGCAAATTGAAAAGCAAACAATTTTGGTAGATAAAGTTGCCTAATACAATTAACACTTGGAATAGCACCACCTTTTTTAAAATGTTTTAATAGGAATGACCCCATTTGTGTAGGGAATGTCAAAGTGCAATTTAAAAAAAAAATAGAACAAAATCATCTCATATTTCTTTACACTTCAAAGTTGTAATTGTTTTCTGTTTCAGTTGAGATTGGTTACTTATTCATGTCAAATCATTCAGGCCATGTCACCCACCCCCTTCAATTTTTCTGAAATTTTGTCCAGTTGTGGACTATATTAATGTTAGACAATCTCCGTAATTTGAGCTTTCAATTCCAAAAATTGGCAGAGTTTTAGCTCTCCAAATTTGAGAGGGGGGGGGACGTTAAAAATGGTGACTTTTTGTAATTTATTTTTGTCTGTAAAATGAGTTCTAGAGCTTCCCTACTACTAAAAATTGGTTTCATAAAATGGTGTTTGGAAAAGTTTTTAAAAAAATTATTTATTTCTAGATTGTATGGTCACGTGATAGCATATTTTTCTTTAGTCATATTCATAAAATAAGATTACATGTTGTTTAGAATCTTTTACTTGTAAATTTTGTGAAAATCTAATGAACCTTCAGGAAATTAATTTGTTAAATTTTGTTTGATCTTCATATCTCCACCTTCCAATTTCTACATCAAAACTATTGCCTTATCCTCCCATTTTACTATGAATGTGTATATGTATTTATTCTATAGTTAATTGTTATATTTTCATAGTTTCCTCTGGACATACATACATACATACAACTGCCCTTTATATATAAAGAAATTATGAGCATGGGTAAAGAATGGATTCTATGTCTGTTTTTACTGTATTCATTATCTTGTTTTCATTTCTGTATTTGCATGTTATCTAACTCAGATAATGTATTGGCTTGAATTTTTACTTACGGGAATTGTTTCATATATTTCCTTTATTGCTGATAGTTATCTGTTCAATTGTGTGCTTAATATGCAAACAGAAAATAGAATTTCAACTCCTTGAAAATGTGTTTCAATTCACACAAGATTAAATGTTCAGGTAATATAATTGGATTACAGTAAATAATCACATATACAGATCAATATTTGCTCAGGTTAAAAAAATAATGGGTGTATCAACAATACTAGACCTCATCTTAATACACTGTATATCCTCTTTGGGTATTGATATAAATCCATTCTCTGGGCAATACCTTCCAAATGTTTTGAAAATCAAACAGGATGGAAAATTTGAAAAACATTCTCAGATATTAATATTCTAATATATATTTTCTTTATCCTTCTTAATTTTGGATTTCTATTAGAGATAAGTATTCTTTGGTAGCTAAAAAAATCAAACTTTAACTATTTTTATGTTTCACTCCATATTTATATGAATTGAAATTTTCTTTCTAACATCAAATGCAAAATGAAAGAAAATCAAACTTTAACTATTTTTATCCAGTGTTTCACCCCATATTTATATCAATAAATGAAAGAAAGACTTTGTACATTGAAGAGGAAATGAGTCTCATATACAACTTAGCATAGAAAATATTGCTAAGAAACATTAACCCTTTGTTTATCATCGATAATTATCCTTAATGTATTAAATATAAAAACAAATAAACAAAAAAAAAATCATGTTCTGCAGTTTCAATTGTTTTTATAAAATATATAATTTATGTAGAACATATGCTAAAGTATTTCTGTTGTTTCTCAAGTGTATACCAAGCAAGAAAAGTTTAGTATGTACTGATCACTGCATTATAAAAGTTTGAGAAGCATGAAGTAAATGAAAGTGAATGGTTGATTATAAAGAATAGAATGAATTTGATTGTTTATTTTTCTTTTGTCTGAGAAATTCTTTATTTCATGAGTTATTTTGTTTAGTATCCTTATCTTTGTTTTTACTTAATCCATTCATAACTAAAATACACATTTCTGTTTGTTCACATAAAATTCTAAAATGATAAAGCAAAAAAAGAATAACTTCCTGTTACCATTGCAATATTGTCCTTTCAAAGTTGCGTATTCACTTCAAAACATTTTTGCATGAAATGAAAAGAGATGCTAATTTTGCTACTATTCTGAGTACATCATTTCTTTTGTATACCATTTACTTAAGTGTTATATAGAAAGAAACAGAATGTAATGGTGATGGGTGAGTGGATAAAAATGGTGATTCCTTGAGAATTGTGCAAAAAGCTGTCGTTTATCCTGCAGATTGGTGGTATAAAGAACGAATCGGAAACATTTTAAAGGGACAGAAAATGTGAAATGAGACTTTTAAATTCAAATGGATCATTAATCAAGTCTAGTGAATGTGAAACTGTAATATATTGAAAAGCAGGATAAATGTTTGGAAATTGTAAGAGAACTGAGAGAATGAAAAAATTGTTGAATGTTAATGCGAATGGGATATCACACAGAGCAGTCTTGAAAAATCTTGCAAATCAAGAAAGAATAGAAAGCATCTACATGAAAGCATTATTTAAAATCACTAAGAATACTGAAAAGAGTGTTGGTATCTTGAGAAAATTTGCTGTCACTTGATCTTTAGCATAGAGCCAGTAAATGATGTCTTTTTAAATGTACAAAATGTTTACAAAACTATTTAAAATGCATTTTATGTTTGTGTTTTTTTTCTTTTTTCCTCAGGTTGAAGTAGGCTGGTGGGAGGGTCGACTAAATGGCAAAACAGGATTGTTTCCTTCAAATTTTGTAGAATGCTGTGAAAATCCAGATGATGGAGGAGAAAGAAAAAAGTGTGTGAAAACAGGTGAAAATTCTTTACATCATTTTCTCTTTTGATGATGTTTGTTGATACATACATACACACACCACACACAGACAGACAGACACACACACACACACACATATATATATATATATATATATATATATATATATATATATATGTACTACTGGAAAGTTTTTGGCCTGATCTAAAATAATTGGATATATAAACTATTCCACATTTTCATGTTAAATTTCAAAGACCCTAGGCATATTGTTTCCAAAGTTTCTTCAGCCCTTAAAGAACAAAAGAGCATTCTGATTTTGTTTGGGTTGAGAATGTTTGTGTGTGCACATGTTTGCAAGATATTGTGGCTTAATTTGGCATATGAAAGTGCATATGAATATGCTGCTTATTGCAGCTCACAATAAACTATTTAAATATCACATAGATGAATATATTTGCAAGACAGAGCTTAGCTTGTTACTTGGTCAAACAGTAAAGAAATCTTAAACGGAGAGATGGTCATCTTCTGCGATTGATAGCAATGAAGGGAGTACTTCATAGACTTTAGAATTCCAGAATTGTAGCTTCACCAATGGATGTAGTTTAATGTTATACCTAGAACATCTGAGTGTTTATTTTTTGTCAATATACTAGGATAATCCCAAAAGTAAGGTCTCCAAAGTACAGGGAAACTGTTTGTGTAGCTATTAGCAACACTGTTGCATTTGTTGTGCATTTGTATGCCCCTGCCATGCTCAGTCTTGAATTGGCAGTTGTTTCTGATGGAGCTCCCAATTGATGCTACCACGAAGTGTGAATTTTGTGCTGTTTTTTTTTTTAGAATGCAAAAGGTATTAAACTGATTGAAATTCATCACCAATTAACAAACATGTATGGCAAGTCCGGCATATGAGTTTTTTTTTTCAAATGAAAATAATAACCAGTAAAATTAACAAACATGGGTGTAAATTGAAATCAGTGGGTTTATGAAATTGAAGTGATTTCTTTTTCTGTTGGTTTGTGTCAAAATAACAGAATCACAGTTGTTCATTTCAACTTGATTCAAGACAATTATTGTGGTACTCTTGTTGACCTACTCACTGAGAGCTTTTTATAGATATATAACTTAACTATATTGAAAACTACTATTATGTGAATTTTCATAATTTTTGTTGTTGTTGTTGTTGTTGTCTGAAATCCTAATTTTTTGGTTCCTATTGTTTTAAGTAGTAGAGCAATTCCTAATTTGGTACAAGTGAAAAATCTGAATTTTAAAAGTTCAAGAAGCATTTTCCTTTTTTCAATGAGCTTTATCAAAAAAAAAAAAAAAAAAAAAAAAAAAAAAAAAAAAAAAAAAACTAAACTTATATCCATTACATAAAAAAAAAAAAAATAAAAAAAATTAAGTGTGTGCATTGGTAATGAAAACCATTGTTATCTATCTGGGCCTTACTAAACATACATTATGATAAGTCAGGGGAAGTAGATATATTATTAAAAATACATTTTCTATTCACATTGCACCATGTTTCTTCAGATTTATATTTGCATCAAGATGAGAATCCCAAAGAATCAGTGTGGAATAACAAGAGTTCATTGTCTCAAAAATTCAGATTAATTAATATCATTCAAGAAGATAAGGTTGTGAGATCTTGGAGCAACAAGTAGTGAATTGGGTAACTTTTGTAGATCAGTATGTTTGAATTTTGAAATATCTTTAATTTTGGGGATATTTTAAAAATAAGTTGGGCAAATTTGGTCATCAATGAAAAGAAATTCAGTGATATATTATTCCCGCAATTAATTTATTGTCAAAATCACCAATGCATAAAAAAGAACAACCCTGTATTATATCTACTCAGATATTAAGTATGCAATATTAAACAGTCCACATTGTTAAAACAAGTTTTAATGATACATGCCCTGTATTATTGATTTATATATAGTTTGTTTTATTTTGATATATATTAAAAAGTATTTAACATATAGAGTTTTATGAGAAAATTATTTACCAATGAGAAATAGTCACATAATGTTCTTCTACATTAAATTTGAAGATGTTTGTATATTTAACTGTATCTGGTTTAGATTTCGGCATGTCCACTTTTCATTGTGATTTGAATTTAATGACAATTTCATCAACCATGATTACTCCCTCTGCTTAAGAATAAAACTCAGTAACAAAAAATATACAGCTTCATGTATTTTGTAGAATTATGTAAAAATGGGTGTATTTATAGAAAAGCATTGTCAGGCAATATCCTTAAAAAAATTGATTCTTACACCACTCAGAGGTTTTTTTGGTGGTGGGGGTGCTAGTAAAGATAAATATTTGTTAGGTATCTTATCAATACATTTTTTTTTATTGCATAGTTTTATTAATCTAGTTTAACATAACAAATTTTTATTTTGGTTACACCATTGGAAATTTCCCTTACACTGAGATGGGTAGTTTGGAGAAAATGATGTGGAAAGTGTTTACACACACACACACACACATCATGATTATAATTCAATTACTAACATACTAACATTGAGCTCTCTCTCTCTCTCTCTCTCTCTCCTCTCTCTCTCTCTCAATAAATATTATACATACACCTGTGTGCAAATTAATTGAAACTACCACTCTAGTTTGCTTTCCTTCACCATACGTTCAATTTTAGACCGACTGGTGTGTAATCAATTTCTATTTCTTCCTCAGATTAGGTCATTTGCAATGGTGTGCAGTAATACAAATCTATTTTCAGAGTTTATGATAAAATTTGTTTGACCTTGAAAAAAATATTCTATCACCTGTGATTGTATCAGATTTTTATCACATCCAGACATTATCATCTCGACAGTTGATTAGACGTCTGTGATGAACGTTACTCCAAGTAAGTGTATGAAAATTGTAACATTGCATAAACACACTGGCAAGCCTTACAATGAAATGGTGGATATTGTAATAATAACAGAATTATTCATTTGTTTCAGTTGATTTGCACAAGGTGTGGGTGTAAGTGTTTTTGTGTGTGCTATATATATATATATTATATATATATATATATATATATATATATATAAAATTAACATTTACCTCTAAAGATGTTTTAAACTGGTAAAATGAAGTGCTCTGTGCACAAAAATGGAGACAATATCACAATATTTCAACTTTAAATAAAACAGGGTAAACACTCACTACTCTGAGTGTCAAGTGTTGATCCTAAGGTGCACCTGTTCGACACACTACATTGACAAACATATATATATAAGTATGTATGTGTATATGTATGTATGTATAGGTGTATATATACACACGCATATACATACATGGCGTGTGTGTGTGTGTGTGTAATGTATACATACACACATGACATGTGTGTTTATGTGTATATATATATATATATATGCATACACACATGACATGTATGTGTGTGTTTATATACATATACACACACACACACACACACACACCACACACACACACATGTATGCATGTTGTGTTTTTTCTTGGTATTTTCCAGTTTTCTCTCCAGTTTTTCTTATATCGATGTAGAGTCTGTTAATTAGTCCACCCCTACATTCAGGTAGTGCCATCATCAGGGGTAGATGTAATTGAGTTGGTTCTTTTTAAAATACGCAAGGTGGTTAAACAACCGAATAGCAGTGGGAGTAGGTAGGAGGAGGAACTCACATAAATTGTATGATAAGTTGTGGGGAATGTGGAGTAAGAATTGGCAGAAAATGAGTTATAGACATTTTAGGAAGTGTCTGCTATATTCAAAATTAAGTGGGTTTATTTTACTTAATGTATAAGCTCTTAGAATTTAGAGTTTTTTTTTCTTTTTTTGTGCAGTATTTGTGTATTTTCGGTTTTAATTTTCTGGTAGTTAGAGGGGGCATGCATGTGATTTTAAGTATTGCAAGATGGCGCTGGTATCAAATAAATGTAACATCAAGTGGCATGACAAGGTCGTAGTAGTGAGACCAATGTAAGTGTTTTCAATTTTAGAGAAACAATCTTCTAGGGACATTTAAATTTGTACACCACGTTAATCTCTTTAAGACAACTAGTCAGGGGGGATGGGTTGTTGTTGTGTGTTACAAGGTTGGTGATTTTAAGTTTTGGGTAATAAATGATTAATTCTATTTTGTTGGAGTTGGGTGAAGAAACGTTATTACAAATTAATTTTTTTAAAGCTATTTCATCAAGTTTATAATTGTGGTGCATCTGGTTACAATAATATATTATGCTATGTGTGGAATTGTTTGGTGCAGTATTTTTCTTTGTAATTAAAGTTAGTATTATGAATGGTCTGTCTAATTTGTTCATCAACTATGTAGTTAGGAAATTTATTGCTGATAAGGGTTTGTTTAATATTTTTAAGTTTGGAATAGAATATTGTTTTTGAGGAAAAAATGAGTTTTGATCAATTTATTAAGTTTTTTGCATTAGCTTTTTGTACTGCTATGGACATTCACTGTTGTAATTAAGAGTGCATAAATTGTTACTTGTGGGCTTTCTATATGGATAAGTGGTGAAAGTGTTGTTTAGTGTCAATCATTAAGGAATGGGAGTTGATTATTATTGTTGAGTTTGTATGTAAAATTGACAACAGAGTTTTGTTGGAAGGTTTGTTGAAGTTCATACAGTTCATTCATTCTATTGACAAGGAGGAGAATATCATTGATATAACAAACATAGATAGTTACTTTTTTTTTAGCCATGTAAAAATTTACTGAACCCATCAAAATTTCATATAATTTCCATGAGTTCCTTTTCCTACTTAGTCTCAATGCTTTCAGTTGTTTTTTAACCACCTAGATCAATTTCCGTCATGCTTAAAACAACATGCATAAAGGAAAAAATGCTGCCCATGTATGTATGTATGTTGTATGTGTATATATATATATACTTTGTTTCAATGAGTGTTGAAAAGTTTGGCCTAATCAAAGAAAGTAATGGCATTTTACATTTTTTCTATTGAATTTTTTTGAAATGGTTGAAGAAAATTTGAGAAATGATATGCCAAGTGTGTTGAATTTCAGGGTGAATATGTGATACATTTTGTAGAATTGTACATTTTCTTGTTTTGGTCATTTCTTTCTTGCTTAGACCGAGAATTTTAGCATCCACAATATCGAATGGGAATGAATGTCCTGCTTATTCTGGAAACAGTTGATATAATCAAGATTTTAATGATCATCAGTTTGAAGTTAATTCTTTATTGCTCAGTTTTTTTTCCTATTTTTTATACATGTTAATTTTTTTTTCTTCAAAAACCTGATTTTTTTTGTTTTGTTTTAAAGATGACCTGAAAGAAGATATTAGTACTGATCCTGAAACAAAAGGGAAGAAAATCAAAGGGGTTGGATTTGGCAAATTATTTGAAAGAGGCCCAATTAAATTGAGACCTTCTTCAGGAGGTTGGAAAACCTGATTGCTGGAGACAAAGGTAAGTCATCTAACTTGTAAACTTATTTTTTGTCTGTGACTTATGTAGGCTGAATTTTTTTCTTACACTTGGCATGGTCGGATGTGACCTATGGTCATATTTATTATGGCAACACTCTAGATATGGATGTGGTGCCAAATTAGCTCAGTTCCATTGCTGCTTCCTTCTTTAGATGAGAGGCCCTTCAGCCATTGACCCTGACTCTTCTTTTATTGAAAATTGGAAGGTGCTACTTGATTAAATAGTTCCCTAAATTTAAGTCATATAAATATTCCTGGCTATAGATAACCAGGGATCTAACCTCGTATCAAGGTAACAGTTATATATTACCTAGAAAAATACTATTCTTATTTTCTTTATTATTTATTTATGTCAATATGACTTATCAAATTTGTCATGACACATTTTTATCAATCTTAATTCCTCATAAGTTAATTGAGTATTTAAATTATTACTAATAATCATAGGTTTCATAATAATAAATCTTAATTCATCTTAATAAAATATTCAGTTAAATTTTATTTGGACTTGTATTTTTTTATATTTTTGATTGTAATCTTACAACAAAAAATAATGTTTTTTTTGTTGTTGTTGTTGTTGTTTAGTATGTCATTGACGTAAGCAGCAGATAAATTTTTATCAAATAATGATACATAAGATACATTTCACTCCCTGTTTGGGTTGTTTGTCATCTCTAGTGTCTTTGATCTCTTCAATTCCTCTTTCTGCTGTCTATCTCAGCTTTTGATCTATCTCAGCCTTCTGATCTATCTCTCTGTTTTTTTGACTTTCTCTATTGGCAAAGTATTTTTAAGAATTTATTTCCACCCTTTGCCAACATCCAAAATGTTTACTAAAAGAACTATGATTAAAAGTTGTTATGCGATTAGTTTTGCAATTTTCCTTTAATAATCTCCCCACTGAAATTGTTATTTGATTGCTTTTCTACCATATAAACTAACTGCAGGAATTACCATTCATTTTGATTATTTTCAACGATTATTATTTAATCCTTTTGTGGTTTATAGTGATGGGCCAAAGGGGGAATAACTCAACGTTTTTATTAGGATTTTTTCAAAAAATATCAATAAATATTAATTTATGATTTTGGCAAATTTCTGTAGGAAATTTTTTAAACATGTAGAAGCCTACATGTTTAAAAAATTTCCTACAGAAAATTTACAAATGGTGTAGCCAAAGCATATAAGAAAATAACAACACAAGGAAATGGCACTGAAAGTTGTTCAGGCCCCAGAGTTCAGAATCTGGATATTTGAAAGGGGAAGGAGTAGCTTTAAGTTCCTTTTAGTATTCTGTAAAGAAAAGAACAATTGTTTGTAATGATTTTTTAATATTGTGTAACTCGCTGTAAAATATTCAATTGATGAAAATTACATATTTAGAAAGATTATTCTATTCTCTTTCCAACCATATAAATATTTTAAAATTGGTTAAGAAATACTTGAGAAAATTGCAAAATTAACTGATTACGGGTCACAAATTTGGAAAATGTCAGCATTTTCAGCTAAATGCTTGTCTGCTATACTTGAGGATGATAGGCAACATATTGTGAACCTTTTTTGCAAGTTTGTGAATTGCATTTAGATTTTTAAAAAGCTTGACAAAAATAAAGTAATTTTACACTGTAACAAGTGAACTGTATATCAGGCCAATTATAACATTCAATGGTACTTGTTTTGGATTGTTGTTGAAACCTTTACATACTTGGGAAGCACACTGACCTGTAATGGCCCTTTGGATGCTGAGATTCAGATACACACCAGGAAGGTGTCTGTGGCTCTAGAAGGCCTGGAAATGGTTATGTCTAATACTGACATTATCATAAGATAAAGTTTAAGGTTTTATGGTTCCTGCGTGTTGAGTTGTTTCTTATTATACTTTTTGGAAAACATGGACATTCAACTTACAAGTAAAAACCAATAGGTATAAATGTTTTGAATTTAGTTAACAAAACAACTTTTGCAGAACACCACACATTTATACAATTTTTAACAAGAACAATTTAAAATTAGTTTCTCTTGCACAGAAATCAATAGAAAGGGATATAAGAAACACAATAATAATAATAAAATACACCAACAAAAATAGAAAATAATAATCAGGATAAACAGAAAAATGCAACTGTTCGAAACTCTACAATGTTGCCCCACGAAGGGAAGATGCTTTGACTAAGCATCATTTACCGCCTCAGTACATCTACCAAAAGCCAAATATTAATTAACGTGAGATAACACAAAGTTTGGAACTCAAAACTAGATTTACAAAGCATAAATACTCATTTACTAATATTAAGTTTAGAACGCAACAATTCTATCTTTGATTTATTTTGGGATTTAAAAGATAAAAATATAACAGCAATTTTGAATGGAATCTCCTACGAAAATCAAAATGTTGTGCAAGATCTCTAAATGATCCATGCTACCTTTGTCTAGCAAAGAAAGTTAACTATGAATTAAATTTTCCGGATAAGAAAACCTTTTTTAATGAATTTGAATCAATTGTAATTGTAGACACTAGGTTGGGTCAGTCTAAAATTTATTAGAACTAATATTAATTTAACTAAATAAATTAGAATTTTTTTCTAAATAGTTATTCATTTTAAATAGGATCAAAATAACAATGAAAACTATAAATTAGTAATATTCAACCCTAAAAATATAATTAGAATTAAATTTGAACTGGGCTTTTACTAGCAATTATTTATAATTGAATTAAATTGATACAATAAAAATGAAAATAGGAGAATTAAAACCAAAAATTGTTTGTTTGGAATGCTATGTTGTTTTTCTCTTTCAATTTTACGCGTGTGGCCTGCACGCAAGGAATTGAGAGAAAATTAACGCAGTGTTCAAACTGGTTATTAATAAAAAATATCCTATATATATAATATATATATAATGAGAGTAAGTAAACAAACATGTGTTTATTTTTGATATGGCCTTTTAGCAACATTTTTGGAGGATAATGTGCTTTAATTTGAAGTCATCCTAATTTTGAAATTAATTTTAAAAAAAAAGTTTTAATAATTAATGATTTAGCGGGCATATATGTTCAAATGTAAGGGCTAAACAAATCGAGAAAATGTCAATCCTGTATGTACATTTTGTTTAGTTCTAATCATGCAAGGTTTATAGACATGGGAGAAATTAAGGACCGGTTTATTAATTCCTTTTATATTAACTAAGACATGATATCTATAAAGAATTTTTTCACTCATTTGCCTTGTATCTTTAGTCATACACTGTGCTAAAGTTGGCTTCTGTTCATTCCCATAAAAACAATTGTCATACTTTAAATGGCATAACTCTTGTTATTAATTGTGCTACCTAGATAAATTTGGTAAGCCTTTTTTTTAAGGATTGCAACAATCTCTGTGCCTATATAAAAAATTTATTTGTTTTGGAAAACAAAATCAGTTTGGGATACCTAATTATAATCCTAGAAATTTGTGGTATCCTTTAATGATCTCTTTATACTGTGCTATATTTTTTTTTATAATGTTCTTACTGAATAATAGTTTTTGTTATGGAGTTGGCTTTTGCTGCTTCAAGAAATTCAGATAGAGTTTCTTGAAGGAACTAGTCCTAATAATTAGCTCTCAACTGGATTCCTGGTGTTGGGTGTGTGTGTGTAGAATGGGTTGGTTGGAAAGACCTCACTCTTTCCAAAGAAAGAGGTTTTTTTCCATTTTCACAGAAATAGACCGCCTGGATTAGGGGATGAAAGAATGGATCAATATTCTGTTAACAATATTTCCATTATGAAGGAGCTGAAATAGTCCTGAAAATTCTGGTTTGTAATAGTTTCTGTTTTTACACACACACCAAACACACACAACACAAATTATGAAAAATGATTATATTATTTTAACAGTTGATAGAATGTAGTTCAGATAGTTACTAACTGCTAGTTTGTCCTATCTGACAAATATAAAACCTTTTTTATTCTTTTATTTATTAAGTGTCTGATAGTAATAATTTGGTGATAGGCGCCGCTGTGTTTGTTTTGTTGAAATGTTAAAAGTACAATTCAATTTATTTGAATTGATGCCCTTAACAACTCATCTGTTGAATTTTAATTTTTTAGCAATTAATTTAATTATGCATCTCTGTCCATTTATGGATTTAAAATGAACTCCTATAGTAAGAATTATTTCAATAACATTACAAAACATATAATTATCAGGTAATGAATTTTTTTACATTTTTGTTCCTCTTTTTCAATAAGTGTGGATAGTAATTTTGCATTTCATTTTGTTAAAATGCATACAATCAGAAATATATTCATTATAAAGATTAGTAAATAATTAGATTAACTGTTGCTTTCATTGGCAATAAGTTATCTATTTGCTTACATTAAAATAAAGCTAACCACCTTAGAAGTTATCTATTGCATTACAAATTAAATTAAAGCCTAACACACGCCTTAGACAGCCCAGTAGAATACTTCCTTTATGAGTGGGCTTGGCAGTAGAAGATTTTGGTTTGAAGAAGTTTTATTGGCTGACAAATCATATTAACCCATTTTTCTCTGATTTTGAGATGAGGGCTTTTGATAACTTTGTATCATTTGAATTTTTCAACTCTTTGTCTTTCATTTTATGTTTTATCTACGAACAATGTTTGGCTGATATGCTCTCCGGCCTTCTTTTCAGGTATTTCTTGTCGGACCTCAGGACATCTTGAACTCAGGGAACCTCCTTGACTTGGAAATTTTTCTTCATACAAAAATTGACAAGATTGTTAATTAATTTATTTTTGAATTACAATGAATGTTTTAATTAAAAATCTTTAAAATAATGAAGCCTGTCTTTTCTTTTTAAATTTGATTATTTAGTCACACTGTTCAATAGAAAAAACAAATCTTTAAAATAATATTACTGGTTAGAGTAATCCATAGTAGCATTAGAAAACAATTTATTTCCTAATTAATAGGAATTAAATTCATTTGAATCGAAATCGCAATAATTTTGTTGGAAAATTTCATTTTTAGATTCAAAAATATTTAGTTTGATATGAAACTTACTTTTAGTGGGTGAGTAATAATTTAATGGAGGAATTTTTCAATTTAAAAAGTTTAGGTCCCGCATTTTAAACAGACCAATTATTTGTTATATAAATTTTCACTGATAATTCTAAGAAATTATTTGTAAAAAAAAAAAAAAAAAAACAAATTTTTTTTTTTTTACATTTATTTCAGATTTTTAGTATTTTCTACAAAATCGCTCCTTAAATTTTTTTTTTTTTTACTATCAATACCTCTTGTTTTTTGCCTTTTTATTCCATACTGTAATAGTTTGATTATATTAATAACCCCACCATATCTTGTGCGCCTCTAAAATAGGGGAGGGTTAAGTTAAGTAATCAAAAAAAATCGAAAAAGTTTTAACATAGAACAATTCATAAATTCATTCATAAATCACAACTGGAAGATTTCAATTTTAAAATTGAATAATTCTAATTTTTTGGTAATTTTTTACAAATCAGGGGTATTGATTTGATTTGTAAATACGTCATGACATCATATTGTTTGATACCTAGCTAAAGAAAAAGACTATTCTACGGTCGTACGCAAATTTGAACATATGGGACATGACAAACAATTACAAATGAAGTGGGAAGAAAACAACTATATTGGATACTTCAAATGACAAGCGGAAAGATTGCACACAAGGAGATCTTGACATGGCCTAGGAGACATCAAGAGAGAACAGAATTCTCTAATAATAGCAAGCACAAACAATGCCATAAGGAACACATTCAAATTAAGCCAAATAGATAAGAATTTACAGTTTTGGTAGGCATTGTGAGACCACAACAAATTTGTTTTTTTCAATAATAAGTGAATGCAGCAAATTAGGCATCAAGCTGGAAGGGAAAGGTTGATCCATTGGAATTGGGTAACTACTTTTGGCTGTACTAAAAATGGTATATGACAAACAAAATTGTCCTAGAGAATGAAAATTTGTACAAATTCTGGTGGTATCGTTAGTAGGAATTTAAAAAAAAAGAGCATAACAGTTGTAACTTTTCAGTGATAAACTGTATTTGAAATGGTTATAATAAAGGTTTCTTATACTCACCTTACCTTTTCCTCTATTTCAGTTCTTTACTTTCATTTTTTAAACCATTTTTTTTTACATTACAAATTGAAATTATTTGGGTAATGGTTAGGAAACAAAAAATTCATATGATTTAAACACAGCATTTTGAAAGTCAATTTCAATTAAGCATATAAAATATTTATTCTTTAACGTTGTTTTGTATCTAAATAATTGATAGAAATAGTCAGGTTATAAGCATTGGAAAATAAGGTCTAAAAAGGTTGGCAAAATTACAACACTTTACTGGAGCTATAAGGATTCTTTTTTAATTCCTAATTCACTGTTTTCATTTTGGAAAATACCTTGAATAATTTTTATTATTTTTTTTATAGATAAAAAACCAAAAATGATATATTTTTTTTTGTGAAACTTTATTTTGAATTTTGATTTAATTATTTTCAAAAGGCTTCATGCCTCTTTTCTCTTTTTCAGAGCGAGAAAGAAATTCTCCGCCTGGCAATTGTTACTGCTCCAGTTTTGAAACGAACTTGTAAAGTAATGAGTTTTATCTGCTTCTTAACGAAAGAAAAATGGGTTTTTTTGAAATGCTCACATAATTTTAAATATCCTAAGATGAAAAAGGGGCAGATAAAATTTATCATGGTTACTTTATTTTGTATTTGATGTGGTGATTTTCAAGAAGTTTCCTCCACTTTGGGCGTTAATCTAAAGCCGTTGAAAGTAATTCAGGCAATCGATTTGAAATAGTTTTTGTAAATTTATTTTTATGTTGGTCTTCTTTGATGTTGAATAATTAGTAAGCATTCAAATATGAAAATCGTTGTTTTTGAGGTTAGGAAAGATACAGAACTTTTTTTTTTATTTTGGGTTTGGGAAAAACACAAACGCACATAACAAATTTTGTCTAAAATTAAACAATATTTTTTTTTTTTTCCAAACAAACTAATTACTAACCAGAATCTTTTAACCGAAGACTTAATGTGGATTCCAAATATGTATTTTTTCCTTATAATTTTTTACTGGCTGCTGTTGTTTTTTATGGAAATGTAGGTTTTGCCCTTTATAGATTAATCGATGATTTTCACTGAATTAATTTTTTTTTAAATGTAGGAAATTTAATCTATAGGTTTTTAATGTTGAATTAACTAACATTTTTTTTTGGTTTTTTATCCAAGAATGTTTCTTTCAATCTTGGCACTTCCTGAATCACCTGTGTCCAGTCTTAAAATAATAACAAAAAAAAAATAAACTTTTTTTTCCAAATTTTTTTATTTTATTTTTAGCTACAAATAAGTTCTACTCATTCAGGAAATTTGTCAGATTTAAAAAAAATATATTATTTTTCTGTGGTCTGATGTGCCTTTGAAACAAATTCGATAATGGGTTTTGTAAGATTTTTGTATGATTTTCAAATGATTAAAAGTTTCAAGGTTCCCTCCCCAAGTTTTTGATAATAGTTTATTTTGTTGGATCTTGTTGATTATTTGTTTTTTTGATTTATGGTAAGTGCTGTCAATTCTTGTATATAAGAAGAAAATCTGGCACCTGGCCTTGAATGAAACTTGCACTTCTGATTTATAATTTTCAATTATAATCTGTTTTGCAACATGCCCAAGTAAGATACAAAAAGTGAAACTAGTGGCCATAAATGCAGTCTCATATTTTCTTTTATTCATTTTTGTGCTTTTGCTTGTCTTGTTTTTCTCAATGTTTCATTTTTGGGTATATCTCTGAAGGGTTTTCTTTACTTTAATTCGAAGAAGAAATCTTCAAACCTCCAATTGGAATTGTTGCGTTATGTTCTCTTATTTCAGCTGAAAAAAATTTGAAAAACAGATTTCCGTGAAACGAATCTGTTAAATTCCTCAATGTCTTGAAGAATGTTTTTATTGGGAAATCCTGGCCAAGGTAGTGAGAGGAAAATTTTCCTGACAGACCTATGAGCCCCTTCTATCTAGATACCAGAAGAACTTCCATTTTGATCGGTAATTGTTTTCTACTGGCTTTCCCACCCTGTCTTACCCAATCATGAAAACCAGTGATGCTTGGTTTTTTCCTGAAAAACTTTTAAGCTTAGACCAGGTTTTTTTCTTTCCTCAAACTTACCTTGTTGGTTTAAAACATAAAACAACATTGCTTTCTGTATTCTGTCCACAAATCTTATCCCTTAATTTTAAATCTTTTTTATCCCTGACCTCTCATCATTTCATCAAGAATAAATTTTTTATTTCAAGAATCGTTGGCGTTATATGCCTAAAGAATTTTCGTAAATTATATTCAATTTCTTTATTGAAAACGTTTTATTTATAGAATGGGTTTTTTAATGTTGTAGTAGGAATTTTATCTATGTGGACCTCCCTCCCGAATCCTGAATTGGTGGAAATCTAAGAAATTATATTTTTGGAACCAATATATTAGTATTCCATTAGATGAACTTTTTGGGAAGCCTTTATTGGGGGCTGATTTAGTAGTTTGGTTTATCATTGTATTGAGTTATCTCCCCTCTCCACTTCCAATAGAGAAGGAGAAAGAAGAGAGAGAGAGAGAGAGCGTTAAGAGAGCGTTTTCTTTCATGGATTTGCCTGAATAAAAACATATACAAGCTCTTGATTATCAAATCCTTCCAGGAACTCTCACACCCTCGAAAACACACGTAACGTAATGTTCATAGTATATACCATTCTATGGTCAATGGGAGTTATTATTGGATTCGCTGAAAACGCACATATTTTGCGGACATTTTTTTGGGGGCCGCAGTTAATAAGCTTTTAATTATGATATTTTAGAATCTTTTGCAAATAATTGATCCATATATAAATAATATGAAATCATTTTAGCTTTTGACTAATCAAGAACAAAGATACTATTTCTATGATTTTATAAAAGGAAATGTTATTTAATGATTATTTGCTCTATGAATTTTTAGTATGTAATAATATAAACTGTAGAATCCAAGTCAACTTTAGACATGGGCTTTGAAAGCTCATTACATTTATCAGAGTGCCAGGTTTCACGATACCAGACTTTTGTCCAAAGTTTTGGAAATGTCTTGTTAAGGATTGCTATATCCACACTGATGTTGGGTTAGGAGTTTTTATCTGATTTTTTATATATTTCCTCTTGGTCTAGTGGAGAAGTCCAAGTTTAGTCAAAATGCCAGGTTGATTGATGATTTGGCATCTGAACTTCGATGGGATATGTTATCTTCATTTTGAATGCATTGTTTTTCGTAAATTCATATTTTCCATTTTAGCTGATGTGCCCGTCAGAATTTTTCTCGAAGGAACTGGTTTTCACGATGAAATTTTTTTTGATTTACGGACAGATGAAATAAAGACGCAGGGTTGTTACATTATGTAGTTGGAATATGAGTTGAAATGTTTCTATACCAAATGCGTTGAGGATCCACTGGGAATTGCTTTTTAAATAAATATTTTTCCTTTATGATGTCTGCTTGTTTTGGTTTTTTACAGCTTTATATTCGCATCTCCCAACAATATTTCTTCGACGCTCCAAAATCTCGAGGACTTCATTGGTGCTTTTCCAACATGTTAGCTTCTTAGACATATTTGCACCTCATGAGATATGTTCAGCTAGCAGTTTTCCAATGCTCCTGCTGGGTTCAGGCGTAAGCTAACCCTGTCCCTGTCTGTCCCATTACTCTTTAAAACTGTTCTGTTTTTTGGTTTGGGTACTGAAGGCTTTCATTTTTTAGATCTGGGAAAAATATTGTTCGCTATTACTGATTTGTTCCAGTGTCCCCCTTATATAATTCTTTTAGCTTTCAATTATGAGGTAAATTCTCAATCAAACTTTTTTATAGTATTTTTGTAGTAAATAAAATATTTTTTGGCACATCTTGAAAACCAGATGGTCTCATCTATAAAGAAAAGAATAAAAATAATTTTTTTCAGTTTTAATGTTTGTTTTGCTTAATTCAGAAGACTACCTCCTTCAAACAATTTGTCAGATTTTTAAAATTTGATTTTTCTTATAGTTTTAGATGAGGTTTGGGAAGGTGGGGCTTATTTAAACAATAATAATGTTTTAAAATGATCTCTCGATTTCCACTTCATGTACATGGAGTTTTTTTCACTTATTTTTGTTTTTATTATTTCCCTAGGCAAAGGAGAAAGTCCCTAATTGGAGTGGGGGAAAATTATTAGTAACTTCCGAGTTTCCATGATTCTAACCACCATTTTTGAAGTTGACATTTGAAACACAAGGAAGATACTTGTGTAAATTTTTATCTTGGAAAGTCATAAATTCATTTCAACATTGTATTTACCATTGCAATAGACCTCCACATTCCATAGAAATCAATATTTTCAAATTTTCTGACATTGCCCCCTGAGTAGAGGAAGGTTCCAAATGCCTAAGTCAACAAAAATTAATTGTGAAAAGTTTTTCTTTATTTTTAGACAGACCAGTCTGTTCAGATGTTCCCTTTTTTTTTCTCAAAGAATTCTATTGAGTTCATTGTTTAGGATTCAAAGGCATGAAATTAAGATTCCACAATATAAAACTAATATCCAATCAATTGGATTTTAATATTTGATATTGGTTGTCATCATTTTGGTTTGATGATCTCCCCATTTTTATTTAATGGTGGTTTGCTTGTAAATAAGTTACCTTGTTTTTTACGTATTAAAGTCTATCTCACTTTTTTTGATAGGAAATAATACTATTTTTTTTGCTTTCATTCCACTATTATTTAGCAATTATTATTTGTGTATTTATTTTTAATTTCCTAATTTAATTTCTTTTTATTACACTCACCTAGATTTGGGGTCATTTCCACAAGAATAATTGCTTATAAGAAACAAGATTTAAATAATAAGATCCAGGTGAGATTCAAACTCACATAACCCTTTATTTTAAGGGAAAACTTAGTTTTTATATACTATTGTTATACACCTCTGTTATGGAAAATATGGAATTGTATAAGGAGTTTCAACACTATAAAGCGCAACTCATACAATTGTTCTGATTGGTTTGGTGGCAATATTTTGTTGGTTTATTGGTTTTTTTTAACCATGTTAGGGGTAATATTTTTTATAATTTTTGATTTTGTCTAGTATTAAGGAAAATTGGAAGGCGGTAAATTAGTCCAAAAATTATTAATAATGTGGATTAAAGAGCTTTTATTATCTATTCTTCATATTCTTTCTCTCTCTTCTCTCTCTCTTTCTATATATAATATAGAATATATATATATATATTATGTTTAGGTCTTGCTCATCAGGAATTTGTTTTTTGTTAGATATTTTGTAACACTATTAATCTTATGAAAATTAAGACTTTGGATCATTTAGCTGTTCTTTTTCCAGTTTTGTATGGCTACATTACTCCTGCTTCTTTTATTAGACCTTTAATCCTTGAAATGTCCTGGTCTATTACCTTTTTTGTCTATTGTTTGTAAGAAAGCTTATCATTACATCTTATTTTTTTTTTTTTAATTACGAAGGATAAACAACAAAACAATAACACAGTTTTTGTTTTTTCTATTTCTCAACATGGAATAGTTGTTTCACAAAATTATGGTAATTATTTATTTTTTTTTGGGGGGGGGTGACTTTTGTCTCTTCTCTTGTTTTTTGTATTTGTATTCCTATTCTTGTTTGGGACAACTTCTTTAGATGAATAAGATATATTTTGGTCTATTTGTATATAAATTCAAAATGTTATTTTTTTAAAAAGGGTATTTATATATTTAATTACCATCAAATTAAGTAATTTTTAACTGAATTAACATTATATTAATTGGCCTTTTTAATTCAGTAAAATTGAATGGGTTAGTTATCAGTTGAAAACAAAACAAACAAACCATGTTCTTGAATGTTTCTTAAGATCAGGTTAAAAAAACGCAGTAAGGGTTAAGCAAACTATTTGGGAATGAGAAAGTTTTTGGTTTAACCTATACCCAAAGCCTGGCCCTGTATGACTTGGGCTTTGGTTACCTTTACTGCTTTTTATAACCTGGACTTTAGTGATTTGTCCTTCTAATGTTAATAGAGTAACATGGGGACCAACGACCTTCTCTTGATATACAGTATTCCTCTCTTTGTATTCAAATGTTAGTAAGAAGCCACTCAAAGCCAAGCAATAAGCGCCGGGCTTTGGGTTATATTTACAAAACTTTTTCATTCCAAAATAGTTTTGGCTTACCCTTAATGCGTTTTTTCCTGGATTTTCTAGCAAACATAATCCATGGTTTGTTTTTGTTTTTGGTTTTTCAACTGATAATTACCTCAATTATGTGAATAAAAAGGCATTAATGATAAATGTTATTCAGTTAAAAAAAAAACAAAAAAAAAATACTTATTTATTAATTAATTAAAATCATATAATACCTTTTTAAATACAATTTTGTTTTGATTTTTACAAAATGACCAAATATCTTTATTTATCTAAGGTGTTCCCAAACAAGAAAATTAGGAATTACAAAATACAAACAAAGAAGAGAAAGTCACCCCCCCCCAAAAAAATCCATAAATCCATATTTTTGGGTGAACAACTTATCATGTTGAAATAGAAAACAAAAGGCTGTTGTTTTGTTTGTTTGTTATCCTTCTGAATTAAAAAATAAAGATGTAATGTGCTTTCTTACAACTAGACAAAAGGTAATATGAAACCGGACAATTTCAAGGAATAATGTTTATAAAGACAGCAGGAGTAAATGTTGGGCCAATACTAAACTGGGAAAGAGCCAGCTAATAATGATCAAGTCTTTATTTATAGAGTTTTAATAGTGTTTTACAAATATCTATACAAAAACAATCATGTTATGAGGCAGACTACATTAATATATATATATATATATTCTATTATATTATAGAAGAGGGAGAGAGAGAGAGAGAGAGAATATGGAGAATAGTAGATAAAGCTTCTGTATCATATTATTATACTTTTTTGATAAATGTTACCCTTCATTTCCTAATACTAGACAAAATCATAATTTTAAAAAATATAACCCCTAACATGGTTTTTAACAATACAACAATATGCACACCCAACAGAAGACATGGTATTGGTTTTTGCCCTTTTAATAGGTTTGTTTGTTTGAAGCTTCCTTGATACAATCATATTTCCATAAAGAGTTTGTAATAACAGATGTCTATAAAACTAGTTTTCCCCTGTGAAAATAAAGGGGGGTTAAAAAACAATGGTGCAAAAGTTTTGAAATCTCACCTGATCTTAATTATTTATTTGTTTTCTATTAATGCCATTATTCTTGTGACAGTGACAATCTGGTGTATTTGTAAATAAAAGAATTAAAATTAGGACATTAAACTATTACTAGCCAAATTAATAATTGGCTTAATAATAGTGAAAGCAAAAAAAATTAGTTTTAATTCCTTTTATAAAGTGAGATTTAAGACTCAATACGTAAACAAGGTTAACTTATTTACAAGCAAACACCACTGAAAATTATAAATGGTGGAGGTATCATTCAAACCAAAATGATCACAATTATCAATATTAAAAATCAATTGGATGAAATATTAGTTTTATATGTGGGGCATCTTTAAAGTTTCAAGCCTTTAATCCTAAACAATTAATCAATAAATCTTTTGAAAAAAGGGAAAATCTTGCTCGACTGTTTTTGTCTAAAATAGAATAACTTTTCACAATTAATTTGTTGCTTGCATTTGGGAAAAACCTTCCTCTAACTCGGCCATTTGTCAAGATTTTTAAAAATATGTTTTCTATGGAATTTTGATGGGAAGTTTTCTTAATTTGCAATGTAATACAATGTTTGAAATGATTTTATTGATTTCCAAAATTTACACAAGTTATCCTTCCTTTTGGTTTTCAATGTCACTCAAAATGGTGGGTTAGATCATGGAACTCGAGTACTAATATTTTCACCTCCACTCCTACTTTAGGGAACTTTTTCTCCCTTTCCTAGAAATAATAAAAAAAAAATAGTGGAAAGGAATAACTCCATGTACATGAATGTTTTGGAAAATTCAAGAGATTCATTTAACATTGTATTTATACTTGTTAATAACGCCACTTCCACCCTCATCTAAAACTATAGAAATCAAATATTTTAAAAATTCTGACAAATTGTTTTTGAGAGGAGGTTAAGGTCTTCGATGGTAGCCCAACAAACATTTAACTGAAAATATTTTTATCTTTTTCTTTTTATAGATGATGACCAATCTGGGTTCAATGTGCCAAATATATTTATTTACTACAAATTAGCTTTATAAGTTGATGAGAATTACTCATAATTGGAAGCTAAAGATTATTTATAAGACAACCTGGAAACAAATTTCAGAAAATATGCTTTAACAATATTTTTCCCATGAGCTTAAAATTAGCCTTCAGTAACAACAAAACAGAAACAGTTTTAAAGAGTTAATGGACAGGACAGGACGGGGGTTAGCTAGCCTGACCTATTGGGAGCATGTGGAAAACTGCTAGCCTGAAACATATTTCTCATGAGGTGCAGTAAATGGCTCTAGAGCTACATGTGGGAAACACAATGAATCCTCGAGATTTTTGTGAGGCGTCGAAGAATATATGTTTGGGAGATTGCGATAAAGCTGGTAATAATCAACAAAGCAGTACAATTTCATTAAGAAGAAAATAATTTTGAATTTTTGTGTAAAAATAGGCATAATTTCGTCAGTTTTGATGGCTGCATGGACTGCGGTCATTGTGTGTGATCTTAGAACATCAACTCATATTTCAACTGACATAACGTTAACAGCGCCCCTGGCGGTCTTGTTATTGTCAATCTTGGTCCGTTATCAAAAGGTTTTCATCGTTGGATTAACAAGTTCCTTTTCAGGAAATCTTGATGGGCCATCAGCGTAATTGGAAAATATGAAGATTTACGAGAATAATGCATCAGAAATGGATGGATAACGGATGTTTTTTCTATCGAAAGTCAGATGCCAAGGATTCATTTACCAACTCCAACCTCTGGCATTTTTTTGACTAACTTGACTTCTCCACTAAGCAAGAGGAAATATATAAAAAATATCGCAGTATAAGCTCTAACCCATCAAGTTGTGGAATTATAGGCAAAACTACAACTGTGCACCATCAACTGACAAGTCTGGTGGGTAATCGTGAGATACTGCTGGGGCCAATCTGAGTAATGGTATGAATGCTTCAAGCCCTGATTTGTTTCTAAGGTTGACTTGGGTTTCTACGGGTTGTTATCTTTGGTTAGTAGCATACTAAATTTCATAGGCATAGATAATCATTTTAAATAACATTTTCCTTTTATAATCATTATGTAAATAGTATCTTTTTCTTTTTATAGTCAAAGCTAAATGAACTTGATATTATTTTTTTTTATATTATGGTGCATTTAAAAATTTTTTTTGGCCAAAGATTCTAATTATTCTTATTTTAAAAGCGCTTATTAATCCCTTGGGCCCCCAAAATGTCCGCAAAATATGTGGCTTGTTTTTCACTGAAATCAAATTATAACTCATTGGCCATAGAAATGGTATTACTATTGTTAGCTTAGTTTCGTTGTGGTTTCGAAGGGTGTGTTAGTTTCCTGGAAAGGATCTGATTAATGAAGAGCTTGTTTATATGTGTTTTATTGCAGGCAAAGCCCATGAAGAGAACGCTCTCTTGAACCTCTCTCTCTCTCTCTCTCTCTTTCTCCTTTCTAATGCGAGGTGGGGAGGAAGGGGAGATAAAACCTCTAAAATATAAAACAACTACTAAATCAGCCCCCATAAGGCTGTCCCAAATTCATCTAATGATGAATAGCTAATTTATATTTTGGTTTCCAATATAATTCTTAGATTTTTCACCATCAGGATTTCGGGGAGGGTCCCACAATAGGTAAAATCCTACTCATTAAAACCATGTCTATAAATAAACTGTTTCAATAAAGAAATGAATAGTAATTACGAAATTTCTTTATCGCATAGTAACGCACGATTCTGAATATAAAGGATTTTATTGATTTGATATGGATGAGAAGTCAGGGATAAAAAGGGGGGATAAAATTAGGGATAGAATTTTGTGGACAGATACAGAAAGAATGTTTTGTTTTTATGTTTTTTTAAACAAACAGGATTTGTTGTAGTTTGAGGAATATGAAAAAACTTGTCTAAGCTTAACAGTTGTTCTCAGGAAAGAAAAGCATCACTGTCATGATTTTTTGGGGTAAGGACAGGTGGAAGCCAGTAAGAAACACAATGTTACCAATCAATGGAATGTCTCATTTGGTCTTAGATAAGAAAAAGGGCGCTCCATAGGTCTGTTTCAGAAATCCCTTCTTCACTCTTGCCCCATGAATTTCCCATAAACCATTCTCAGAACATGGAGAGGAAATTTTAACCGATTCTTCAGGAAATTGTTCATCAAAGCTGAAATAAGAAAGATAGACCATTAGAGCCGCCAATTCCTTGGGTTTTTTGAGATTTATTTTTTCTTCTCGATAAGTAAAAGAACCCTTCAGAATATCCAAAATGAAACAATGAGAAACATACAAGCAACATCAAAAAATGAATTTAAAGAAAATATGAGAACTGCATATGGCCACTAGTTCAACTTTTTGTATCTAGCTTTGGTCATTGGTTCAGCAGATAATATTGAATTATCAGTTCCAAGTAAGTGCAAGTTTCAATTCAGCAGTTGCCAGTTTTTTTCTTCTTTTATATACAAGAATTGGGACAGACTTACCCATAACTCTCAAAAAACAAATTATTAACAATCAAATAATATAAAACATATTATAAAACTGGGGGGAAGGGGAACCTGAAACTTTTTTAATCATTTGAATCATCAAAATCTTACAAAAACCAAGTTTTATTCGAATGTTCCGCACATCAGAACCACAGAAAATCAATCTTTTTTTTTTTTAAATCTGCCAATTGTCTGATGGAGGTAGAACCTTTTGTATGCTAATAAATAACAAATAAACAATATTTGTGGAAAAAAAAAATTTTTTTTTTTTTTTTTTTGTTTTTTATTTTTTAAGACTGGCCAGGTGATTCAGAAGTGCCAATGATGAAGAACATTCTTGGATTAACCAAATGTGTTTTTCACATACTATAGGTATTTTCACATTTAAAAATTTATTCAGTTGAAAATTTCCTCATTTATCTATAAAGGGGCAAAACCTGACATTTGTCCATAAAACAAGCAGCAAGAGTAAAAAAATTTATTTTTTTAAAAGGAAAATACATATTTGATCCCACAAATAATCTTTCGGTTAAGATTCTGGTTTAGGTAATTAGTTTGTTTTGGAAAAATATTGTTTAGGTTTTAGACAAAAATTTGTGTGTGTTTGTGTTCCAACAATAAAAAAAATGTTTGTATTTCCTAACCTCAAACAACATTTTTTTTCTATTTGGAACAATTGCTACTAATCACCTTTTCAAGAAGACAACATAAAAATAAATTTACAACTATTCAAATCGATTGCTTGATACTGGTTTCAACGGCTTTTAGTTTAGCGGCCCAGTGGAGCTAAACTTCTTTGAATCACCATCCAAATACAAAATTAGTACCATGATTTAGATTTATCTGCCCTTTTTTCATTCTTAGGCATTATTTTAAAATTAATGTTGAGCATTTTCAAAAACCCAATTTTTTTCTTCGTTTTGAAGCAGAATAAACTATTACTTACAAGGTTTCTGTTTTTCTTAACTGGAAGAGTAACATTGCCAGGGGGAGAGTCTTTCTCGCTTCTGAAAAGAGAATAAAATAGCATGAGCCTTTTTTTTGAAATAATTAAATCAATTTCAAAATAAAGTTTTCACAAAAATATATTCAATTTTGTGTTTTTGGTTTATTTTAATAAAATAATAATTATTAAGTATTTCCTAATGAAAACAGTGAATGAGAATAAAGAATCCTTTATAGTCCAGGTTAAAAGTGTAGTAATGCCCCTTTTTTTTTTTAGACCTTATTTTTCCCAATGCTTTTAACATGGAAAACTAATTATCTATCATTTATTTTTAGATACAACAAGTTAAAGAATTAAAATATTTTTATGCCTTAAATTTAATGACTTCAAAATGCTGGTGTTTAATCATTAATTTTTGTTCCTACATTACAAATATTTCTTTGTTTAATTGTTAAAAAAATGGTTAATGAAGTAAAAGAGTGGAATAGAGGAAAGTTAAGTGATATAAGGGAAACCTTATATTACCATTTTCCAACTACAGTTTTATCACTAAAGTGCACTGTTGTGCTTCTTTTTTTTTTTTTTTTAAATCCTACTAAGAATTTACCACCAGAATTTGTAACAATGTTCATTTCTAGACAATTTTGGTTGTGCATTATAACCATTTTTGTGTAGCAGCAAAAATTTTAGTTTTACCCAATTCCGCAATGATCACTTTCCTTCCAGCTGTGCCTAAATTTTGCATTCATTATATTTGATTAACAATTTTGTTGTGGGTCTCCACATTGCCCTAAATTGTATCTTTATCTATTTTGGCTTTATTTAATTGGTCCCTTTATGGCAATTGTTTGTGCTGCCTATTAATTAGGGATTTGTTTTTCTCTCTTGATGTTTTCCTTTTTTAGCCCCCCAATTGGTTTCCCAAACGATCTTCTTGTGTGCAATCTTATCCACTTGTATTTGAAAAGTTCCATATAGTTGTTTTTCTTCCTTCTATTTTGTAATGTTTGGTCATGTCCATATGTTGTCAATTGCTGTACCTGACGTAGTAATTAAGTTCTTTTCTTTAGTGGTATCAACAATTATGATGTCAATCAGAACGTATTTTTAACAAATCAAATCATACCTGATTTTTAAAGAATTATCAAAAATTAAGGGAATTATCCAATTTAATGAAATCTTCAGTGTTGATTATGAATGATTTATAATTGTTTATTTCTATGTTAAACTTCCTGATTTTTTTTTCGGGTTACTTAACTTTAACCTCCCTATTTTGGGCAAAAATTATTGGTGGGGTTAATATATAATCAAAACTAATTAAGTATGAATTAAAAAGGCAAAAAACCACGAGGTATGATTAGTAAAAAATTTTTTAAAGGAGCGATTTGGTAGAAAATAAGTACTAAAAATTGAAATTAAATGTAAAAAAATTTTTTTTTTTTTTTTTTTTTAGCAAAATATATTTCTTTAAGATTATTAGTGAAAAATTATAATATCAATTATTTGTTCTGTTTATAAGTTGTGGGGACTAACTTTTTTTAAATTGAAATTCCTCCATTAATTATTACCATCACTAACTAAAGTAAGTTCATTAAACTAATATTTGTTTTGAATCTAAAATATGAAAATTTTCAAATTAAAATTATGCATTTTAATATTTCAATGAATTAATCTATTAATTAGGATATAACATTGTTGTTCTAGATGCTACTATGGATTACTCTACGTAATTTTATTTTCAAGAATTTTGGTTTATTTCTATTGAATCAGTGTGATGAAATGAATCAGAAATTTAAAAAAGAAGACAGTTATTTATTTTATTAAGTTTATTAAAACATTCATTTGTAATTCAAAATTAAATCTATTTTCACATTGTCCAATTTTGTTTATGAAAGAGAATTTTCCAAGTTTCAAGGAAAGGGGGGTTCCCTGAATTAAGAAATGGGTTCCTGAGTCCGACAGAAATACCTGAAGAAAGGGCCGGAGGACAATAATCAAGCCAAAACTTGTGTAAAGCTAACATAAGATGAAGAAAGAGTTTTGAATAATTTCAAATGATACAAATTCCAAAGCTCATCTCAAAAAATTCAGAGAATGGTAGATATGTGTCAGCCAATACTTTTCAACCAATTTTCTACTGCAAAGCCACCTCATAAGGAAGTAATTCTTCCACTGGGTTGTTTCTAAGCGTGTGGTAGCTTTAATTTAATTGTAATGCATAGTAATTCTTAAGGTGGTTGTAGCCTTATTTATTGTAATGCAAATAGAATAACTTATTGCAAATTTTGAAAGCAACAGTTTAATCTACTTAATTTACTATTTCTTTGATAATGATATATTTTCTTGATTGTAGTGCGCCATTTTAGACAAAAAATGAGAACTGCAAATACTATCAACTTATTGACAAGGAAGCAAAATGTAAAGAATATTTACTGTTTAAATTATGTGGTGGTAATGTTTATTGAAATATCTTTTACTTATAGGAAGTGGTTTCATTACAATCCATAAAAATGGAACAGGATTGCATAATTAAATAATTGCTAAAATAAATTCAACAGATGGAAGTTTTGTTTAAGGGCATCAATTTCAAATAAATGATTATTGTTACTTCATTGTTCTCAACAAAAACAACAAAACAGCCTATACCAGACTCTATTACTATCAGACACTTAAATTAAATAAAGAATAAAAAGGTTTATATTTTCAGATTAGGAACCTAGCAGTTTAGTTGGGAACTTCTGAACCCTCCATTCTTACAACTTGGGTTAAATAATATAATCAGTTTTTCATAATTTGTTGTGGTGTGTGTGTGTGTGTGTGTGGTAAAACAAAGAAAACTTACACCAGAATATTGTTCAGACTATTCAGCTCTTCATAATTGAAATTTTTGTTAACAGAAATATTTGATCCTATTCTCATCCCTTAACAGGCCGTCTATTCTTTGAGAAAAGTGGAAAAACCTTCTTTTCTTTTGGAAAAGAGTGGTAAGGTCTCAACCCACCCCATTCTAGACCACAACAACACACACCTTCCAGGATATCAGTTGATCAAGAGCCTGATATTAGGACTGTTCCCTTTTCAAGACTCTTATCTTTGAATTTCTTGAGCAGCAAAGCCATAATCCCATACCAAACTGATTTTAATTCGAAAGAAATTACTAAATTATAGACAGTTATAAGAGGATCATTAAGGATACACAAATCCTAGGATTATAATTTAAGGTTCCCAAACTGAATTTTTGTTTTCAATATACAAATAATTTTTTTATATAGGAAGCGATTTGTGCAATCCTTAAAAAAAAGGTACAAATTTTATCTAGTAGCACAATTAATACAGAGTTTATGACATTTAAAGTTTATGGACATTGTGGTTTTTACATGGGGTAAGTGACAGACGCCACTTACATGTATGACTAAAGATACGGCTTAAATGAGTGGAAATCCTTTTAGATTATATGTCTTGTAATTAAGGAAAATTAAATAAACCGTTTTTATTGGTTCTTCCATGTTTATAACCTTGCTGATTGAGAATAATAGGTCAAATGACATACAGGGATTGCATTTTCTCGATTTGTTGCCTTACATTTGAAACATATTATGCCGCCTAAAATTCATTATTATTAACTATTAATTTCAAAATTAAGGTTGAAACCTTCATTAAGCAACATATCTCCAAAATTGTTGGTTAAAAGGCCATATCAAAAATAACACATTGTTTGTTTACTTACCTCTCATTTAATAATATTATATAATATATATAGGATATTTTTTGGATAATAACAGTTTGACACTGCGTTATTTTTTTCTCAATTCCTGCGTGCAGGACAACGCCGTAAATTGAGCGAAAAAACAACATGCATTCCACAATGTATTCATTCCTTTAGTTCTTCATTTTTTGTATTGTTATCAATTTAATTCTTAATTATAAAATATTGTAGTAAAGCATTTTATTAATTTAATTATATTTTAGGGGGTTGAAATTATTACTTATTTATAGTTTTCATTGTTAATTTTTTGTTTTTATCTATTTAAAATGAAATAACTATTTAGAAAAAATTCTAATTTTTATTTGTTAAATTTAATATTGTATGTTCTAATAATATTTTAGTTGACTGCCCCCAACCTATTGTCTACATTACAGATTGATTCAAATCTATTATTAAAAGTTTTTCTATCGGAAATTTAATCATGTTAACTTTTTTCTTGTTAGACCAAAGGTAGCATGGATCATTTTTAGAGATCTGCACACATTTGATTTTCGTAGGCCGTTCCTTCATTAATTGCTGTTATATTTTATCTTTAAATCCCAAATATATCAAGATGAATTGTTGCGTTTCCTAACTTATATTAGTAAAATGAGTATTTATGCTTTTGTAAATTAGTTTTTGAGTTCCAACTTTGTTGGTATTCAACGTTAAATTTTTATATTTTGGTTTTGGGGTAAATGTTACTGAAGGCTGGTAAATGATGTTTTATCAAGCATCCTTCTTCGTGGGGGCACTTGTAAGAGTTTCCGACGTTCCATGTTTTCTGTTTACCTGATTTTTTATTTTCTTTTGTGTTGGTTATTTATTATTTTATTATTGTGTTTCTTTTATATCCTTTTCTATATTCTGTGCAAGAGAAACTAATTTTTAAATTGTTCTTGTTAATTATTTAATGTGTTGTGTCTGGAAGTGTTTTGTTAACTAATTCAAAAACATTTTACTATTTTGGTTTTTTACTTGTAAGTTTTGAAATGTCATGTTTTCCAAAAAGTATATATAGAAAACTCAACGCGGACGCTATAAACCTTCAACTTTTATCTTATGGATAATGTAGTATAGACATAACCATTTTTCAGGCTTTTTCTTATATGGCAACGACCCTTCTTGGGTGTGTATCTGAATCTCAGCATCAAGAGCATTAAGGTTTCAAGTGTTGCTTCCGCAAGTATGTTAAAGGTTTCAACAACATCCAAAAACAGTAACCATGAAAATGGTTATATTGGCCTTGATATACAGTTCAACTTGTTTACAGGTCTGTAAACCATTACTTTATTTTTGTCAAGCTTTTTTAAATCTAAATGCAATTCACAACTTTGCAAAAAAGGTTCACAATATGTTTTGGCCTTATCATCCTCAGTATAGCAAATTACAGGCATTTTCAGCTGAAAATGCTGACATTTCAAATTTGTGACCGTAATCAGTTAATTTGCTATTTTCCTCAGATTTCTTACCATTTTTATAAATATTTATTGGTTGGAAAGAGAATGAATATTTCTAAATATGTTAATTTCATCAATTGAATATTTTTTAGCAGCGAGTTACATAATTAAAATATTAAAACAATTTGTTCTTTTCTTTACAGAATACTGAAAAGGAACTTAAGCTTAACCTCCTTCTTTCAAAATATCAGAATTCTGATTCTGGGGGCCTTGAACAACTGTTTCAGTGGCATTTCTGTGTTGTTATTTTTTTCTTTATGCTTTTGGCTAACAACATGGTTAAAATTTTCTGTAGGAAAATTTTTTTCAACATGTAGGCTTCCTTACATGTTTTAATTTCCTACAGGAAATTTGCCAATCTAAATTAATTTTATTGATTTTTGAAAAAATTCTAATAAAACGTTTGGAGTTATCCCCTTTTTGGCCCATCACTAATTAAATCAAAGGATTTAATAATAATCGTTGAAATAATTCAATGAAATGGTTAATTCTGCAGTTTAGTTTACTATGGTAAGAAAAGCATCAAAATACAAATTTTCAGTGGGGAGAATTTAATTTTAAGGAATTGCAACTAAATCGCATAACAACTTTTTTATCATAGTTTCTTTTTTAGTAAACATTTTGGTGTTTTGTTGGCAAGGGTGGAAATAAATTCTTAAAAATCTGTGCCCAATTAGAGAAAGTCAAAAAAACAGAGAGATAGATTCAGAAGGCTGAGATAGATTCAGAAGGCCTGAGGATGACAGCAGAAAGGAATTGAAGAGGATCAAAGAACTAGAGAATGAACAACCCAAACAGGGAGTGAAAATGTATCTTTATGTATCATTTATTTTTGATAAAATTTTATCTGCTTGCTTACGTCATGACATACTAAACACAACACACAACAAAAAAACAATATTTTTTGTTGTAAGATTTACAATCAAATATAACAAAATACAAGTAAATAAATTTAACTGATATTTATTAAGATGAATTAAGGAATTTATTATTTGAACTATGAATTTATAGTAATAATTTAAATACTCCAATTAACGTATGAGGATTAAGATTGATAAATGGTGGTCATGAAATTTGGATAAGTCAATATTGACTAAATAAATAATAAAGAAATAAGGAATAGTATTTTTTTCTAAGGTAACTATATTAACTGTTTACCTTGGATCGAGGTTTGAGATCCCTGGTTATCTATAGGCCAGGGTTAATTTATATGACCTTAAATTTAGGGTAACTAATTTTAAATCAAGTGGCAACTCCCAATTTTCATAAAAGCAGACGTCCCAGGGTCAATGGCCTGAAGGGCTCTCAATCTAAAGAAGGGAAGCCAACAATGGAACGAGCTAATTTTTGGCCCAACCACATCCATATCTACGAGTGTTTTGCATAATAATAATAATGACCATAGGTCACATCCGACATGCCAAGTGTAAAAATTAAATTCAGCCTTACATAAGGTCACAGACAAAATAGTTTTAACAAAGTTAGATGACTTACCTTTGGTTCGTCAGCATCAGGTTCAACCTCCTGGAAGACAGGTCTCAATTTTAATTGGGCCTCTTTCATTATGCCAAATCCAAACCCTTTGTTTCTTCCCTTTTGTTTACGGATCAGTACTAATTATCTTTCTTTTCAGGTTCATCTTTAAAACAAAACAAAAAAATCAAGGTTTTG
>CM042149.1:91561988-91686988 GCA_023376005.1 Doryteuthis pealeii
GAAGATTTGCTTGTTGCCACTACAAGAGTCATTAGTGTCTGCGGATCAAATCAAAACCTTTAAATTTATTCTTATTATTCTAATTCTTCATCTTCTGGGAAATATTTTCTTAATTCATATAATGTGTTCAATTAAAACGATCTCTAGATGAAAATGAAAACAATAATATGGAAATGATAAGATAAACTCTCGTGGAGATTGGAACTCCACACGTTCGCCCTTACCTATGGGAAGAAACGCTAGTAAGTAACATTATAAAGATTGTAAATTTTAGTCCTAGATGAAATGGTAATCTTCCGAATATGTCAATGGTGTTTGGTTCTGTGCCTGTATAGGATAATATGTATTGGTACATGATTTATCCATCTATTAACCAGAATCTATTTTAAGTAATGATTGTGGGCCATATCCAGAGAGTAGAGTCATGTAAGGAGACTTATTGGACGTGGCAGTGTTAATTGTACTTTTAATGACAAGCAGATACATTTTATTTGAGGCTCTATTACGTTTGTGCTGTGTATTTTCTCTAACCCTCCCCACCGTAACTGTTGTCTTGTTTTGATTGGTAATTATAAGGGCTTAAAGTAAAACTTCATCTTCTACTCTTGTATGTCATTTTTCTATTTATTTATACAAGTACAACTCTGATTTCTTATCCTGATGTGTGATAATAAAATAATTTCGATGGATGTGTAACTGCTATAAAAATCCTCTTAATTTGGTAACTAGTGCTTTCCTAATGCAATAATGGTATTTGAATGCTGTCTTTGTAACATACATCGCTGAAGAGCATGAATGGCGGATGATTGATGAATTAAGAAAAAGAATTTCTGCACGCATTGCACATAAAGTAAGAGACGGAGTTTGCTGATAAGTTCTCAAACCTAACTCGAGAAGGCAATGATCGTTTCTCGCCTAAACTTATTTATATGTTTATTTTATTATTTTAATATGTATTTATTTATATATTTTTGAAAGGTTTTTATAAATATACTTGAGAACATGTTTGCCGTATTTGTTGTTGATATTTCTGGCAGATATATGATGTTGTGGAATATGCTATGTTTCCTGTTCTAGTCATTTTTCCTTTTGGTCGTTTCCATTCTAGTGTTCGTTTCCATTAGGTCGTGTTACTCGATTCTTTGTCATTCTTCCTCTTGGTATTATCCATTTGGTTCATTTTTCGTCATTCTATTGTTTTTTTTCATTTTCCATGCTTGGTCCTTACCTTTTATAGAACCTTTGCACTCCCTTGTATTTTCACTTTCAATGACTTTGGTACTATCACTTATTTTCATGAGATTCTGTCAATTCTCTGTTTTTAGTTCAATGAAAATCTTTCTATAACCGGGTATCTGCCAGTGAGTCTAATGATGTCTTGCCATTATTAAGAGAAAACTATATTGTTTATTTGCACCACAGATACCTGTTAGGATAAATATATTCTCTAACTGTTGCCTATGTTCTGTTAATTACAATCAATCCTCACAGATTCAATTCTACATGTACATGATTTTTTTTGTGTAGAGAATAATGCTTTTTCTAAAGTTCCTTATTTACTACACTTTTTTCCTACGCTTTTAGGAGATAAAAAAAAAGGGAGTGTCAGATTATTATGCCTTGATTTCTTTCTTTTTTTCCGTTTTCATTGATGGTTCTGATGTATGCGATGATAAATTCATATCTCTGTCTGAGATCACTGGATGGATGAAAAATGTTTATCGTTCTTTTTAGTCTATTAGTCTAGTTTTTTCTTCCTGATGGATGCATATCAGTTGTTTTATTCACTTTGGTTAATTCGTCAAGATCTTAATAGTGTTAATCTTTTTCTATTTTTTTCTGTTCTCTATTTCATCTGCTGAGTATATATTAGCTTTCAGGAGAACATTTCGATTTTCTCGTTCAGACTCAGATATAGAATAACTGAGAGTCTAGGTGTCTCTATGTTTTTTTTATTTTTGTATTATACAGTGAATCAATGTATGTGAATAGCATTAGTAGAAATTTGTAGAACAAATATTATTTGTTGTTAAACTATTATGTATCTAATACTGGAGAAATGAATGGGGGATGAATATCAGGTATTATTTAGGTTTCTTCATTCCTAGTTGACCTTTGTATCTTATATTGTTGTTCATATATGTTCTTATCCTATTATTCGTTCCGCTTAACATACCAGTTCTCAATGTTTGTATGAATATGATGATTGTATGTTATATGTTTATGTATTTTTTAACCCCCAAGCAAAAAATAAAACCCTGAATTAATAGAAAAGTAATGTGACAAAAATTAATAAGAATTAGATGAAGCAAAAAAAAAAAAAAAAAACTATATCCAAGTAATAGAAGACAGGTCTCAGATTTTCATATATAATCTTTCAATTTTTGGGGTAAAAATAAGATACTAATCTTTACGTAACGAGTGCCACACACAGACAGGCTTTGTTAAATACAATTATATAAAGAGTTATTCTCTATTTCTTGTATGTAATAGCAAAATACTGGTATTTAAAGGTATTTAACAGTCCAAAGTGATGTTATTTATAGTAAATTAATACTATATATATTATATATATATATAGTAATGCTGTATTAAATGAATAATGTGATAATCTGTTGGGAAACTTAAAGAACCAAAACAAAAAAGCGTGATATGTCCTCTTCTTGTCGCTCAAATAATGGTTCCAGGATTGATATACATCAGATTGAATGCCAAGATCAGCAAAGAACATACAATTTTACATAAGAATGGCAAAGTTTTATCAAATTGTTGTTCAAAATTTAAAGAATAGGTGAAGATTATTTTATTTTATTAGATTTTTTTTTTATTAAATTTGTTCGTGTATTTGACATAAATAAATAATCATGTCTACTTTGTAACCCCCAATTTTTGAGGCTTTAAATTTCAAAGCTTTTGAACCACTGAAGTATATTACGATAATTCAATCAATTCTGAATCTCCATTTACACAGCTCTTATGATACTTAATGATGATTTATAACTATAACAAAAAAAAAAAAAATCAATCCTGGGAATGCTAAAGGGGAAAGCATCTTAATACTGTGTTACGGTACATGATACCACATTGGACTGTTTTAATAGATATAGGACAACTTCATATGAATAGTATCTAATATAAAACTTGACAGAAAATAATAGTGAATTAGGTAAGTTCACTAACTCTCTCCAAAATTTAGTCATGAACCATGAATATTATCTTATTGATACGATTATATTTGCAGTATTAGTGAATATTATTAGTGCACTAAGGAATAGAGATTTGTTTTATGAATGTCATAGTGAACTAGAGATGAAATAAGAAATATTTTAACTGCTTTTTCAGATCTATTTATAATGATTCATTTTGGATAAATGTCACCCTTACAACCTCCCCTCCGACCCAGCAAATATATGCAAGAGTTTGCTAGTGCATTTATAATTGGGGAAACAACTTTATAATTGTATGTGGACTTATAAAACTCCAATTTCTTAAGTTTGAATCTTTAACTAAGGGAGATAACTCTAGGTGTAGTTTTATTTCCAAAGCATTATTTTATTTAATTATTTATTTTATTTTCCTCTTTCAACATGATTTTATGAAAGTAAAAAAAATGACAAAATGCTAAAATACAAAATATTTTGTTGACCATTATAAACTTACGTTTAAGGGTAAATTTTAAAAATAGAATATAACAAAAATATTTAAAATCCTGAACAGAACCAAAATATTTTGGATTTAAGTATCTTTTTAAAGATTTTTTTTTTTAAAGGTTTTCAGCAATTTAAAAAGAAAATGTCTGTTGGTATTTCAATGCTATTGCTTTTCAGTTTTGTTTTTTCCTGAATATACAAGGTCTTTAATATCATTTGAGATGTACAGGGTGTTTCAGAAAAAATGATATCATTTTTGTAATCTCTAATAACCCGACAATTCTCATTCAAATAATTTCAAATTTTAACAGCACCTGTAGAATCAACTTAAAATCTTATGTTTAATGTTTAAAAAGTTTTCATTTCCAGTGAATGACATCTCTATCTGAAAGAAAAAGACATAAAACATTAAACAGAATTTGAGCCGTTTTCTACGCATGCTGTTAAAATTTGAGATAATTTGAATGAAAATTAGTCAAGTTATTAGATTATGAAATCAATATCAATTTTTCTGAAACACCTGTATAATTGCAATATACATTTTATAAATAAAAAGTAACTTGGCATTGAGCCTAACAACCACCTGATGAAAATCAACTTGTTACATAACTTCAAATAAGATCTCTTCTGATTTAACCAACAAAACAAAATGCTAACATTTCCACCAAAAACTTCACTGCCACATTTTACCAATATCACTGGCGCATCACTAGAGTTTTCAACCTTTTTCTTTTCCTCTTAATACAAATTATTTAAAACCTTTAATTTGTGTTTGTCTTTTCCTTTGCAACCATACACTTGATGTAACATTTGTGAGTGTATTTGCAACTACAGGAGCAACTATGTTAATAATTAATTTCAACTATTTATTATAACATTTCTTCAACTTGTCTCTACTTTATAATATTGGTTTTAGAAATTATTCAGAAAAGACCTGAATAATAGTTGATTGATTTGTCTTATGCAAAGACACATTAACAATTATGCTCTCTCCAGTTATATAGAGTACAAGAATCTATCTCACAATTATTTTAAAGAGGTAAACACTTTATAAGTCTGCGGAGTGGCCTATTGTCAGTATAAACTAAACAATGACGGAATCTATCTCTTTTTTACTACTGCTGACCAGGAAGATTGTTTTACTGAAGTGGAGTGCCACACCTATCATTAACTCCCATTTGCTCTACAGATCAGATTACCCAAACTCTGCTACTCATGCATTGAGTTGGTGGGGACTCATATTGAAACTGGAATCTTGTCATTCCTAGGCGAATGCTCTATTGACTGAGCTAAACTGGGCCCTTTAAAATAAAGTTGGTAGAGTAGCTTATTGTCAGTATCAGCTGGACAGTGGGGGTCTATCCCCTTTTCACTAGTGCTAGACCAGCGAGATTGTTTTTGCATATGGAGCGCCATACCTACTGTCAGCTCCCACTTTACTGCATAGATCAGATTGCTCTCATGCGTTGAGTTTATGGGGACTGGTATCAAACCTGGAATCTTGTGATTTCTAGGCAAATACCTTATCCATAGAGCTAAACTGGCCCCTTAAAAGTAAAGATGCTGGATTAGCCTATAGTTGGTATCAGACAGACAGTGATGGAGTCTATACTCTTTTCACTAGTGCTGGGCTAGGAATATTATTATTGCATAAGAGGTGGAGCGCCATACCTCCCATCAGCTCTCACTTTACTGCACAGATTCAAGCTGAGCTATTCATACACTGAGTTGGTGAGGGCCAGTATCAAATCTGGAATCTTGTGGTTCTTAGGTGGCTGCTTATATCAACTGACCTAAACTGACTCTAATGTAATTCAAAATCATTCTAAACATTTCTCAAACAAATTTATTTGACCATAGATGGGACCCTAACAGGTAGTATCAATCTGGGACAGAGTGGACCTGGTAGTTTAGTATCATATCCAGGAAACCGAAGAATGAATAGGCTGAAATGATATCAAGAATATAAAAAAGTTAAAGTGTCTAAAAATCTTTTGATATGTTATAGACAAAATAGTATGATAATTGCATTAAATATTATGTTTGACAAAATTCTAAGAAATACGTCTTGAAAACTTGGAAGAATAAATATTGAAAATTGGTGTTATGATTATTTTATGTCCTCTATGGTGCTCTTCATAATAATAAATATTTTCAAACATAATTGGAAGGTTTATAGTATTCTTTGACTAAGCTTAGCCAGATGTATAGGGCACCCAGTGAGAATTGAACTCACTAACAATGGACTGCAAATGCCACACAAAGCATCTAGACTTTCCTGGTATATGTTGCAATAATCATAAAAGCATTTCAACAACATCCATCTTGTCTGTTTGAAAAAGATAAAACCGACCCATTTTTTTATCCCCCCCTTCCACCAACAAGCACACACACACACAACACACACACACACAGAGCTAGCCGGCATTTCTCAAATCCATTATTACTGAATCACGATCCTTGCATGATACCCTTGGTAATCCTTAGTGTTGATCTGGCCTGGTAGTGCATCAGAAAAATAAAGTGCACAAACAGTCCGAAAAGAAAAATTAATGTCTCCTATTTAAAAAATTTAAAATGCAAAAAACAAAAAAAACAATCCATGCGTTACTATTTGAATTTTATTTTTTAATTATCTTCCTAAATATAAATCAAATCTTCATTATTTTTGTTCAAAAAGCAAGATCTGGTGATAGTGAATGTAGGGCCCCCAATTTTCCCTTTCAAATTTTTCTTAATTCTGTTTCCACTTTTGGTAAATTCCGCTTTTTTCTCCTCATTTCCACATTTGATAAACTCCATTTTTAATTTTTGTATTTTATGAGAAAATTGCAATAAAATATAAAAACTGAAAACAAAAACATAATTCAAAGTTTTATTACATTTAAAAGAAATAGCAAATATCTACAAATTTTTGAAATGTTGAAATCCAAGTTTAAAAATAAATTATATATAAAAATATAACATGACTTGATTATCAAATGCTGGCCAGTATAAAAATCCTTCACCAACAGATTTAAAATATGGGCTAAGTACAACACATGGTAACTGTTAACAAAGACATTTGACAATCCTTCTGTATGAGCCCATTTACAATAAGCTGCAGAATCTGTTACAAAGGCAATAATATCCTTAAATGTAATATCCACATGAGTTACACACCTGACTTATAGTTTGCATTCTCCCAAGGTTACAACATCAATGAATACTTTCATCACATTCAAAATGATATTGGTCACAACAATTACTTGTTTCATCAGTTTCAGTGCAGTTTAGGGTTTCAGGGCAGCAAATTGAAAAGCAAACAATTTTGGTAGATAAAGTTGCCTAATACAATTAACACTTGGAATAGCACCACCTTTTTTAAAATGTTTTAATAGGAATGACCCCATTTGTGTAGGGAATGTCAAAGTGCAATTTAAAAAAAAAATAGAACAAAAATCATCTCATATTTCTTTACACTTCAAAGTTGTAATTGTTTTCTGTTTCAGTTGAGATTGGTTACTTATTCATGTCAAATCATTCAGGCCATGTCACCCACCCCCTTCAATTTTTCTGAAATTTTGTCCAGTTGTGGACTATATTAATGTTAGACAATCTCCGTAATTTGAGCTTTCAATTCCAAAAATTGGCAGAGTTTTAGCTCTCCAAATTTGAGAGGGGGGGGGGGACGTTAAAAATGGTGACTTTTTGTAATTTATTTTTGTCTGTAAAATGAGTTCTAGAGCTTCCCTACTACTAAAAATTGGTTTCATAAAATGGTGTTTGGAAAAGTTTTTAAAAAAATTATTTATTTCTAGATTGTATGGTCACGTGATAGCATATTTTTCTTTAGTCATATTCATAAAATAAGATTACATGTTGTTTAGAATCTTTTACTTGTAAATTTGTGAAAATCTAATGAACCTTCAGGAAATTAATTTGTTAAATTTTGTTTGATCTTCATATCTCCACCTTCCAATTTCTACATCAAAACTATTGCCTTATCCTCCCATTTTACTATGAATGTGTATATGTATTTATTCTATAGTTAATTGTTATATTTTCATAGTTTCCTCTGGACATACATACATACATACAACTGCCCTTTATATATAAAGAAATTATGAGCATGGGTAAAGAATGGATTCTATGTCTGTTTTTACTGTATTCATTATCTTGTTTTCATTTCTGTATTTGCATGTTATCTAACTCAGATAATGTATTGGCTTGAATTTTTACTTACGGGAATTGTTTCATATATTTCCTTTATTGCTGATAGTTATCTGTTCAATTGTGTGCTTAATATGCAAACAGAAAATAGAATTTCAACTCCTGAAAATGTGTTTCAATTCACACAAGATTAAATGTTCAGGTAATATAATTGGATTACAGTAAATAATCACATATACAGATCAATATTTGCTCAGGTTAAAAAATAATGGGTGTATCAACAATACTAGACCTCATCTTAATACACTGTATATCCTCTTTGGGTATTGATATAAATCCATTCTCTGGCAATACCTTCCAAATGTTTTGAAAATCAAACAGGATGGAAAATTTGAAAAACATTCTCAGATATTAATATTCTAAATATATATTTTCTTTATCCTTCTTAATTTTGGATTTCTATTAGAGATAAGTATTCTTTGGTAGCTAAAAAAATCAAACTTTAACTATTTTTATGTTTCACTCCATATTTATATGAATTGAAATTTTCTTCTAACATCAAATGCAAAATGAAAGAAATCAAACTTTAACTATTTTATCCAGTGTTTCACCCCATATTTATATCAATAAATGAAAGAAAGACTTTGTACATTGAAGAGGAAATGAGTCTCATATACAACTTAGCATAGAAAATATTGCTAAGAAACATTAACCCTTTGTTTATCATCGATAATTATCCTTAATGTATTAAATATAAAAACAAATAAACAAAAAAAATCATGTTCTGCAGTTTCAATTGTTTTTATAAAATATATAATTTTATGTAGAACATATGCTAAAGTATTTCTGTTGTTTCTCAAGTGTATACCAAGCAAGAAAAGTTTAGTATGTACTGATCACTGCATTATAAAGTTTGAGAAGCATGAAGTAAATGAAAGTGAATGGTTGATTATAAAGAATAGAATGAATTTGATTGTTTATTTTTCTTTTGTCTGAGAAATTCTTTATTTCATGAGTTATTTTGTTTAGTATCCTTATCTTTGTTTTTACTTAATCCATTCATAACTAAAATACACATTTTCTGTTTGTTCACATAAAATTCTAAAATGATAAAGCAAAAAAGAATAACTTCCTGTTACCATTGCAATATTGTCCTTTCAAAGTTGCGTATTCACTTCAAACATTTTTGCATGAAATGAAAAGAGATGCTAATTTTGCTACTATTCTGAGTACATCATTTCTTTTGTATACCATTTACTTAAGTGTTATATAGAAAGAAACAGAATGTAATGGTGATGGGTGAGTGGATAAAAATGGTGATTCCTTGAGAATTGTGCAAAAAGCTGTCGTTTTATCCTGCAGATTGGTGGTATAAGAACGAATCGGAAACATTTTAAAGGGACAGAAAATGTGAAATGAGACTTTTAAATTCAAATGGATCATTAATCAAGTCTAGTGAATGTGAAACTGTAATATATTGAAAAGCAGGATAAATGTTTGGAAATTGTAAGAGAACTGAGAGAATGAAAAATTGTTGAATGTTAATGCGAATGGGATATCACACAGAGCAGTCTTGAAAAATCTTGCAAATCAAGAAAGAATAGAAAGCATCTACATGAAAGCATTATTAAAATCACTAAGAATACTGAAAAGAGTGTTGGTATCTTGAGAAAATTTGCTGTCACTTGATCTTTAGTATAGAGCCAGTAAATGATGTCTTTTTAAATGTACAAAATGTTTACAAAACTATTTAAAATGCATTTTTATGTTTGTGTTTTTTTTCTTTTTTCCTCAGGTTGAAGTAGGCTGGTGGGAGGGTCGACTAAATGGCAAAACAGGATTGTTTCCTTCAAATTTTGTAGAATGCTGTGAAAATCCAGATGATGAGGAGAAAGAAAAAAGTGTGAAAACAGGTGAAATTCTTTACATCATTTTCTCTTTTGATGATGTTTGTTGATACATACATACACACACACACACACAGACAGACAGACACACACACACACACACACATATATATATATATATATATATATATATATATATATATATGTACTGGAAAGTTTTTGGCCTGATCTAAAATAATTGGATATATAAACTATTCCACATTTTCATGTTAAATTTCAAAGACCCTAGGCATATTGTTTCCAAAGTTTCTTCAGCCCTTAAAGAACAAAAGAGCATTCTGATTTTGTTTGGGTTGAGAATGTTTGTGTGTGCACATGTTTGCAAGATATTGTGGCTTAATTTGGCATATGAAAGTGCATATGAATATGCTGCTTATTGCAGCTCACAATAAACTATTTAAATATCACATAGATGAATATATTTGCAAGACAGAGCTTAGCTTGTTACTTGGTCAAACAGTAAAGAAATCTTAAACGGAGAGATGGTCATCTTCTGCGATTGATAGCAATGAAGGGAGTACTTCATAGACTTTAGAATTCCAGAATTGTAGCTTCACCAATGGATGTAGTTTAATGTTATACCTAGAACATCTGAGTGTTTATTTTTTGTCAATATACTAGGATAATCCCAAAAGTAAGGTCTCCAAAGTACAGGGAAACTGTTTGTGTAGCTATTAGCAACACTGTTGCATTGTTGTGCATTTGTATGCCCCTGCCATGCTCAGTCTTGAATTGGCAGTTGTTTCTGATGGAGCTCCCAATTGATGCTACCACGAAGTGTGAATTTTGTGCTGTTTTTTTTTTAGAATGCAAAAGGTATTAAACTGATTGAAATTCATCACCAATTAACAAACATGTATGGCAAGTCCGGCATATGAGTTTTTTTTTCAAATGAAAATAATAACCAGTAAAATTAACAAACATGGGTGTAAATTGAAATCAGTGGGTTTATGAAATTGAAGTGATTTCTTTTTCTGTTGGTTTGTGTCAAAATAACAGAATCACAGTTGTTCATTTCAACTTGATTCAAGACAATTATTGTGGTACTCTTGTTGACCTACTCACTGAGAGCTTTTTATAGATATATAACTTAACTATATTGAAAACTACTATTATGTGAATTTTCATAATTTTTGTTGTTGTTGTCTGAAATCCTAATTTTTGGTTCCTATTGTTTTAAGTAGTAGAGCAATTCCTAATTTGGTACAAGTGAAAAATCTGAATTTTAAAAGTTCAAGAAGCATTTTCCTTTTTTCAATGAGCTTTATCAAAAAAAAAAAAAAAAAAAAAAAAAAAAAAAAAAAAAAACTAACTTATATCCATTACATAAAAAAAAAAAAAATAAAAAAAATTAAGTGTGCATTGGTAATGAAAACCATTGTTATCTATCTGGGCCTTACTAAACATACATTATGATAAGTCAGGGGAAGTAGATATTATTTATTAAAAATACATTTTTCTATTCACATTGCACCATGTTTCTTCAGATTTATATTTGCATCAAGATGAGAAATCCCAAAGAATCAGTGTGGAATAACAAGAGTTCATTGTCTCAAAAATTCAGATTAATTAATATCATTCAAGAAGATAAGGTTGTGAGATCTTGGAGCAACAAGTAGTGAATTGGGTAACTTTTGTAAGATCAGTATGTTTGAATTTTGAAATATCTTTAATTTTGGGGATATTTTAAAAATAAGTTGGGCAAATTTGGTCTATCAATGAAAAGAAATTCAGTGATATATTATTCCCGCAATTAATTTATTGTCAAAATCACCAATGCATAAAATAAAGAACAACCCTGTATTATATCTACTCAGATATTAAGTATGCAATATTAAACAGTCCACATTGTTAAAACAAGTTTTAATAGATACATGCCCTGTATTATTGATTTATATATAGTTTGTTTTATTTTGATATATATTAAAAGTTATTTAACATATAGAGTTTTATGAGAAAATTATTTACCAATGAGAAATAGTCACATAATGTTCTTCTACATTAAATTTGAAGATGTTTGTATATTTAACTGTATCTGGTTTAGATTTCGGCATGTCCACTTTTCATTGTGATTTGAATTTAATGACAATTTCATCAACCATGATTACTCCCTCTGCTTAAGAATAAACTCAGTAACAAAAAATATACAGCTTCATGTATTTTGTAGAATTATGTAAAAATGGGTGTATTTATAGAAAAGCATTGTCAGGCAATATCCTTAAAAAAATTGATTCTTACACCACTCAGAGGTTTTTTTGGTGGGTGGGGGTGCTAGTAAAGATAAATATTTGTTAGGTATCTTATCAATACATTTTTTTTTATTGCATAGTTTTATTAATCTAGTTTAACATAACAAATTTTTATTTTGGTTACACCATTGGAAATTTCCCTTACACTGAGATGGGTAGTTTGGAGAAAATGATGTGGAAAAGTGTTACACACACACACACACACATCATGATTATAAATTCAATTACTAACATACTAACATTGAGCTCTCTCTCTCTCTCTCTCTCTCTCTCTCTCTCTCTCTCAATAAATATATACATACACCTGTGTGCAAATTAATTGAAACTACCACTCTAGTTTGCTTTCCTTCACCATACGTTCAATTTTAGACCGACTGGTGTGTAATCAATTTCTATTTCTTTCCTCAGATTAGGTCATTTGCAATGGTGTGCAGTAATACAAATCTATTTTCAGAGTTTATGATAAAATTTGTTTGACCTTGAAAAAAATATTCTATCACCTGTGATTGTATCAGATTTTTATCACATCCAGACATTATCATCTCGACAGTTGATTAGACGTCTGTGATGAACGTTACTCCAAGTAAGTGTATGAAAATTGTAACATTGCATAAACACACTGGCAAGCCTTACAATGAAATGGTGGATATTGTAATAATAACAGAATTATTCATTTTGTTTCAGTTGATTTGCACAAGGGTGTGGGTGTAAGTGTTTTTGTGTGTGCTATATATATATTATATATATATATATATAATATATATATATATATATATAAAATTAACATTTACCTCTAAAGATGTTTTAAACTGGTAAAATGAAGTGCTCTGTGCACAAAAATGGAGACCAATATCACAATATTTCAACTTTAAAATAAAACAGGGTAAACACTCACTACTCTGAGTGTCAAGTGTTGATCCTAAGGTGCACCTGTATCGACACACTACATTGACAACATATATATATAAGTATGTATGTGTATATGTATGTATGTATAGGTGTATATATACACACGCATATACATACATGGCGTGTGTGTGTGTGTGTGTAATGTATACATACACACATGACATGTGTGTTTATGTGTATATATATATATATATATGCATACACACATGACATGTATGTGTGTGTTTATATACATATACACACACACACACACACACACACACACACACACATGTATGCATGTTGTGTTTTTTCTTGGTATTTTCCAGTTTTCTCTCCAGTTTTTCTTATATCGATGTAGAGTCTGTTAATTAGTCCACCAAAGTCTTTGTCCCTATTACATTCAGCACTCTGTAGTGCCATCATCAGGGGTAGATGTAATTGAGTTGGTTCTTTTTAAAATACGCAAGGTGGTTAAACAACCGAATAGCAGTGGGAGTAGGTAGGAGGAGGAACTCACATAAATTGTATGATAAGTTGTGGGGAATGTGGAGTAAGAATTGGCAGAAAATGAGTTATAGACATTTTAGGAAGTGTCTGCTATATTCAAAATTAAGTGGGTTTATTTTACTTAATGTATAGAGCTCTTAGAATTTAGAGTTTTTTTTTCTTTTTTTGTGCAGTATTTGTGTATTTTCGGTTTTAATTTTCTGGTAGTTAGAGGGGGCATGCATGTGATTTTAAGTATTGCAAGATGGCGCTGGTATCAAATAAATGTAACATCAAGTGGCATGACAAGGTCGTAGTAGTGAGACCAATGTAAGTGTTTTCAATTTTAGAGAAACAATCTTCTAGGGACATTTAAATTTGTACACCACGTTAATCTCTTTAAGACAACTAGTCAGGGGGGATGGGTTGTTGTTGTGTGTTACAAGGTTGGTGATTTTAAGTTTTGGGTAATAAATGATTAATTCTATTTTGTTGGAGTTGGGTGAAGAAACGTTATTACAAATTAATTTTTTTAAAGCTATTTCATCAAGTTTATAATTGTGGTGCATCTGGTTACAATAATATATTATGCTATGTGTGGAATTGTTTGGTGCAGTATTTTTCTTTGTAATTAAAGTTAGTATTATGAATGGTCTGTCTAATTTGTTCATCAACTATGTAGTTAGGAAATTTATTGCTGATAAGGGTTTGTTTAATATTTTTAAGTTTGGAATAGAATATTGTTTTTGAGGAAAAAATGAGTTTTGATCAATTTATTAAGTTTTTTGCATTAGCTTTTTTGTACTGCTATGGACATTCACTGTTGTAATTAAGAGTGCATAAATTGTTACTTGTGGGCTTTCTATATGGATAAGTGGTGAAAGTGTTGTTAGTGTCAATCATTAAGGAATGGGAGTTGATTATTATTGTTGAGTTTGTATGTAAAATTGACAACAGAGTTTTGTTGGAAGGTTTGTTGAAGTTCATACAGTTCATTCATTCTATTGACAAGGAGGAGAATATCATTGATATAACAAACATAGATAGTTACTTTTTTTTTAGCCATGTAAAAATTTACTGAACCCATCAAAATTTCATATAATTTCCATGAGTTCCTTTTCCTACTTAGTCTCAATGCTACTCAGTTGTTTAACCACCTAAGATCAATTTCCGTCATGCTTAAAACAACATGCATAAAGGAAAAAATGCTGCCCATGTATGTATGTATGTATGTATGTGTATATATATATATACTTTGTTTCAAATGAGTGTTGAAAAGTTCTGGCCTAATCAAGAAAGTAATGGCATTTTACATTTTTCTATTGAATTTTTTTGAAATGGTTGAAGAAATTTGAGAAATGATATGCCAAGTGTGTTGAATTTCAGGGTGAATATGTGATACATTTGTAGAATTGTACATTTTCTTGTTTTTGGTCATTTCTTTCTTGCTTAGACCGAGAACATTTTAGCATCCACAATATCGAATGGGAATGAATGTCCTGCTTATTCTGGAAACAGTTGATATAATACAGATTTTAATGATCATCAGTTTGAAGTTAATTCTTTATTTGCTCAGTTTTTTTTTTCCTATTTTTATACATGTTAATTTTTTTTTCTTCAAAAACCTGATTGTTTTTTGTTTTGTTTTAAAGATGAACCTGAAAAGAAAGATATTAGTACTGATCCTGAAACAAAAGGGAAGAAAATCAAAGGGGTTGGATTTGGCAATATATTTGAAAGAGGCCCAATTAAATTGAGACCTTCTTCAGGAGGTTGGAAACCTGATGCTGACGAGACAAAGGTAAGTCATCTAACTTGTAATTATTTTTGTCTGTGACTTATGTAGGCTGAATTTATTTTCTTACACTTGGCATGGTCGGATGTGACCTATGGTCATATTTATTATGGCAACACTCTAGATATGGATGTGGTGCCAAAATTAGCTCAGTTCCATTGCTGCTTCCTTCTTTAGATGAGAGGCCCTTCAGCCATTGACCCTGACTCTTCTTTTATTGAAATTGGGAAGGTGCTACTTGATTAAATAGTTCCCTAAATTTAAGTCATATAAATATTCCTGGCTATAGATAACCAGGGATCTCAACCTCGTATCAAGGTAACAGTTATATATTACCTAGAAAAATACTATTCTTATTTTCTTTATTATTTATTTTATGTCAATATGACTTATCAAATTTGTCATGACACATTTTTATCAATCTTAATTCCTCATAAGTTAATTGAGTATTTTAATTATTACTAATAATCATAGGTTTCATAATAATAAATCTTAATTCATCTTAATAAAATATTCAGTTAAATTTTATTTGGACTTGTATTTTTGTTATATTTTGATTGTAATCTTACAACAAAAAATAATGTTTTTTTTTTGTTGTTGTTGTTGTTTAGTATGTCATTGACGTAAGCAGCAGATAAAATTTTATCAAAATAATGATACATAAAGATACATTTCACTCCCTGTTTGGGTTGTTGTCATCTCTAGTGTTCTTTGATCCTCTTCAATTCTCTTTCTGCTGTCTATCTCAGCCTTCTGATCTATCTCAGCCTTCTGATCTATCTCTCTGTTTTTTGACTTTCTCTAATTGGCAAGTATTTTTAAGAATTTATTTCCACCCTTGCCAACAACATCCAAAATGTTTACTAAAAGAAACTATGATTAAAAAGTTGTTATGCGATTAGTTTGCAATTTTCCTTTAATAATCTCCCCCACTGAAATTGTTATTTGATTGCTTTTTCTACCATATAAACTAACTGCAGGAATTAACCATTCATTTTGATTATTTTCAACGATTATTATTTAATCCTTTGTGTGTTATAGTGATGGGCCAAAAGGGGGATAACTCAACGTTTTATTAGGATTTTTTCAAAAAATATCAATAAATATTAATTTATGATTTTGGCAAATTTCTGTAGGAAATTTTTAAACATGTAGGAAGCCTACATGTTTAAAAAATTTCCTACAGAAAATTTACATGGTGTAGCCAAAGCATATAAGAAAAAATAACAACACAAGGAAATGCCACTGAACAGTTGTTCAGGCCCCAGAGTCAGAATCTGGATATTTTGAAAGGGAGGAGGTAGCTTAAGTTCCTTTTAGTATTCTGTAAAGAAAAAGAACAATTGTTTGTAATGATTTTTTAATATTGTGTAACTCGCTGTAAAAAATAATTCAATTGATGAAAAATTACATATTTAGAAAGATTATTCTATTCTCTTTCCAACCATATAAATATTTTAAAAATTGGTTAAGAAATACTTGAGAAATTGCAAATTTAACTGATTACGGTCACAAATTTGAAAATGTCAGCATTTTTCAGCTAAATGCTTGTAATGCTATACTGAGGATGATAGGCAACATATTGTGAACCTTTTTGCAAGTTGTGAATTGCATTTAGATTTTTAAAAAGCTTGACAAAAATAAAGGTAATGTTTACACCTGTAACAAGTGAACTGTATATCAGGCCAATTATAACCATTCATGGTACTTGTTTGGATGTTGTTGAAACCTTTACATACTTGGGAAGCACACTGACCTGTAATGGCTCTTTGGATGCTGAGATTCAGATACACACCCAGAAGGTGTCTGTGGCCTATAGAAAGCCTGAAAATGGTTATGTCTAATACTGACATTATCCATAAGATAAAGTTGAAGGTTTATAGGTCCTGCGTGTTGAGTGTTCTATTATACTTTTTGGAAACATGGACATTCAACTTACAAGTAAAAACCAAAATAGGTAAAATGTTTTTGAATTTAGTTAACAAACACTTTCCAGACACACACACATTATATACAATTTTTAACAAGAACAATTTAAAAATTAGTTTCTCTTGCACAGAAAATATAGAAAGGATTATAAAGAAACACAATAATAAAATAATAAATAACCAACACAAAATAGAAATAATAATCAGGATAAACAGAAACAATGCAACTGTCGAAACTCTACAATGTGCCCCACGAAGGGAAGATGCTTGACTAAAAGCATCATTTACCAGGCCTCAGTAACATCTACCCAAAAGCCAAATATAACTAATTTCAACGTGAGATACACAAAGTTGGAACTCAAAACTAGATTTACAAAGCATAAATACTCATTTACTAATATTAAGTTTAGAAACGCAACAATTCTATCTTGATATATTTGGGATTTAAAAGATAAAAATATAACAGCAATTATTGAATGGAATCTCCTACGAAAATCAAATGTGTGCAGATCTCTAAATGATCCATGCTACCTTTGTCTACAAGAAAAGTTAACTATGATTAAATTTCCGGATAAGAAAAACCTTTTAATTAATAGATTTGAATCAATCTGTAATTGTAGACATAGGTTGGGTCAGTCACTAAAATATTATTAGAACTACAATATTAAATTTAACTAAATAAATTAGAATTTTTTTCTAAAATAGTTATTCATTTTAAATAGGATAAAAACAAAAAATAACAATGAAAAACTATAAATTAGTAATATTCAACCCCTAAAATATAATTAGAATTAAATTTGAACTGCTTTTACTAGCAATTATTTATAATTAGAATTAAATTGATAACAATACAAAAATGAGAACTAAGGAATGAATACATGTGTGGAATGCTATGTTGTTTTTCTCTCAATTTACGCGTGTGGCCTGCACGCAGGAATTGAGAGAAAAATAACGCAGTGTTCAACTGTTATTATCCAAAAAATATCCTATATATATATATATATATAAATGAGAGTAAGTAAACAAACAATGTGTTTATTTTTGATATGGCCTTTTAGCCAACAATTTTTGGAGGATATGTGCTTAATTGAAGTCATACCTAATTTTGAAAATTAATTAGTTAATAATTAATGAATTTAGGCGGGCATATATGTTCAAATGTAAGGCTAAACAAATCGAGAAAATGTCAATCCCTGTATGTACATTTTGACCTATTAGTTCTCATCAGCAAGGTTATAGACATGGGAGAACATATAAGACCGGGTTTATTAATTCCTTTTATATTACTAAGACATGATATCTATAAAGATTTTTCACTCATTTAAAGCCTGTATCTTTAGTCATACACTGCTAAAGTTGGCTTCTTGTTCACTACCCCATAAAACACAATGTCCATAAAACTTTAAATGGTCATAACTCTGTTATTAATTGTGCTACCTAGATAAATTTGGTACCTTTTTTTAAGGATTTGCAACAATCTCTGTGCCTATATAAAAAATTATTTGTATATTGAAAACAAAAAATCAGTTTGGGATACCTAATTATAATCCTAGAATTTGTGTATCCTTTAATGATCTCTTTATACTGTGCTATAATTTATAATGTTCTTACTGAATAAATCAGTTTTGTATGGAGTATGGCTTTTGCTGCTCAAGAAATTCAAGATAGAGTTCTTTGAAAGGAACTAGTCCTAATATCTAGCTCTTATCAACTGGATATCCCTGGAGGTGTGTGTGTGTGTGTCTAGAATGGGGTTGGTTGGAGACCTCCACTCTTCCAAAGAAAGAGGTTTTCCACTTTTTCTCACAGAATAGACGCCTGATAAGGGATGAAGAATGGATCAAATATTCTGTTAACAATATTTCATTATGAAGGAGCTGAATAGTCTGAACAATATCTGGTTTGTAATGTTTTCTTGTTTTACACACACACACACACACACACACACAAATATGAAAACTGATTATATTATTTTAAACAGTTGATAAGAATGTAGGTTCAGATAGTTCACTAACTGCTAGTTTGTCCTAATCTGACAAATATAAAACCTTTTTATTCTTTATTTATTAAGTGTCTGATAGTAATAGATCTGGTGATAGGCTGTGTTGTTTTGTTGATAACAATGTAAGTACAATATCATTTTATTTGAAATTGATGCCCTTAACAAACTCCATCTGTTGAATTTATTTTTTAGCAATTATTTAATTATGCAATCTCTGTCCATTTTATGGATTTTAAATGAAACACTCCTATAGTAAAAGATATTTCAATAACATTACCACACATAATATTAACAGGTAATGATTTTTTCTTTACATTTTTGCTTCTCTTTTCAATAAGTGTGATAGTATTGCAGTTCTCATTTTTTGTCTAAAATGCACTACAATCAAGAAAATATATCATTATCAAAGAATTAGTAAATTAATTAGATTAACTGTTGCTTTCAATTGCAATAAGTTATCTATTGCATTACAATTAAATTAAAGCTACACACCCTTAGAAGTTATCTATTGCATTACAATTAAATTAAAGCTACACACGCTTAGAACACCCAGTGAAGAATACTTCCTTATGAGTGGCTTGCAGTAGAAAGATTGGTTGAAAAGTTTATTGGCTGACATCATATCTACCATTTCTCTGAATTTTTGAGATGAGGCTTGATAATTTGTATCATTTGAATTATTCAAACTCTTGTCTTCATCTTTATTGTTATCTACACAATGTTTTGGCTGATATGTCCTCCGGCCTTCTTCAGGTATTTCTTGTCGGACTCAGGAACCATCTTGAACTCAGGGAACCCCCTCCTTGAACTTGGAAAATTTCTCTTCATAAACAAAAATTGACAGATGTTAAAATTAATTTATTTTGAATTACAATGAATGTTTTAATTAAAAATCTTAATAAATAAATGAACCTGTCTTTCTTTTAAATTTCTGATTCATTTCAGTCACACTGATTCAATAGAAATAAACCAAAATTCTTTAAAATAAATATTACTGTTAGAGTAATCCATAGTAGCATCTAGAACAACAATTTATATTCCTAATTAATAGATAAAATTCATTTGAAATATAAATCGCATAATTTTAAGTTTGAAATTTCATATTTTTAGATTCTAAAACAAATATTTAGTTGATAATGAACTTACTTTAGTAGGGTGATGTAATAATTAATGGAGGAATTTCAATTTAAAAGTTAGGTCCCCACACTTTTAAACAGAACAAATATTGATATATAATTTTTTCACTGATAATCTAAAAGAAAATTATATTTTGTAAAAAAAAAAAAAAAAAAAAAAAAAATTTTTTTTTTTACATTTAATTTTCAGATTTTTAGTACTTATTTTCTACCAAAATCGCTCCTTTAAAAAATTTTTTTTTTTTACTATTCATACCTCTGGTTTTTTGCCTTTTTATTCATACTGTAATTAGTTTTGATTATATATAACCCCACCAATAATTTGTGCCCTCAAAATAGGGGAGGGGTTAAAGTTAAGTAACCCGAAAAAAAAAAATCAGAAAGTTTTTACATAGAATAACATTATAAAATTCATTCATAAATCAACACTGAAGATTTCATTAAAATTGGATAATTCCCTAATTTTTGGTAATCTTTTTAAAATCAGGGGTATTGATTTGATTTTGTAAAATACGTCTATGACATCATAATTGTTGATACCTAGCTAAGAAAGACTAATTACTACAGTCAGTAACAGCAATTGCAACATATGGACATGACAAACATTACAAAATAGAAGTGGGAAGAAAAACAACTATATGGATACTTCAAATGACAAGCTGGAAAGATTGCACACAAGAAGATCTTGACATGGCTAAAAAAAGGAGACATCAAGAGAGAAAAACAGAATCTCTAATAATAGCAGCACAAAACAATGCCATAAGGACCAATTAAATTAAAGCCAAAATAGATAAGATACAAGTGTAGGCAATGTGGAGACCACAACAAAATTGTTAATCAAATAATAAGTGAATGCAGCAAATTAGGCACAGCTGGAAGGGAAAGGTGATCCATTGGGAATTGGGTAACTAAATTTTGCTGTACTACAAAATGGTATATGCACAAACCAAAATTTGTCCTAGAGAATGAAACATTGTTACAAATTCTGGTGGTAATTCGTTAGTAGGAATTTAAAAAAAAAAAAAAGAAGCACAACAGTTGTACTTTAGTGATAACTGTATTTGAAAATGGTATATAAAAAGGTTTTCCCTTATACTCACTTACTTTTCCTCTATTTCACTCTTTTACTTCATTTTAACCATTTTTTTACATTAACAAATGAAATATTTTGTAATGGTAGGAACAAAAATTAATGATTAAACACAGCATTTTGAAGTCATTTAAATTTAAGCATATAAATATTTATTTTCTTTAACTTGTTGTCATCTAAAATAAATTGATAGATAATAGTCCAGGTTAAAAGCATTGGGAAAATAAGGTCTAAAAAAAGGTTGGCATTACAACACTTTTAACCTGGACTATAAAGGATTCTTTATTCTCATTCACTGTTTTCATTTGGAAATACTTGAATAATTTTATTATTTTTTTATAGATAAAACAACAACAAAATGATATATTTTTTTGTGAACTTTATTTTGAAATTTTGATTTAATTATTTCAAAAAGGCTCATGCTATTTTATTTCTCTTTTCAGAGCGAGAAGACTTCTCCCCCTGGCAATGTTACTGCTCCAGTTAAGAAAAACAGACCTTGTAAGTAATGAGTTATCTGCTCTAAACCGAAAGAAAAAATTGGGTTTTGAAATGCTCACATAATTTTAAATATCCTAAGAATGAAAAAAGGGGCAGATAAATCTTAATCATGGTACTTAATTTTGTATTTGATGTGTGATTCAAAGAAGTTATCTCCACTTGGGCCGTAAACTAAAGCCGTTGAACAGTATTCAGCAATCGATTTGAATAGTTGTAAATTTATTTTTATGTTGTCTTCTTGAATAAGGTTGAATATTAGTAGCAATTCAAATAGAAAAAAAATCGTTGTTTGAGGTTAGGAAGATACAGAACATTTTTTTTTATTGTTGGAACACAAACGCACACACAAATTTTTGTCTAAAACCTAAACAATATTTTTTCCAAACAAACTAATTACCTAAACCAGATCTTAACCGAAAAGACTTATGTGGGATTCAAATATGTATTTTTCCTTTTTAAAATAATTTTTTTTACTGCTGCTGCTTGTTTTATGGACAAATGTCAGGTTTTGCCCTTTATAGATAAATGATGAATATTTCAACTGAATAAATTTTTTTTTTAAATGTAGAATTAATACCTATAGGTTATGTGAATTAACTAACATTTTTTGGTTATCCAAAGAATGTTCTTCAATCATTTGGCACTTCTGAATCACCTGTGTCCAGTCTTAAAAATAATAAACAAAAAAAAAAAAAAAAATTTTTTTTTTTCCACAAATATTTTTATTTTTTTATTTATTTTTAGCATACAAAAGTTCTACCTCCATTCAGACAATTTGTCAGATTTAAAAAAAAAATATTGATTTTTCTGTGGTTCTGATGTGCTGAACATTCGAATAAAACTTGGTTTTGTAAGATTTTGTATGATTCAAATGATTAAAAGTTTCAGGTTCCCCTCCCCCCAAGTTTTGATAATATGTTTTATATTGTATTTGATCTGTTGATAATTTGTTTTTTGATTTATGGTAAGTGCTGTCCAATTCTTGTATATAAAAGAAGAAAAAAATCTGGCAACTGCCTTGAATGAAACTTGCACTTACTGACTTATAATTCAATTATATCTGTTGCTAACAATGACCAGCTAAGATACAAAAAGTGAACTAGTGGCCATATGCAGTCTCATATTTCTTTTATTCATTTTTGTGATTTTGCTTGTATTGTTTCTCATGTTTCATTTTTGGTATATCTGAAGGGTTTCTTTTACTTATCCGAAGAAGAAAAATCTCAAAACCCAATGGAATTGGCGCTCTAATGTCTATCTTCTTATTTCAGCTGATGACAGATTTCCTGAAGAATCTGTTAAAAATTCCTCTCCAATGTCTGAGAATGTTTATTGGGAAATCATGCCAAGTAGTGAAGAGGGAATTTCTGACAGACCTATGAGCCCTTCTTATCTAGATACCAGAATGAGACATTCCATTGATGGTAACATTGTTTCTACTGGCTTTCCACCCTGTCCTTACCCCAAATCATGACAGTGATGCTTGTTCTTCCTGAGAACAACTTTAAGCCTTAGACAAGGTTTTTCATTTCCTCAAACTTACCCAATCCTGTTGTTTTAAAAACATAAAAACAACATTGCTTTCTGTATTCTGTCACAAAATCTTATCCCTATTTTATCCCTTTTTTATCCCTGACTCTCATCCATATTCATCAGATAAAAATCTCTTTTATATTCAGAATCGTTGCGTTACTATGCATAAAGAAATTTTCGTAAATTACTATTCATTTCTTTATTGAAAACAGTTTTATTTTATAGAATGGGTTTTTAATGTTGTAGTAGGATTTTATCTATTGTGGACTCCCTCCCCCGAAATCCTGATGGTGAAATCTAAGAATTATATTGAACCAAATATATTAGCTATTCATCATTAGATGACTTTTGGGACAGCCTTTATTGGGGGCTGATTTAGTAGTTGTTTATATTGTATTGAGTTATCTCCCCTCCTCCACTCGCATAGAGAAGGAGAAAGAGAGAGAGAGAGAGAGAGAGAGCGTTCAAGAGAGCGTTCTCTTTCATGGCTTTGCCTGAATAAAAACACATATAACAAGCTCTTCATTATCAAATCCTTCCAGGAACTATCACACCCTTCGAAACCACACGTAACGTAATCTTAACAATAGTATATACCATTCTATGGCCAATGAGTATTATTGGATTCAGCTGAAAACAAGCACATATTTTGCGGACATTTTTTGGGGGCCAGATTAATAAGCTTTTAAAATTAATGAATAATTTAGAATCTTTTGCAAAATAATTGATCCATATATAAAAAAAATAATATCAATCATTTAGCTTTGACTATAAAAAGAAAAAAGATACTATTTACATAATGATTTATAAAAGGAAAATGTTATTTAAAATGATTATCTATGCTCTATGAAATTTAGTATGCTACTACAATATAACAACCTGTAGACTCCAAGTCAACTTTAGAACATCAGGGCTGAAGCATCATTACCATTAACTCAGAGTGCCCCAGCAGTATCTCACGATACCACCAGACTTTGTCAGTTTGATGTCACATTGTAGGATTGCTATATCCACACTGATGTGGTTAGAGCTTTATACTGGATATTTTTTATATATTTCCTCTTGTCTAGTGGAGAAAGTCCAAGTTTAGTCAAAAATGCCAAGGTTGAGTTGGTAATGAATCCTTGGCATCTGACTTCGATAGGAAATACATCCGTTATCCATCCATTTCTGATGCATTGTTCTCGTAAATCTTCATATTTTTCCAATTTACGCTGATGTGCCCAGTCAAGATTTTCCTCGAAAGGAACTGTTAATTCAACGATGAAAACCTTTTTTTGATTAACGGACCAGATGACAATAACAAGACGCAGGGCTGTTAACGTTATGTCAGTTGGAAATATGAGTTGATGTTCTAAATCACACACAATACGCCAGTCCATGCAGCCATCAAACTGACGAAATATGCCTATTTTTACACAAAAATTTCAAAATATTTTCTTCTTTAATGAAATGTACTGCTTTGTTGATATTATTTACAGCTTTATTCGCAATCTCCCAACATATCTTCGACGCCTCCACAAAAATCTCGAGGACTTCATTGTGCTTCCACATGTAGCTTCTTAGAGCATACTTGCACCTCATGAGAATATGTTTCAGGCTAGCAGTTTTCCCACATGCTCTGCATAGGTCAGGCGTAGCTAACCCCCTGTCCTGTCCTGTCCATTACTCTTTAAACTGTTTCTGTTTTTGTTTTGTACTGAAGGCTTAATTTTTAGCTCATGGGAAAAATATTGTTAGCTATTCTGATTTGTTTCCAGTTGTCTTATAAATAAATCTTTAGCTTTCAATTATGAGGTAATTCTCATCAAACTTTTATATAAGCTAATTTGTAGTAAATTAAATATATTTTGGCACATCTGAACCAGATTGGTCTCATCTATAAAAAGAAAAAGAATAAAAATATTTTTTTCAGTTAATGTTTGTTGCTTACCATTCAGAAGACCTACCTCCTCTCAAACAATTTGTCAGATTTTTAAAATATTGATTTTCTATAGTTTTAGATGAGGTGGAAGGTGGGCTTATTAACAATATAAATACAATGTTTAAATGATCTCTGAATTTCCAACATTCATGTACATGAGTTATCTTTCACTTATTTTTGTTTTTATTATTTCCTAGGCAAAAGGAGAAAAGTCCCTAAATGTAGGAGTGGGAGAAAATTATTAGTACTCGAGTTTCCATGATTCTAACCCACCATTTTGAAGTTGACATTTGAAAAAACAAAGGAAAGATAACTTGTGTAAATTTATCTTGGAAAGTCATAAATCATTTCAACATTGTATTTACATTGCAAATAGAACTCCCATCAAATTCCATAGAAAATCAATATTTTTAAAAATCTGACAAATTGCCTGAGTAGAGGAAGGTTTTCCAAATGCTAAGCAACAAAAATTAATTGTGAAAAGTTTTTCTTATTTTTAGACAAGACCAGTCTGATTCAGATGTTCCCTTTTTTTCAAAGATTTATTGAGTTATTGTTTAGGATTAAAGGCATGAAACTTAAGATTCCACATATAAAACTAATATTCATCAATTGATTTTTAATATTGATATTGGTTGTATCATTTGGTTTGAATGATACCTCCACCATTTATAATTTTCATGGTGTTTGCTTGTAAATAAGTTTACCTTGTTTACGTATTGAGTCTTAATCTCACTTTATATTGATAGGAATAAAACTATTTTTGCTTTCACTATTATTAGCAATTATTAATTTGACTAGTATTATTTTTAATTTTCCTAATTTTAATTTCTTTTTATTACAACTCACCTAGATTGTCACTTTCACAAGAATAATGCATTATAGAAACAAGATTAAATAATAAGATCCAGGTGAGATTCAAACTCACATACCCTTTATTTTCACAGGGAAACTTAGTTTTATATACTATCTGTTATACAAACTCTGTTATGGAAATATGGATTGTATCAAGGAAGTTCAAACAACACCTATAAAGCAACTCAATACCATTGTCTCTGATTGGTTGGTGGCATATTTGTTGTTATTGTTAAAACATGTTAGGGGTATATTTTTTTTATAATTTATGATTTTGTCTAGTATTAGGAAAATGAAGGGTAACATTAGTCAAAATTATTAATAATAGTGATTAACAGAGCTTTATCTATCTATTCTCATATCTCTCTCTCTCTCTCTCTCTCTTCTTTCTATATATATATATATATAATATATATATATATATATAATGTAGTCTTGCTCATACAGGATTTGTTTTTTGTTAGATATTTGTAACACTATTAACTCTTATGAAATAAGACTTGATCATTTAGCTGTCTCTTTTTCCCAGTTTGTATGGCCTACATTTACTCCTGCTTCTTTTATTAAGACATTTATCCTTGAATGTCCTGGTCATATTACCTTTTTGTCTATTGTTTTGTAAGAAAGCTATCATTACATCTTTATTTTTTTTTTTTTAATACAGAAGGATAAACAAACAAACAAACAAACAGCCTTTTGTTTTTTCTATTTCAACATGATAGTTGTTCACAAAATATGGTATTATATTATTTTTTTTTGGGGGGGGGTGACTTGTCTCTTCTCTGTTTGTATTTGTAATTCCCTAATTTTCTTGTTTGGGACACTCTTTAGATGAAATAAAGATATTTTGGTCTATTTTGTATATAAATTCAAAAATGTATTTAAAAAGGTATTTATATATTTTAATTAATAATAAATTAAGTAATTTTAACTGAATAACATTATCATTAATTGCCTTTTTTATTCAGTAAATTGATGGTAGTTATCAGTTGAAAAACAAAAAACAAAACAAAACATGGATTTGATGTTTCTTAGAATCCAGGTTAAAAACGCAGTAAGGGTAAGCCAAACTATTTTGGGAATGAGAAAAGTTTTGGTAAATATACCCAAAGCCTGGCCTGTATGCTTGGCTTTGAGTTACCCTTACTGCTTTTATAACCTGGACTATTAGTGATGTCTTCTATGTTATAGAGTACATGGGACCAACGGACTCATTTTCTCTTGAATATACAAAAGTATTCCTCTCATTTTTTTGTATTCAATGTTAGTAAGAGCAGAAAATCCCAATTCATATAAGTATGAAGTGAAAATAGTTAAAATCCTTTTTAGTTAATGAAGAATACCCTTTTCTAATAGAAATCCAAAATGTGTTTATTTTAAGTCCAAGTTCACTTAATATTTTAACACATATTTTAAAATGGATATCGGATAACATTTTTATGAAAGAGTTTCAAACCCAATCATGATCTTCTATGTTTAATGATAGAGAAGTAAAACATTATTTTATGTTCCAAAGTTATCAAATACTCTATTGCAATCAGTCATTTCTTTTAGGCTGGGTTTATTTACACTTTTTCCTGGTATACATAACAATATCTTGTAACAGACAAATGTACTGTGGCACATAGTTTGGGAACCAGTGGTATAGATTTTAAAAGTATCTAAAACAGTTGTATATAATGATATTGTCTTGCAAGTTTAATATTCATTAGTGATAGCTTATGAATAATAATTAGGTAAATATATTAATTAATTTGAATATTCTCAAAATATGAATATACTTTATTTTTTTGCTTTTTTATCATTGTAAGAATAAAAATAAATTGATTTTATTATAGTTTTAATTTTAACGTTTTTTTTTTCCTTCTAATTTGCAATTATATTCAATGGGCACTTACTTTTAGATTCATAATAATTTTGTTTTCAGGATAATTATGAATTGAGTAAAAAATAAAAATCTATAAGAAAAGGGTGAAATTTTCTCATTCTCATTTTTTTTTTATTTCAATGAGAAAAATTGGGAAGAGTTTGGATGTAGAGAAAAGGTTCAATTTGTCTTCCTCTTCATTAACTCTAATGTTTAGGAATATTCAAAATTAACTTATATTGACAATATTCAAATTCAGTGCATTCTTTGAGTTCATTTCATTTCATTTCATTTCATTTTTCCTCCATCTTTCCCAGAACAAGATGGCCCTGCTTTAAGACAGTGATTTATTTTGCAAGCATTATGTTCTTGCAGATTTAGATGGCAGTTATTCTCAGAAAGAACAGCTTTTTTAGATAATGCTTCTATTAGCATTTATTTTGCTAATACTTACCTTTTCCCCTTATCTTCCCCTATGTAAGTAATCTTTGTTTTATGTTTAATTCCTTGTTTGTTAGTCTGCTTGTTCTAGTTTCTCTAGTCTTATCAGTAGGATAAAAAGAAAACCTAATAATTTGCCATGTTTTGTTAAGTACTTAAAAGCAAAACTAATTGACCAAAACAAAAGGATCTGAAATGTTTGGTAACTGAAGCTATGTAGATTTTATAATAGTCAATTTTCTTTTTTTCCTTTTTATTTTGAAGATCTGTTTGTTTTAATTTTATGTTTCCTATGTAATTGTTGATTGTTTTTAAAGCTTTAATCTGATTGTTAAAAATACCATGACCATTTCTTTTTGCTAAACTAATTAGCATCAAGTGTTGTTCTTCAGGTCTCTGCAGAGCATGTAAGTTTAAAAAAAAAAAGAAGGATTTATTCATGGGGTTATTTGTTTCATTTGCTGACATTGTTACATTTAGGTTAGAACAATAGTTACATACTAAATGTTACTGACTATGAGTGACACCTGAAGAAGGGCATGTGGAGGTACAACAGTTTAAACTGTTTGATTATAATAGCAACCAAGATGAAATTACTAATCCAAGTGGATCAGTTTATAATAATTATAATTCCATATTCTAAAAATTCAGATAAGAATTATAAGATTGGTTTGAAAAATGTTATTATAACAACCAAGATAAATCTGAGTACATCCAGAAATAATGATGATAATTTCTTATTAGAGAAATTCATATAAAGATGCATGTCCAAATTTTTGGTAAAGTTGTTAAATAAATTAAAAAAGTACTCTCTTCAGAAAATAAAGTCAAAGGAAATATTTTATGCATATGCGCATGAACACACACACACAGACTATTTCTTTTCACCTTAAAGCATTTTATAAAAAAAAAAAGAAGATATCTTATAAAATGAAAAACTATAAATTCAATATATCTTTAAGATGTAGCATTATCATATAAAACTACTATAAGGAAGAGAACCTAATCTTTGAGATTAAGATATTTGCAGAAATTTTATATATCCAAATGAACATGTCTTATAAATGCAATTAGCACTTTGTGTTTGATCTTTGTTATTTGCTGAGGGAGAAATTGATGAAAGTCATGGTATCTATTAACTTCAGATTAATTAGACAATTGTTTGTGTGTACATATATATATATATATATATATATATATATATATATTATTGTTATCAAAAATCTATGTTATGAAAATTGAACTTTCCTGTATTTTTCTGATCTATTTGTAACATCATAGTGCACAGTAATTCTAATTACTGCTGTTAGTCTATTTGTTAGTACCAAACTAAACATTTGTTTTTATGTGTTTGTCTCAGTCTTGACACCTTATTAACTTGTTTTATATTTAAATACAAAAAAGAAACAAAAAAGGTGTATGCATTATATATATATTCCAGGGGGAATTTTTAGATGGTCTTAAACCATCATCTTGAAGAAAACTCATTTTTTTCTAATCTGTTCAAATCCCAAGTTACAAATAACCTCTTTTTACCCCCTTGGTATAAGATACATTCTATCATCCATGCTTGTTCGAAAATTAACATTTTTTTGCATGTTATTCTTTAATCTTTCAAGATATTAACAATATATTAAATCAGTTTTTCCAAAAAATATTATTACTAATTTACTTTACTAATATTTTTTCTTTAAATTATTTACTGTGCATTGTATATAATCTTATTTAATCTACATGCGCGCGAGTGAGAAAGAGAAAGAGAAAATCTCATAATTAACTCTCTTGTCTCTTCATAAAATGGGATTCTGGGTAAAGAGTTATTTGTGTACAAACTTCTGTAAGCTGGATGTTCCTCAGTGCATTTAACTTTTGCTTTGATCCTGCCATTTAGTATTTAAAAAAAAAATCAGTTAAAGTTTCAAGGGAGATAACTTACTATTAAGTTTTTTTCCCTTGAACATACCATTTACAAGAATAATAACAAGTTATGTGCTGTGGATTAGTGGTTAGCAAGTTACCTTAGCTGATCATTAGTATTGTAGTGAGCATGATTCTCACTGGATGCCCCACACTTATCATAATAATTTATTATGGTTATATTACATAGGATCATATGTATAAAAATATATTTAGTATTCACATATTAAAACTTTTAAGATCTTAATAAAATACTAATTTCATATATGCCATCCTTTTTGGTGGCATTTGTACATCAGTTGAAGAATAAATTATGTCTTGTGAGATTTAGATGAATACTTTTTGTTTTTTAATGGATACTGGCCATTGCCAACTCAACAAATGAATATCACAACTTGGATCTGTGCGTTAAAATGGTGAGCTGACGGTAGGTGTGGCATTCCACCTCAAATACAAAAACAATCTCCCTGATCTAGCACTAGTAAAAATAGGATAGACTTCCTCACACTCTGCCTGATACTAACTTTAGAGGCAATAGTGATGTAGAAATGGGTATTCCTCTGCTGGAATCCAGGCTACCCTGTTATATATACTTCCAGATAGTAGCCCAAATACTCATGTTGTAAGGGTTAACACTTATTTAAGAAAAGAAAAAAGAAAAAAAGAAAAAAAAGAAGGATGACTAGAAATAGGAAGATAAAGGATAATGAGGGTTCCGCATCCTAGAAAACAAAATGTAAGTTTTCCAGGACTGGAAAACCTGGAAAAAGCAGTGTTTTTACCCCCAAATCCTGAAAAAATTTTGTATTATGTCCTGAAAATTTTAGATTATTTGGGACGTTTTGTCAGGGATAGTGTTGGTGGGGTGTAGAACCACAAAAGTTGAATTACGGACAAAAAAAAAAAAAAAAAAATCACCAAAATAATTTAATAACACAATTATGAAAATTATATTTTTATTTTTAAATTGCTTAAATTGCCGATGATGTTTGCCAGTGCCTTTTCTTCTTTTTGACAACAAATTTCTAATTTCATTTTTAATGGATAACATTTTTTTTCTTTGTGGAAATGTACTGAAATTGCTGGGAACAAGTGGTGTCCTGAAAAATTTAGTAAATGTCATGGAAGATGATTTCTTAAAAAGAGTAGGAACCCTGAAATACTATTCAGAATTAATGTTCATTATATTTGCTTTAAGATTGTAAATCATATCTATTAGTTTTTATGGATTTATAGTTGCTATACAAAGAAAATATTACTTTTTTCTTCTTAGCATCAAAGCAATTTTCTTCTATCTAAAAAAATAAAAATGAATTTTTTTTTTTATTCATGCTTATTCTTCTTATTATAATATCATAAGGGAGGTAACTGTTAGGTTCTAATTAAAGAGTTCTTTCTAATTTTTATTTATTTGCAATTTTGCAAAATACATTCTCAAGATGATGAGGGGGGGTTGTCATTGATATTATATTCCTGGGATCATTGATAATTTTGGGTCTTGCAACATTGTATTTTCTCCCCATGGCAACCCAATCAGGGCTAATCAGACCCGATTCTCTCCCCCAACAACAGGCTTTTACTAACCTTGCCTTCATCTTCAGTACAGCTGACTGTTTAGGTAGCTTTATACTACCAGTCATGTGACCCCCAACCAATGGCATTGGAGTTCTATATTCTGCTACTTATATATATATATATATATATATATATATATATATATATATATATATGAGTCTTTGAATATCTAGCTCGAGTTTGGTGCCAATCTCATTACCAGGAAAATAATGACTGAGATAAGATTGTTTTGTTTTTTTTTCCCTTTTTTTTCCTCACCTCTTTTCTTTTTTTTTCCTTTTCTTTCTTTCTTTCTTTTTTTCCCTCCCCCAGTCCAGGAGAGGGATTTTCCACAATTGTTTCAGCAGTTATCTCACACACACAAAGAAAATATCATTTATCAATTAGATTTACTTTTTTTATTAAAAATAAAAAAAACCTAATTAAATGAATAAAATTGAATGGTTTGCCTAAATGAAATGATTATTTGCTTTGTAGAGTTAGAAAAAATGAATATGTCTGGGCACAAGTTTGTCTCTACTACGTGATTGGAAAATTTTAGTTGATTTACCAGATCTATTCCCATCTGTCAGTCTATAGATGATGGGTGCATACTGGGTATTCCTTTCTGTCTCTGTGAAGGGTTTTTCTCTCTCCAGCCATAACAAAATGTATTGTGCTCTTGTTTGATTTTAGGCTGTTGCAGTCGATCGCAGTGTTAAATGTGTCTGTAATTGTCTTTAAAATCTGTTTATAACACCACTGGTACTGACCGTCAGTCAAAACTTTGAGGCACCCACTTAGAATATGCTGTAATGAACCTCAACCTGCACAAAGTTTTCAAGCTGGGGACTCTATTTTATTCCAGGTGCGGAGATTTGTGGTGCTTGGAAATACACCATAAACTGCCTGCACCAAAAATTTTAGTTTATTATAATTGGTACGCCATATGTCTAACCATTTTACTCTCCTCTTTATAATATCCTCCCACCTTATCCAGGCCCCTTGTTGGCTTAGCCCGACCATTTTTGTCATTCCTCTTTCTTCTACCCCTGTGTGGATTTCTTCTTGTATAAGGTGATGTTACTCTTTTCATTTTATTGACTCTATTTGTAGTCTGGAAAAATAACCCAAACCTGACCGACCTTTGGCAACTGCATATACATACATTTTTTGTTGCAAACGTTCTTCTGTCACTTTTAGTTCCTCTATGGCACTCCATTTCTTGCCTGATTGGACCTCAATATCCACCTCACTTACTTTTGGGTTAATCGAGTCTTTATACTGCATTTTTCATCTTGTTCTGGTCACTATGTACTTTTCTACTAGACTGCTGAAAGGAAGTTGTAGCATATTGGATTTCCCGTATAGGGCAGCGCTGCTAAGATCTGGGAGTCCAAGCAACCTTCTTGGATACCCACTGATATTCCTCTCCATGCATTCTACTGATGACATTGAAAATTTGTAGATTGCTAACAGCCACAGGACTCTCAGCCACAGAACTGCATGTCAGTATATACATGTTTTGAAGTGATCTGATAATCCAGATTTATCCACCTTACTTAGCCAGGTTTGGAGATCCCTAATGCTTTCTTGGATTGTTGCTCTATCGCTTAGCATACAGTCAAATTTTTTCCCCAAACTTTTATCTGATTTCTCAGTTAATGTTGGGAGAGTCCCCTTGGTTACTTTAAACTGTGTTTTCCTGGATACCCTGCCTGGCTTCAAAATTCAGTGATCTTGACTTCACCGGATTGAATCTCATCCTCGCTCATAAGATGAGTTCTTCAAGACCTTTTAACAGCCACCTGTCTCCAATTACGGAGTAACTGTCATGTCATCCATTTAAGCTCTAATTTCTGGTTGTCTAACTCTTGTTTTTGTTAATGGGCCTATGAATTCTTTCTCAGCAGATTTAATAATCATGTTCATAGCTAACGCAAAAAAAGGGTCGCTGACTTGGTGCAAGCTGTAATAATCGTCCTTTCCAATGTATGCCAATTTGACATGCTGATTTCTGTCCCAGTTCTTTTAACTTACTTTAGTATCTCATGATGAGGTCCTTAATCTTGTTGGGCACATGGTGTTTATTCAGTACCTCTTTCACTAGCTTGTGTGGGATTGAACCATATGTATTTCTTAAGTCCAACCATATAACTATTAAGTCTTCTTTGCACTTTTAAGAGCTATGTCACAATTCCTGTATGCTCAATGCATCCTGGCATGTATGAGATTACACCCTTTTGAATGGATGTGTCGATATATTCATCCTTTAACAGGAATGTGACCAGACATCGGGACAGTATACTGAAGAAAATCTTGCCCTCTGTGTTAAATAGGGATAGGCTCCTAAATTGCTCAATATTAGTAGACTTTTCTTCTTTTGGTATCCATACCCCTTCAGAGTATTTCCACTGATTGGCCACTCTACCTTTGCGCCATATTAGTTTTAATAGCCTCCATAATTGGTGAAGTATGGGCATTGTTTATAGACCCTGTATGGCACTCCATTCAGACATGGAGACATTGTTGATCTTATTACTTCCTGCACTTTACTTCAGCTGGGTTCTTTCATGTTGAATTCTGTCTTTGGGGGTTTGGGGCTAATCAGTGATCTGATAGGACCTAGTTCCTTTTTCCTGTTTGAGTCAATCCGCATATATACATTTATTTCTTCTACAGAGTCTTTGGGCTGGTCGCTTCTTTTGTCCCCTAATAACTTTCTGAAGCCAAATGGGTTTGATATAAAGGCCCTCCTCTTCCTTGATCCCTCTTTCCTTTATTTTCTGTGACCCTCTGTGCAGCATAAGCTTTGCAGTTTTCTCCTTAGAATGTCAAGTTCTGAGAGAGGCTGACATTCCTTTATTTGAGCTGATTTGTAACGAGCTTTAAGTTTCCTAAGCTTTTGCCTTAAAGATTTATTTTCAATTCTTTGTTGTTGAACTCCTTTCTTTCCTTTGACGAGACTGATTCTTTCAGGGCGTAACTGATTATTATTGTCGAGATAGCCATTAACTACCCGTCAGCATTCCCTTTTGATGTTGTTCTGAGAATTTTGCTGATATCATCATCAAAGATTTTCCATGTTGTCATTTGCTAGTGGCCATTTAATGCGAGTACGAATTACCATGTTTGGTGTTGCATTGACATATGCTGGGAGGTTCTGGGCTCTATGGTGTGATTCCTGGCCGGACCCCTCCTGTGTCTCACCAGAAGTAGCTTCTGTGTGATGTATCTGTCGTCGCTCAGTCAAACATTTCATCCAGGCTTGATGTATTTTTAAGCCATCCTGGTTTTTGCATATTTTGCATAAAATATATGTCCTGCTCATATTCTATTCTTTGTTTGCGGGGGTTGTTAATCTATGGTCTATCCTATTAAGGATCTCTTTCTCTTCCTTCATCAGGATGCCCTGGGGGTATTTCTCTGGAGGTTGGTTCATTGCATGATGTGGGTTCTCTCTTGCAGAAAACACATATCAAGTAGCTGGCCCAACATGCCCTGATTGCTGTCTTTCCAAGCTGTCCATTGTCTCTCCAATTGTCACTGAGACTGTTCCTTGGTTGTCGTCCATTCTGTTATCGGACATCACTGCTTTTGGCAGAATTAAATTTCACAAAATACATCCTTAAGATGATGGGGATTCATCATCGATGTTATATTCCTGGGATCATTGAAAATTTTGGGTCTTTAAACATCGTGTTTTCTCCCCCAGGCAACCCAATTGGGGCTGATCAGTCCCAATTCTCTCCCCTCTTCAACAAGCTTTCAGTAACATCACCTCCATTTTGAGTACAGCTGACCATTTAGGTAGCATTATATTACTAGTCATGTGACCCCCAGTCAATAGCATTGGACTTCTGCATCCCGCTACTTATATATGTGTCTTTGAATATCTGGCTCAAGATTGGCGCCAATCTCATTACCAGGAAAATAATGACCAGGGTAAGATTGTTTTTCCCACCTCTTTTCTTTCTTTTTTTAATTTAATTTAATTTTTTTTTTTAGTTATGTTATAAATTTTCAAAATATGATATGATTTGATAACAAGTTTAAAGGCTACTGAAGGTGTCCTTTAAGTAAGTGAATAAGAAGTAAACAAATAGATTGACATGATTAGAAGTAATCTTAGTATGTTTGTGATATTATTTTATATGTAAACTATTTTATGGAGTGGCTATCATTTGTCATTTGAACTTGCATGAAATATTCCATATTTTAACTCATTTCCTCATTCCATTCAAGTTGATTAAGTATTTAATTATAGAGATAAAAGATTGTTTCATAAAGATATTAGTTTTTAATGCCCTTGTAGAACTCAATAAATGTTTGAAACTTTTACATATGTTGCTGCTCTCTTTTTATGATTTTAATATTTTTGTTTTATGAAGCCAACTTATTGTAAAATTTCTTGTATACTTAAAATGTTTGATTTAGAATTTTTCTTCCTAATAGGCTTACATGTTAATTTTTGTATTTTAGTAAATTTGCATTTTTTTTTTTGGCAAATTGATTATAAAAAGTTTGATTATTTTCATTGTCTTTTTTTCTAAAAGAAAATATCTTTTACTCATTCTTAAAATTTTTTGATCTTATTTTTTAATTAAATTCTATAAACTGTTCACACATTGTTTTCATAATTACAACAATATTTTGTTTGCATTTTCAAAACTAGCTGAATATTCATGCTACAAACAGAAAATTAAGTTATAAAATATTTTTTCAAATTTATTTTTCTTTAAAACATGACCTTTGGATTTAGGTTATGTTTTCATTCATGATGTCAAATCAGAAATTTCTTGTTAAAAGGAAACAATAGATTGACTAAATTAGTAAAATTACTCAATATTTTTTTAAAATAAAAGTGAAAATGAATCTTTAGCAAAATTTATAGAGTAAATTTCCAAAAAATTGATAATGTTATGATAAATGTAAACACATTGAGAGTTTTCTTGTTAAGTTAAATGAAAAAATGAGAAGGCTGAGTTCATAAGTTAGAATTATTTCTTTTTATGCATCCACTACAATGATTTTATTACAGAAGTGATTGACAAAAAAAAAATGCTTATATATCAAGGAAATATCAGATTAAAAAAAATGAATTGCCCAGCACAATTATTTATTAAAACCTGATTTTACAAATTACATATGCAAATTACTTTGATAAGTGCAGTTTGTTAGTAAATATAATACATGTTGAAAAGTTAATAGTGTAGAAGTATTATTACATATTAAAATGTAGACTATTTTATCATAGATGATAGAAGTCATATTTACATAACACAAATTTGTAATAAATGAGCAATTGTCATTATACACTGATGTACTTGGACTAGTGTTCTCTTCTTGGTTATTCTAGTCATAATGTTTAACACTCTTTTGATTTCAGATGTAGGCCAATGTTTTCACTGTTGGTACAACAGTGAAAACATTGGGACTATAATAACAACCAAGATGAAGACACTAGTCTGAGAATATTAGTATAATGATATTTATTTAATATTTATTAATTTTTTTCCACAAAAACAAAGTAGAATATCTGTCTAAATTCCTGAGTTAAGGAGTTGTTATCATTTACATTATCTACAATTTTGAACTCTTGTTCTCATCTTGATTGTTATATTCATAACATTTTGGCGACTGTACTCTATAGCCTTCTTCAGTGTATTTTGTTGTAATTGGTAATCTTCAGAGAATTTTTAACAGAACTCTTTATTCAATCCACAGAGATACTGTTCTAGTGGTAGACGGTGGCTGAAAAGTTATGAATATAACAACTATGATTTGGACAATAGTGTAAAATGGAATAAATTTTAATTAAAGGAAAATTATAGTTCTCTTTCTTTTTGTCATCAAATTTTATATTTTTTTAAATTATGAATTTATTTTACATCAATTGCAAAATTTAAATGCATCAAAATTATTTTCATATTTTTTTTTGTGAAATATTTTGCTAAGAGGAACTGATTTCTCTCCCTTTTTATTTCTTTTCTTTTCTTTTTTTAAAGTATCTTTGATGATTAAAGAAAAAGAATCCTCCCCTTCCCCATTCTCTGATCCAGAAAATATTTGACTGGGTTCTTAGTGTACCATCTGCACCGTTTCCCAACATTCCACCTACACGGCTTCCCATTTCCTCATGGTTTCTACATTATTATTGATTTTGTCCCCAGGATTCACCTCCATGTTTCTTGCTGCCACCGCTTGATACTCTTTGGATGCTCTAGTATAAGTTGTTGGCTGTGTGTAAACTGTGTGTGACAATGACTTCTCACCGAGGTAATGACCCTACAAAGCTTGTAGCCAGGCAAATGTGGAATGAATGGGTGTAAATTCCAATGGCTGGATTACACAGCAATTCTATGTCGTGGAAGGCTGTTTGGAAATTGGAGCTATTTTCCAATTTTTCCAGGAAATGTGTTAGCTTACGACTACTATTGCTGCTGATTTGAGCTGCCAGTGTATTTGTAGATATAGGAGAGAAAGAGAAAGAGAGAGCATATGAGGCTAAATGTATTTTTGCTGTTGTTTTATTTAACATCTGATAGAAATTGATGTATTGTTCATTTTTTAAGTAGCAGAAAAAAATTCACCACCTGATTTTTTTCTTTCTTTCTTTTTTTATATTCATATTACCAGTGATTTTTGTGTTCCTTGTGTCATTTTTGTTATTTGATATTCAGCTTATTTTAGTTTCCATGTTTACTCGTTGTTTCCAGCCGGTGTGTCATGTTACCTCTCGTTGTGTTGTCATCATCTGCTCTCTAATGATATTCTTCCTTAGATGTTAATTTGAATAATATTAATAATCAGTTGCTGTCTTTCTTATCTATTTTTGTTCTTTAATATTATTTAATCTTTTGTTTGCCATATATGATTATGATTATCTGTGTATTTTACCTTCCCCTCTTCATATTTCTATCCTCGACTTCCTCTTTGTATCAAGCCTTTATCTTCTTGTCATTGTTGCTACAATTATGTTAATCATTTATTCTTTTCTTCTCATTTGACTTCTTTAGAATCTACTTATATACTGTTTCTGACAAGAAGAAAAATCTATTGATAGGCATGAATGAAAAGTTTAATAAAAAAAAAAAGCCTGAAAGTTATGGTTGCATCTATTTGTAAAAGTCATGATACTACAGGACCATTGCCGACTTAGTTGCTGTATCATCTCACTGGCCGAGCTCTCATTTTCACTTGCTGGCCTTATTTCTGTCACTGGATTAATTTTGATTCATTTTAATGAAATTACTACTATTTCTGCTCAGTTATATTATTCTTGATTATTTATGGTTTTTCACTTGATTGAAACTGTTTATGTTTTTATTTCTATATTGTACAGTAAGATTTAAAGAAGCCTTCTCAAACTGTTGATATCTGTCATCATTACTCGCTAGCATTAATGTTTATATTTTAAATGAGAATTATCCTTATAATTATTAATTATTTTGTTTTAGATACTAAAACTATATTTTATTTTTGTTCTTATATAAAAACAAAAAATTATTTATCATAAAAACCTGAAACTAATTTTTTCTCTTTGTGATTGAAACTCATTTTCAGTCAAAAATTAAATTCTATACAACTATTATTTTCATTCTGTATCTTTGTATTTAAATTGAAAATTACAGATTACTTAATTTTCTTCATATCACTCGTTACTTCTATATCACATAAATGTTATTCTCTTATTTAAATGATTTCATTTATCTTTAATGCAATATCTAATTGGAATATTCATTATAAAAATTATTACCCTATAACAATTTATGGTATTGGTTTTTGTACATTATGTAGGAAATGTTGTGTTAATAAATTTGGCATTGAATTTTTTTTTTTATCTGTTGAGTAATCAGCAAATGAATTTTTGTAGCCTTATCAGCTGTATTATATACTAATCACATTCAGTTTAAGTATTTAAAAAATGTGTCATGAACGTAAGTTGCTGAGATATCTCAAAGGACTTGTTTTAAATCAAATATAACTGTCAGGTACTCTAGGTAATTTGGCTTTTGCAAATTTTATAAATGTTTGTGCTTATTAATTAACTGGTCTAAAAACCAAAAAACAATGTCTGATAGTAGTTATTACATTTGTATATAAATTTCATAGATGAAATATGACAATTATGGGACAGAGGTAGTAAATAGTTTGTAGTAGAAAGTAATTTTTTAAAGAGTTAATATTTTGATTTTTGATCATATGCTTCTACTGCAGTTTCTCTTGAAAAGGATATACTGAATAAATTATTAAATATCAAACACGTCTTCATCTTAACAACATTGTCTTTGGAAATCTTCACCGTTGTTATCATCTTTTTAAAGTTAACAAATATTCACCCCTAAATTATACTGCCATGTCTACTAGAATGTGCTGACTGTATCCCTTGAAGAGGGGTAAGTCCCCCCCCCCCATAAAAAGGGAGTTCTTTGGTACAGCACTGAACTACATCCATAGGTGAGGCTCTGGTTCTTAAGCTCTGGGTAGTTTGGAGTCACCCCTTTGTTGCCATTACTCTCAGGTTCACTCTGAACTGGAGTTGTACTTGTTAGGGTCTTTTCTATTGGTTAAATAGATCTGTTTCAAAATTATTTGTATTGAATAGGAATAATTGAAGCCATAAAACTATATGTAAAGGAATCATAGTAAAAAAAATAAAGGGCAATAAAAAAAAAATGATTGCAATGAAATGTTGAAAATCTAGTTATTTATTTCAGTAGAGCCGTAAATGCTGGACATTTTTTCTTGTTTATATGAAATCATAAAAATTCTCTTGTTTGTATATATTAGTTGTTAACCGCAAAAATAATAATGGTATATTATTATTTTTGTCAGTGTCAAAAGAAACTTATGAAAGAGTGCTGAAAAATTCTCACTCCTACCAAGGAATAAGCTAGAATCATGGAATGTATATAGTATTCTACAAATTAATCCTCCTGTTCAATACACTTGGAAAATGGTTTCTCAAATTTATCCCCCACCCCCACCATCATTCTCTTCTTGGTTAGGCTAAGAGCTTTTCAACATATCCTTGTAGATACTGTATATTTCAAAAGACAACATTTTTTTTGGCTGTGTTTAATATTTGGTTTAGTTACTTAGAGACTAGTAGTTTTATCAAATTTCTTTTAAACCTATTTTATTTTGTAACAAATATTGACTAGGTTTTTATTTTTTTCTATTTATGAGAAAATGATAAAGAAAAAGAAAAAAACTGATTGATATTAACCCTTTTAGTGTGGTACATTTAGCATCAAATTTAATGGCTGAAATACACTTTTGACTATTAAAATAAAAAAAATAAAAAATTGCAAATAAAAATTGTTTTTGAGTTTCACAATAACAATACTACAATACACTATTGGGGTATATTGCACAAGTGTATTTATAAGAGACTTTTTTTATTCACATTTATTATTTATTAAAAATGAGTGTTTTACTAAAGTTTTAGAAGTATTCATATATTTTAAAATTTTAGGGCTGAAGTATATCGAACCAGAGGCATTTTTTGGGGGGTATATTGTACAAAATCCCAAATATTAAAGTAAGATGGACTAAAGTTGCATCTCATCCCTAATGCATTAAGTATATTTGGGGTGACTTGAGTTGCTTTCTGCACCAAAAGGGTTAAACCTTTGAGTCCTGATTCTTAATTTACCCTATGCCGTTTGAGCATGGTCCCTGCACCACTAAAACATTGCTATGGAAAATAAAAGTACCACTGGTATAACAGGTTCAAAAAGCTAATACTCTTTTTTTTCTCTGCTTGGAATCAAGTTGAGACTTAAATTGAAACAAAGATACTTTAGAAACTATATATTTCATGGTAAATTTAATGTATTTTAATTTTCTTATAATACCATATCTGTCCCATAATAATTGTTACATTTAGTGTATGAAATTTATATGTAAATGTAACAATTATTATGGGACATGTAATATTATTACATTTATTATTACTAGCAAAAAAAGACAATGTCAGAGGGTTTGTATCATAAGTAAGCAAAATCATCAAATTTATTAAAGGAGTAAAAAAAATAAAACAATTTGAAATGAAAACTTAGTTCTGTCCCCCTCAAATAAAATGTTGTGTGCATCTATTGATAATTAATTAAATTATTATTTTGAATATTTTTTACATAAATTTTACACAAAATCTAGGGATTTATTTATTTATAAACATTTTGGTTAACTTTTGTAACTGAAAAAAAAAAAAGGGTGAGAGTAAAAACAATTTTAAAAATTGTTTACTCAAATTTTGAGTGTATATAACACAGGGTTGTTTTTATTCTATGTATGAACAATTTTGACTATAGATTAAGTACTCATTTATAAACTTTATGCAATCATTGAGAATATTGTGACATAAGCTGTGATAAAGTTTTGGTTACAGACGGAAATACACCCAATCTCCATTAATAATAGACTAGCAAAAACAAAACGCCCTCCAGGAAATGTTAAAATTAATTTTTGAAAGATATTGCCCGGGTGGGTGGAGTTAAAAATTCAATGTCAATAAACTAAATTTTAGTCAGTTCAATTCTATTGAAAACTAAATTAAAAAAAAAATATTTTCGCTAAATAAGATTTATTTAAAAAATTTTTTGTACAATGAATGAATGAATGAATGAATGTATGTTGTCTTATGTTCTTGATTTATTTTCTTTAATAGAGATTTAATGAATTTCATATTTATTAAAGTAAGCATTTATTCATTGAAGAACTTTATTTGTTTAATTTTTAAATAACAAATCAAAATTTATATCAATTAAAATTAAAAAAGCTATTTTGATAATTTAATAGTATTAAATTAATACTGAATAAAATTAAAGTTGTTGATGAATGTGTATTGCTTAAACAATAAACAAAATACTACTAACTATTAATTACTTTGCTACAATTAAAAAAGTTAAAGAAAAAAAAAAAATTCACCTTTATATATAAAAAATAATCAGTTGGTAAAGCAGAAAGCTGATGTTTGTAACATTTTTTTTTCTACTCTTAAACCAAGCGACTTAAGGATCCCCCCACCCATAATAGAAAAACATCCTTCCTTCTATTTTGATGAATAAAACATTAAAAAACCCAAAAAAGACATCTTTCCTTTTATTTTAATATGTAAAACACTGAATAATAAAAAAATATAGTTTTTAAACAAAATTTATTCTTTCCGGTGTATAAAATATAAAATAAACATACGAGGATCTTATTAAAAGGGTAAGAAAGAAAAAATAAACTCAGAACATTTTCAGTTTTTACAGAATTAAATATTTTAATATTAGAATTTTTATATTTTGATTTTAGTGTTAAAATTATATATTTAAAAAGAAAAAGATTATCTTGATTTTAAAGTACGTTCAAAATTATATAAAAGTATTTTTCTGCAAAATTAAACCGGACATACAAAAATATATATTATATATTCAAAGTATGTGAAGGTTAATGTGACAATTTCTTGTTTGTAAATGATTTTCTCATAAGACTCTGTGTTAGATAACTTTGAATATATATTAAAATAAAACAAACTATATATAAATCAATAATTTACAGCTATATATTTATCAAAACTTGTTTTAAAAAACAGGGTAGACTATCAGCAGTTATATACTAACTTTCTGATTTTATATATATATATATATATATATATATATATATATAACTAGCAAAAGTACTCGGTCCATAACCAGACTAAGAAAATTAGGAACACCAAAGAGTGAGTGAGGAGAAAACAGGAGTAAGGGAGAAAATAAGAGGAATATGATTTATCAAATTTAAAAAAAATCACCGAAAATATTTTAGGAATTTTTTTTTCTTTTTGTTTACATTTAAGATATTATTTTAAAAAATGCATTCCTAAACTTTATTAAAGATTTAACAATAAACAAAGCTAAGAATTAGTGTATTATAATATTCGTTTATTTTAAGAATAGTCTCTTTTTGTTTACATTTTTGAAACAATTTTATTATTTTAAGCAAGAAATGAAATGTATTCGTTTAATTCTTCTTTTTTTCTTTTCTTTTTCCTTCTAAAACTCTTTTGTACATATGAAAAAATTAAATACTGATTAAAAATGGATATATTTTATTCTAAAATGAAAGTATTAATAATAAAAATGAAGTTGAGTTATTATTAATCGTTAAATGTTTTCGTTTATTATTGTTATTTACTTCACTGTGAAAAATAATTCAATGATAAAATCACATGCAAATGACATATTTAGGAAGATTATTTTATTTTATTTTCTTTCTAACCAAATAAATATTTCTAAGATTAGATCGGTAATACGCGAGAAATTCCATGCTGAAACGATTAGGGCACAAATTTGTCAACTTCAAATTACCAGCAGCGGTGCCATTTTAAATCACTGCTGAATATAGGCAGCAGCAGTTATGACATGATGATTGCAAATTGTTTGATTTTGGTTTAATTAATTAATTATATCCCATAATCAGTAAAAATCAATAACTAAATTTGGTGTGTTTCTTAGTTATAAGGATGTCAAAGTGTATGCAAGATTTCGAATCTGAATAACATCTCGTTTCTGAGTTATAAGTCGACACGTACATACCAAACTTTCTTTTATATATATATAGATACTGGTATACACTTAAAAAAAAAAAAGTATTTTTTTTACTATAATTCAAATACTCATTGTTAAACTTACTTAATTCCTGAAATTACTGTGATGTAAGCAGGGGATAGTTTCAGTTACAGACAAAAAGAGACTGAATCTCCATTCTATATAGATAAAATTGTCTTATAAAACCAAAACCTGTTATAATGTTTATCAGGGGAAGATAACTTGTTCTTTTATTACTGTGTTTATATCTTAAATTCTTCTTTTTCCTTCAATCTTTTATATCTTTTAATTTCCTACCTTTATTCTCTTTCTCTACTCTCTTCTCTCTACTCTCTTTCTCTACTTTCTTTTGCTTTTTTGTAGACCTTCAGGTTTTCCCTCTTTATCTGTGTAATTTTCAACTAACTCAGTCTCTCTTTGTCTCTCCATCTCAGAGAACCATACTCTTTTCACTTTCTTCCATTTATCATTTTATTAATAAGCTAGTTATTATCTGTGGGAAAAATTCATATATATGTTTGAATTCCTATGAGATGAACCTGAATAACATATTTACATATATTGGCTAGGAGTTTTTTTGATGGCCACTTTTTGTTGTTATGGTAACATTATGCTTGCTCACTTCAAGTGATACCAAACATACCCTGTATTATGATAACAATTGATTTTTCTCTTTGTAATGTAATATGATTCTTTCTTTATATACACATACTGCAACCTCCTGACAAAAAAAAGTTAAAGTTTTCATCATCATCAGATGACTCTGGAGTCAGGCATCAGGCATAGATTTGGAACTATTGCATCATTAGTAGAAACCTATAACACCCCAGTAATGCCTTATGATACTGCCAGACTTTGTTGATTTTTCTATTGTGTAATTGTCCTGTTGACAGGGCTTAGAATAGGCTGACTGTATCCTCTACAGAGGGGGTAACACCCCTCAAAAAAAGGGGTATCCTAATTATAAGTGGTGAAGATCCATTTCTGGACAGGGGAATTTCCTGTGGCATAGTGGCTAACATGCTGGACTGTTTACATTATAGTAAGTAAGTTTGAACTCCAGTTGCATTCTTAAGTTCATTTTTGCACTAATACCTTATTCCTGTGTGGGTTAAATAGTACTGCTACTGTTCTTCTACAAGGATGACCTTGGGATTAAATAACCCAAGAAAGTTGATATGCCATTAAACAAAGAAAGAAACTAATCGAGTTCTGGAGTTCCAGGGAATATGGAGTATCTCTTCATTGCTAATATTCCCAGGTTCACTCTGACCTGGAGTGGTAGTACTTGTACAGAGCCATACTTTGAAATTGATCACTTGTGTTGATAACAGTGTAAGTCTTGAATGTAAATTTGATTGAAGTAAACAAGTATCTGTATTTTAGTTAGCATCTATGCTATAAAATGATAATTAGCTATAATAATTACCTGATTGTTTAGAACAGAGATTCTCAAACTTTTTACTCAATTGTAAACACATTTAATTTCTATTTACTCCCAAATAAATTAATTGAATATAAAGTTACAAAACGGAGCTAATTTAGCAGTGTTTAATACAATTTACATGAGAAAATTCTAAATACAAATTTGATTTCTGAATTGTTTTTTTAATGGGAAGAATGGGTTCAGTAGGCAGTGAAGAGATCACAAATATTAGGTTGCAGGTTTGTGATACCAAAAAAGTTTAACAAGTTACAGCTAGATTGCTTGTTCATTAAAATGACTCGGATTTTATGTGAATGACACATCACTAGTGGCTATCACACCTATTCAAGGATCCTACTATGTGTACAGTATCTGACAATAGGTCTACATGATCCTGGGCTTTTTGTTATATTATAAAAGTATTCATAAATTTAAACTAGTAAATTCATCCCCTGTGGACCCCTATGCTTTTATTCATCCTGTAATAATCTTATTCATACCCAGGCTATATATGGACCACTTTGAGAAATTTAAAAGAACATATGTTGTCCATTACATTAAAGAGTTCTGTATTGTCTGAATTTTTAAAAGCCTAAATTAAATTCTATTTAGATTTTGGACATAATACAATCATATCTCATTCTAATGATGTTGTTGATGATAATAATAAGTAATAAATTTATTAAAATATGAGATTAGCTTGATTAAAAGCTGAATTTATTAATGTTTTCATACATTACAAAAATATATCATAAAATCTTAATTTAAAAGAATCAAAAGTAGTTTTTTGTATATGAAGAGGTGCAAAAAAGTTCTTAACCTGACCAAGAAAAGAATGACATATTCATCTTAGAGTTTAAGATACTTGGGATATCATTTCTCAATCTTTATTAACCCTTAAAAAAGAGAAAGAAAGTAGAAAAAAGAAAGAAGAGTTATTCAATTCTTTGTTATTTGAGAACTTTTCAGCAAACGCTTTCATATTTTTGAATTTTTATAGTTTCTTGCTTATCAAGTGTCATTTGCAAATTGTTTTCTTTAATAAAAGCATTTCTTGATTTACTCATATATAATTTTTTTCCCCTGTTGTTGCTATTGTAGTTATTTTTTTATTAATAAATCACAACAATATTCTCATTTTTCTTGAAAACATATAAATATAGTCTAACTTAATTTTGAATTTTATGACATCTGTAGAAAAAATAACATCAAATAACTTAAATCTAAGTATGCTAGTAGTGATTGATAATTTTATTTATTTATTTACTTAAGATTGCACTGATCATGCATCTTCCATATATATATATATATATATATATATATATATATATATATTATATTTTACCAACCCCTCCGCACGAGCAGGATGCGAAACAAGGTCAATTTCTTAAGTGGAGTTTAACAGGTTTGAATTCAGAGTTTTCCTTCTCCTAGACTGGTTACCTAGCCATGGTTAAAGAGTCAAGTCTGCCCCGCTATTTACCCATAGCTGGAGGGAGAATTGGATTCATACCTTTCCCAAGGGTACTAGCGCTATGTGAAATTCCAACAGCTTCGTCCAGGATTTGAACTTGCGTTGACGAGTCCATTTGCTACGACTCTAACCATTAGACCACGCGCTTTGTAATATATATATATATATATATATATATATACACACACACACACACACACACACACACACACACACACACACACACTGTGTTTTGATGTATCACGTCTCTTCAGTGTAGCTTGACATTTGCAGGCTATCCCCAGCCGGAATGGAAACCCGGTCAATTCATTATCAGTCAGACTCCTTAACAACTCGGCCATCATTACCTACAAACTGGTAAGGGGGTTAAATGATAAATACATAAATCTGTATATATGTAAAGGCTACCAGAGAGGGCTCCATCCATTTTATAGGAGAGCGTTGCCTTTTTAAGCTTAGTTGGTGGTTGTCAGTGAAATCCCCTCCAAAGTGCTCAACCTACTAGGGGATGGGGAGCATGTATAGTCATCCACAGACACTGTTTCGATGTATCACATTTCTTCAGTGTGGCTAAACATTTGCAGGTTATCTCCAGCCGTGATGGAAACCTGATCGATTCATTATCAGTCAGGCTCCTTAACCACACACACAATATATATATATATATATATATATATATATTAATGTGGAGGCTGGAAGGAGAAGAATTGATGAGAAAGGTGTTATAAGGCATTTTAAAATGTGTGTACTGCACTGGAAATTAATTTTGTTTAAGGATGGTTTGTATTGTTTTATGTATAGAGCTTCTAGTATTTGGAGTTTTTGTTTATTTTTTTCTTTGTGCAGAATGTGTGCATTTTCCGTTACAATATTTCAGTAATTAGAGTGGGGGCATGAATGTAATTTTAGGTGTTGTGAAATGGAGCTATATATATATATATATATATATTATATATATATATATATATATATATAGTGTGTATGTCTGAGAGAGAAATATGCCTTTTTATTTCCATTAACATTTTATTCAGTAATGTTTATGGCAATTAGAATATAAATGATCATAACTAATCTTCTTTTAGCTTAATGAATAATTCATTATATCAAACAAAGTGAACAGTTAAAGAAAATAGGTGCCTTTTTTTTCTTCTTATTTAATCAATATTAATGAAATAAAGATAAAGATAATCATAAGTAAATGCATTTAGTAAAACAAGAACCAATCTGACCAAAATTGTTTTTTTGAATTATTTACCTATACAAAAAAACAAAAACAAACAAAACAAAACTAAAATCTGAATTAAATAATCACCTATTCTAAAATAGTATATATGTATTTACCCAACCACTTGACAAAGTTTAAAAGATTTGGATTCAGTTTTTCTTTTGCTAGACCAGTTTCCATACCAAGGTAAAAAAAAAAACCCAGTCTGACTTACTATTTATTCATAGCTGGAGAGAGAATAATTGAATGAATACCTTTCCCAAGGGTATTATTTCACTATGTAAAATACAAACAGCTTCACCCAAGATTTGAACCTGGGTCATCATGTCCATTTTCTACGATGATAATGTTATGCCACAAATGCCTCCAAAATGAATTTATAAAACATCATTGGCAGTGAATGAAGAAAATTGATTATCTGACTTATTTTTTCTTGATTTTGACCATGCAGATAATTAGTGTGAACATTGGAATTATTTTTCCCTATTTAAATTTGTTTTTTTTTATTGTGAAAGAAAATAATCTCCTTGGTTAATAGACAGCATTGCAACATGTGAATATATTATTTGTTTATGTCTTTTATTGTTAGTTCACTGTGAAAATTTACATAAATCTCATATTTTCATGGAAATTAACAATGTACATTAAATATTAATAATGGAAAGATAAAGATTTATTATCTTCCATAAATGTTTTCTACTCTGGGAAGAGATATATATGATTGAATGTATATAAAATGCCAAGACCTCAAAATATCAAAACTGTTAAATACTACTTTGGTTTAATCTCTCCTTGGGCTTTTTTTGTTTGGTTACAATGTTCTTCTTTTTTCTGCTCTTTGTCTTTGAGATTGCTGAGGTCTGATTGTCACTTTAAAGTCAGTCATATTCTTTACCTGCTTAGAATTTTATGCAAATATCACATAACCCCAGACAATTTTCCCTGGCTTTCAAGATGGAATTAAAGGGTAATGTGTGTGTGTGTGTGTGTGTGTGTGTGTGTGTGTGTGATATGCGATTTTTGGATAGAATGATCATAAACCCACAAAATTATACCAAATTTATTGAAATTTGACAATCTAAATAAAGGTTATTGGCTTTAGGGTTTGCCCAAATCCAGATTTCCTTTTTTTCTGTTGGGAGGGGGTGTTTGGTATAGTGAGTTTAGTGCTGGTAAAATTTTATTGGGGTTCCATCTATGGGTCAAGTTGATCAGTTTGAAAATGATTTTGATAGGAATATGTGAAACTATATTACTGAGTGCAAACAAATTATTATTATTATTATTATTATTATTATTATTAAATAGAAATAGTTACTGTAAACCATATAATTGTGCATAAGTTATTAGCATTAGATATGAACACTCGCAAATTATATAATGGTGTGCAAATTATTCATAACAACCAAACAACTTCTTGGCAGATGGGACCATTCACTTAAATGATGTTTATCCTGCAAATAAACAAATTGCATAAATACATAGATCTTATACAAATATTGTAAATTGATTGAAAGGATCCAGAATTCAGAAGTTCCCACAGTACACAGGATTCCTTTGTTTGTCAATTCCGGTTACCAGTTTAAAAATTAGTAATTTGAATTTCAGCTATGTAGAATGTTATCTCAATTTCCCTATCCAATTTGACATTGTCATCTCATATAATTCAAATTAACATAATTAGATAAATGATTCAGTATTAAGATCTTGTACACTGGTTTTGCATATGAATTCATGGAATTCTATTCTCATTCAATATATTGATGTGTCATCTAATCAGTTAATTCAAATCTTATATCATTGAATTAACTGTTCATTGGTGGAAAGTTGTGAATACAAAAAAGAATTATAGACCGTGGCTGCATCTTGATCTGACATTTCCATCATGTTATGGAAATGTTTGGTGGAAATGTAAATACTGTTTGAATGCACTGAGTTAGTGGTAATAACACTTTGGCCTTGAAACAAACACAAACAAACCAGAATCATTATCTGATGAAGGCTGATGTTGACCACATAACTTTTGGGTGTTTTTTCATTTTTCTTTCTTTCTTTTTTGCAGCATGTGTATTGTATATAAAATTAATGATATTATTATGGCATGAAACATTTTTGCTTAATAGCTGAACATTCCAGTTTCATGAAGTATACCTCAAGAAAATTAAATACAATTTCTGGAATATTTTTCCAGATCAAATAGAGAAGAAGAAAAAACAAAAACATTTTGTAATTTTCATTTCTATTAAAAAATAACCCAACACATCTAAATATGCAAATTATTCTTCAGTTAAGAGATTAAGCACACATTAAGTGTGGTGATTCCATAATTTTTGCTAGCAGTTTGTAGATTCTGAAAAATTATTTAAAAAAAAAATTAATTTGGTGGCAATATCAACTTATTCTATAAAATGATTATTACTAATAAAAAAAAATAGAAAAAAGTTATGACTGGTTACAAGAAAGATAGTCTTAAATTATAGGCTATAAAATATTTAAAGTTATAATATCACAAACCCTGGATATTAAAATGTTATGCTTCCATATTGATTAATATCCTGTTAAAAATCAATTAAAAAGAAATAGTTTCCCATTAAACCCTCTTTCCATTTATTTTGAGAGCATGCTTACTATAACTTTTTTCATTAAAATTGGAAAATAATCCTGACTCACCATTTTTAAAAGAAGCAAAGAATTATAAAAGCTGAAGTTGTTTCATATTATCCTGAACTTAATTTGTTATGGTGACAATAATTTTGTTAAAATAATGTTTTTTTTCTTTTAAATATAATGTTTTATGCTTCATGACTCGTATAGATGTCAATGTGCCAGAAATTGGTAAAGAAGGCTGCTGCATCAGAAACCTGTAAAATTGTAAGTTCTAGTATGAGCAGAAGCTTCTTTTGGAATTTGTTTGCTTATTTCATACTAACAATGATTTATAAGACTCCTCACTGTTCCGAGTCACCTTGCTCCCTGCTGATGTGATATAGTTATAACTAACAGCTGTTTATAGAGTAAAAGTCCTGTCAGTTTTTTTTTGTTTTTTTTGATGGGATGTATATTTAAAAAAAATTTTCTCTGGCTAAAATCAAAATAATCTTTTATATTGAAAGAGATGTGTAACTTCTTATTTTCATTTTGTTCAGTTTGTTCATAGTAAATATGTCATTTATCAAATGATCATAACAGATAAGAAAAGGGGTGGAGGGGGGGTGATGATATAGACAAATTTTCTGTTCTTACAGATATAGATAAATGGCAAAAAAACCAAAGAAAAAGAATGAGAAGCAAATTGAGCACCTATGAAGATTTCTATCAGCTTATTGTTTGCATTTCTGATATGACATTTTGGCAACCCTTAAACTTCTTGCATTTGCATTGCTTTTGTGCACCAACTTGTAGTGCATTTGTTTTGATAAATTGATAAATTGCTGCATAATATGAGTCTAACAAAAGACTTATCACCCCAATTGCTTTTTCTTTCCATTGATGATTATAAAACTGCTATTTGCAATTGACTGAGATGCTTGGGCTGTTTTTCTACCAAGCCATGTGTAGCATGTTTCTTGAAATATAACATTGCTTTTACAACAAAATTTAGTAAGAATAAGATTAATAGCATTCCTCAATGAATATCAATACCCAAATAAGAATAGGCCTGTTTATATATATATATTTATGATTTTAGGGTCATTGTTTTCCTGATTTTGTTTTAATTTTTGTAGTGTAATTCAGTATTGTCTTTAAGAAACTTGTTTAATATATACATTGTATACAAATCTACATTGTTATTGAAGTTCAACAAATCCAATGTATATCAATAAGTTCAAAGCCTGGTGAAGAAATAGAGTATACATTTTACTTAACAAATAATTATTTTACAATATAATCTCTTTCCTTGTATGTATTTACCCAGCCCATCTGCCATAAGTAGAATGTGGCACAAGGTCAATTTTTAAGTAGAGCAAAGCTGGTTTGAATTCAGATTTTTGCTTCTCTTAGGCTAGTTACTTAACAAAGGCTAAAGGTGCCCAGTCTGCCCTACAATTTGCCTACAGCCAGGGGGAGAAGGCATGCATTCATGTTTTTTTCCAAAGGCATTAATGTGAAGTGGAATGCAAACAGCTTCATCCAGGATTTGGACTCTGCTCATTGATTCCATTTCCTATGATGATAACCATTATGCTAAGTGTGTCTCCCTTTTTTCTAAAACTCCTCTGCCACAAGCAGGATGTGACACAAGGTCAATTTGTAAGTGGACTACAGCTGGTTTAATTCAAGAGTTTTCCTTCTCATAGACTGGTTGCCTAACCAAGGTGTAAGAACCCAGTCTGCCTTACTAAGGAATGGATTATGCTTTTCCCAAGAGTATTAATGCAAGGAACCTTGTCCATCTTTTTCCTTGTCATCATGATCATCAGGTCACACTAGTAGCAAGGATATCCATAACAATCTCTCGCCAACCGTCCCTATCACTTATTGCTCTGGACAGGTACTCCATGCAGCATCCAGCATTTGCACAGAGCTGGTCTATGTAGGTCTTTGCTGATCGACCCACACTGGCACGTCCATGTACTGGCTTCCACAGGAGAATGTAGATTATGAGTTCATCTGTTCCTACTCCAGCAATGTCTAGCTTGTCTTGTTCGTTTCACTCAGACAGTTTGTGTGATAGGGGGCAAGTGGCTGTACTGCTGCTTTCTTGTGCGGTGTTGTTGCCATGATTTGTTCAAGATCGCATGCAGCATTCTTGTGCAGCCCCCATCTAGCTTATTCTCTAAGCATCTCGTTAGGGTCCAAGTGGTGCAGCCATATAGTAACTTTAACTTGTCAGTGAGATCAGATTTCCATATGACTGATAATGCCATCAAGTTTGGAGATGCCCCCTTTCTTTTTAAAACACATGAACTCTGTTTTATCAGAGTTCACATAGAGGCTGGTGTTCCATGCTGCTTTCTCCAGTCTATGTAGCAGGTATTCAGCGTATTTGAAAAGAAGTGCCAGATCATTTGCGTAGTCTGTGTCCGTAATAGTCTGTGTGGGGTATTGCCTGCTTCTTGCCTTTTTTAGTGTGAGGCCTTTTTCTTTTATGGGATCTAATGATGTTTGAAGTACATAGTCTAGGCATAAACTCTATTCTCTCCTTTAATCACATAAATGGAACATTATATAGTGAAACTTTTAGATCAAAATTCAGCTAATAGCTGTATCAGGCTATTGATTCACTCTTATGATGTTATATAAAATCTGAAATGATTGTCATTGTAATTCATTTAAAGTTAAAAGATTTTGAAACCATTTTTCTTAGTGGAATGGTCCTCATATAATTGACAAGAGACCAAAATAGAATTATCAATGGATACTTTTAAACCTATTTTCGAAAAGAAAAAGAGTGTCTTCTATTCAACAACTTGTACATAATGAGTTTAATATTTGGGAACTATAAAATCGTAGGCTGATAATTTTATAGATCAACTTAAAATATTGTATAATGGTTATGAATATATAAATTAGATAGGGTTTCTAATTCCTATATTAAATCCTTAACAACTTTATAATTGAAGTAAAAAGAAGTAATCTTTATTAATTATAAAAGTTTAGTTGTTATAAATTTATTTTAAGATCTTGTTTATAATACCGATTCTTTGATCATACAAAATTTGTGTTCAAAAGAAATCATATATAATCATCCATTGTGAGTAGACTATTAGACAAAGGTCATTTTGAACTCCTTCAATGATGACCATGACTGACCAACAAACCTCTCTAGCTTACTACCTCTTTGTTTTCTGTCTGGCCTTCCTTTAATCAATTTGTTATTTATTGGGCACCATTTAACCAACCTTTTTAACCATCTGTGATACTCTTTTCCTGCCTACCCTTAATTTTATCTCTTAATCATTCACTTTGGTTTGCTCCCAAATAAGTGTTGGCTTCTTTGTATCTCTTAGAGTTATTCCTAATATTTCTCTTTCTGTTGATCTTTATGAAGTTTTGAGTTGATTTTTGAGTGGAATTAAATTTCAATCTTTCACACCTGTACATCAAAGCTGCTATTCTATATTAGTTATTTACTTTATGGTTTAAGAATATTGTCAAAACACTTTTCATTATATATATATGTCTATTTTTACTTAAAGCTTTTCTACAAATCATTATATTTCATTTTCATGATTTGGAAAAAAAAATGTCTTATATAGTTGTATTCCAGGACTTCTAGATCTTCATCTTCTATTTTTGTGATCATTTTCAGAGAAACATTTCAAGATAACATTACTTTCAAAATATCTATAAGTTTCCAAAGCAATTTTTTGTTTTATTTTTTTAATAAGAGAACAACTATGATAATGATCATGATTATTCTAAGTTTCTTAAATAATGCCAATAGTATTAACAACAATAGTATTTCCATACATGGAGTCATGTCTGATTAGCTGAAAATAACCTGATCTAAGCTGAATGCACAACATGGTTCCATCAGTATTAACATTGCCAGGTATGGATGAGGCTTCTTCCATTAGTAGCATAGTATGTTTATGACCCTGTCAATGTTGGCTTGATTTGTGTGCATCTGCCAATTTTTGGCCTTGCATAAAAATCAATGTTGGCAAGCCGGGCCATTGGAGCTGTCTATGTATAGACTATAATGATTATAAAATCTACACTTAATCTTCATTGGGTTTCAATTTACTCTTAATGCCATAACATAGGGTAAAGTAATTAATATTGGGTTGTTGTGAAGGGCAAAGAATTTGCTATCAATCTAAATATTGTTCTGCTTGCTGTGCTCATAATTGAGAAATTTTGATTTTCATCCACATTGATCAGAACACACACACAAGGAATATAAAAGGAGGGAAAAGATAAACATATTCTTACATTTATGTATCCAGAGGTTTTCTTTTAAATTCTCACTAAAATTTGGTTATTTTGAATTTAAAAAAAAAAAAAAAAGAAAATTTTTTTTTTTTTTTTTTGTATGTCAATCTTTTTTCGGTGAACATAATTTGGATACTAGCCCTAGAATACACTGACTGTATCCCCTTCAAAGGGGTAAGACCCACCCATCAAGAGGTGTCCTTTATATGATTCTTAAATGGTCCATAAAAACCTGTATAATAAAAAAAAAAAAAAAAAAAAAAAAAAATCAGATTAAATAAACAATTTTTCAATGGAATATTTACTACAACTTTGAATAATTAAAAATGCAGATTTGATTAAAACTTAATCATTGAAATTTTATCAATTAATTTGTTTGTAGCATTGGTTTTTAATACAAAAAATTAACAAACCAATATAATTTTTTAAAGACCTAATAATTGTATATTTAATATTTGAACATCAAGAAAGAAACCTGGTTATTAAAAAAACTAAATTAACACGATTATTTTATAAACGGTAATGAAAAAAATGAAAAGAAAAAATTGATTCTTTTTGAGCTTCTGTAATTTATTTGAAATGCCTAATAATGGCCTAAGTATAATTTTAATGTTATTTTATTGTAAATTTAATTTTAAGTGTCTTTGAAAATAAAGATTAAATCTTTATAATTTTCAACACAAAATTTGAAGATCTGGTGATAGTGAATGTGTATATATATTTACTTTGTTGTTAATTGTTTTATTTTCATAGTTTCCTCCGGACACACACACACACACACACACACACACACACACACACAACTACCCTTTATATACACATATATAGATAGATAGATGTCCATTCGATTTTGTGCAATAATTGTACACGTAACAGGAAAAGTTACAAAACGTTTCTAAAAGTTATTTTATTTTAAAATGTCTTTGTATCATTTAAAATAAATAAGATTAAAGAAAACTTCAATATTTAAAAAAAAAAAAAGATTTTTTTTTTTCCCCCATATAGAATTCCTGAAATTGTGTTTTAAATTAATGTTTATGTTGAATTTTGACCACTCTTTTTTTGAGCAGTCAAAATAATTACCATTACAAAATAGAATATAAAATTTTTGTTCAAAAATATAATTAAAAATCTAAAATCAGGTAATTGTCCAATTTTAATGAAATTTTCATTACTTATTTATAAATAAATGATTTTTTTAAATAGGTTTTGTGTGAGGAATATTATTATTTTTTATTTTTGTCAATAGATAAAAATATTTTATTTTTATGGTCTTTTTTTTAACAAATAATTTAGATTCCTGTTAAGATTGCTCTCCTAATAATTTAAATCAGTTGAGTTATTTAACAGCCCTCATATACATTTTTTCCAAAAATCGACCTAAAGTCGAAAATTAAAATTATATATATATATATATATATATATATATATATATATAAAAGGAAAATTAATTTATACAGTTTAGCTTCCTAAGTAGAAACATTAATATCATCATGGACTGCTGTTACAATGTAACCCAATGAGTTCACCCCAGGTCATCTAGTAGTCATATTAAAAGATGGCTGATGATTGTTTCAACTTAATTATAAATTAGTGAAATCTAATGCTTTCAAAATGTAATACTATTTGGGTATTATAAATTTTGTAGCAAAACTGAAGATAAAAGTGAAAGACTTTGTTGTTTAGAGAAGTATGAAATAGTTTGTTAGATGATGAAAGGATTATTTTGATTTTATTGTCCTCATCTTTATTGTTATCTACACAACGTTTCGGCTGATGTGTCCTCCAGCCTTCTTCAGGTATTTCTTGTCGGATTCTAGAACTCCAAACCAAACCCTTTATTCAATCCACGGGTGTAGACTGTTCTCATTCCATTAACCATATCCAGGTGCAAGTGTTAAGCTGTGTATTGAAGGAAGTCAGTCAATCAGTCAGTCAGTCAGTCAGTCTACTATTGGTTTGAACAATGTGACTAGCCAAGCACAACTGAACCAGTGTCAAGCCAACTGGTACTTATGGGAATTCAGAATAGTCCACTCATGCATTTGGGTGATTCCATTACCTGAGTCCTGATTGGCTGCTTGGTTTGTATGATCCTCTGAGGCTTCATAAATATCCTGCCATTTTGCAGTAGTCTTTGCAGCAAACCAGAATCGTATTGGGTTACAACTGCTTGCTGTCTCGTCTTGCCAATTCAACGGTAATTGGAATTAGTATGATTATTCTACACTGTGTTAATAATTCTATGTTATTATCGGCCTTAGCCAGTATTGAACCTGCAGACCAGAGATAACTGTCACTTAGAACCATATTAACTCAACACCATTATTCCATGTGGCCCAATGGATATAGGCATTGAGTTAATACAGTTCTAAGAGACATTACTCTTTGGTTCAATCCTGGCCAAGGTAGATTGTAACATAGAATAATTAATTTGTACCAAGTCATGGTTAAGGGAATGACAAAAAGTCTACCCCCATGGATTGAATAAAGGGTTCAATTTGAAGGTCCATGACATCTCCCAAATACAACATGAAGGGCACCGAGTTTGACAAGAAGGTTCTTGAGTTCAAAAAGAGGTTTCAAAATCTGACAAGAAATACCTGAAGAAGGCCGAAGAGTACATGTAGGTAACAATAAAGATGAGGACAATAGTCCGAATAATACAAATTATCAAGCCTCATCTCAAAATTCTATTATGATTAAAGGAGTGACAAATTTTGAAACAATTTAGTTTCATTGATGCAATATTGAAAATATGCTATGTAAATAGACTTAACAACACAATGTTTTTTATAAAGCTATTCTTAGGAAAACATATCCTGAAAATTTATTTAATTATTTTTGCTCAATAAAAGATTGAAAGGAAGAAAATTTAAACCAGGCATGAGCAACCTTTGTTAAGAAGCCGGCCACATGGGCTGTCCTAATAAAAGAATTCTTGCTTTACAATGCTACATGATTAGCACATGTGATTACAGTCACTGAATTATCACAAGTGTTATAAGCAGAGGAATCAGAAATTAAACATTAAATCAACCATCTTTTTTTTTATTTGTTGACATAATGTCCTGAGTAGAGATGCCAATTTAAGACTCTTGAATGTTTAGATTGTTGCAGATTGACTCTAAGTTAAAAAAAAATGACACAGATTGACAATGGTTAATGTTTTTCTTTTTTCTGACTGGGGTACCCATAATGCAATAGGTGTAAATAAAGCAGATAGATTAGTTGAGCATGTAATAATTATTCACCTTTGATACAAGTTTCCCCAAAATGTTTTCAGAGACAGAGCGAATGAAACAAGACAAACATTATTTTCCTTGTGAAATTAGACAGATCCTTTAGGAAGCAGCACAGGCTGTATTTTGCCCATGATTGATTTAAACAATCATTCTGCTGAGATTTGCTATGCATTTAATGTTCAGAGTTAATGATTGTCTTACCTGGAATTCTAATCAGTATTTTTTTTTTCTTGTTTGAAGTATTTCCCACCTGATTTCACTCTAAACCTGGTTTGACACTTACCTAAATTTGACCCGTGTTGTGTTGGTTGGAAATGTTTATTTTGTTTTTGAAATCGTTCTGTTGTTTGAAGATTTTTTTGCTTTCTTTTGGTTGAAGAATTTTAATGACAAATTATATTATTACTAGCATAGTTTACATAATTACTAACAGAATCATTTATGTATAGATTAGTATTTCTGTCTAGGATCAGAGTGTAGTATTTCTGTCTAGGATCAGAGTGTAGTATATCTGCTCTCTACCTAGGATAAAATTGTAGCTTCCTAGTATTTCTCTATTATCTTTACCCATAGAAATTTCAGAGTTATTTCTAAAGACATAAATTATAGAGATGAAAACTAAAATCTGATACTTAAAAAAAAAAAAAAAATGAATACCAAATAAAAATCAACAGATGTATAAATGTGTAGATGCTTATTTTTAATTTTATTTTGCATTATATTAGATGTTCAGGGGTACAGTTACTTCAATTTGATCCTAGGCAGTTGAGTGCTAAGGAATGACATTTTCATATTGTTTAGCGTTCACAGATACTCCACTTTCATCCTTGCGGAATTATGGAGGACAAAAAAAGAAGAAAGAAACAGAAAAAGTGCCAGTGTTCATTATGGTGGTCAAATTTCTGGGATGAATGTTTTCTATGGTCATTTTTGCTGCTCATTACAAATTTGATGATTTTTTTTTGGGGGGGGGGTGATATGATGTCATTTTAGGTTGGTTCCATGATGATTTTCAAAATGGTAGCTGAAAACCACTATTTAAAAAAAAAAAAAAATTAACTATTTTAGGAGTTACATTGGTGTAATATGTCTAATTATATGTTTTCTCGGTTGCAGAATCTGAAAATATATTCATTTTAGTGATTTAACCAACTCTTATATTTTTATTAGGTATTCTAAGTGAAAATTATTCAATTATGTCCACCTTTTTTATGCTATTGTGTACTGGAGGATCATAAATTGCAAATAGTCATTTTAATATGTCATTTATATCTGTTTATGTATGAAGAAGCCACAGTCATACAATGAATGTGATTCATTTCTCTAAAGTAGTTATGAAGTTTAACATGGTAGAAAAAAAAAAAACAAGAAGTGAAAGAATAAAAGAAAGTTTTTGGTTCTACATACACAGCGGTTAAGGATTTCAAACCTATATGAAAATTATCTCCTGGGTCTGTGGTGGATGTTGTATTTGTGTAAATGACAGAAGGGGAAACACTCTTCAAGCCAGTAATATTGTTGCAAATGAACTATTGCTTGACTTGACAGACAAAAATGTGTACCCATTAAATGAAAAAGCAGTTGCTTCTAGAGTGAAAGATGATTATAAACAGTTCAATGCTTTACCGAAACTTTAAAACAGCAGTGCTAAATCCAAAAGCTAGGGTTCATATGCAAAAGCATTGGAATTCAATGTAGCTCTTATTTAATATGCCTATAATATTTGTTGTAAGGATCCAGCCTATCAAATCCAATGGAAGAAGACTTAGTTGTCAAAATGACACCTGACAGTTGGGTGTTTATGAAGAGAACTGTTTTAGAGCTTACAAAGCAATTTGCACCTACTCAGTTCCTAAAGATTGGATAAGGATGATTAAGAGAAAGGGAAGTTGAGAATGTTTGGCAAAGTAAGAACTAGATCAATTGATGATGAGACTCATTGGTATCTGTTTTTGATGAAAACTGTGAAAGTAGATGTAATTTCCAGGAAAGTAAGCAAACTACATAAAAAAAGAACTATTTATGGATAGAAAACTTTGTTCTTCACAGGTCGGCAAAAATGACACCACCACCAGTTGTGGTTTTGAATTCCCGGATGTGAAAGTTAGTAATGGACACTGACCATTCTATGAGCCTGTGATTAGTTGTTTGGTCCCTTGTTTGTCAGAATTCACAGCTTCCCCAAATGAAGTTTGCGGAATATTTGCCAATGTAGATAATATGATATTTGGTTGATGGTGGACATTCATTCACAATGATATAGATGTGGGCAGTGAATTAGATCACAAACTGTGTCGTAGTGACAGTGTGGATGAGGAATTTGAGATCAATGGCAATGATATTCATAGACGTCTGATTTATATGCTCCCCAGTTGTTGAAAAATCGTGCATTATCTGGAAGATGCATCTTACCTGAATCTTGAACACAACAATTGTGCAACAAGCTGATCAAAGTCATTACATCAGAGCTTGATGACACTACAAAGGCAGCTGTCCATCATCACTATGACGTCAAAACAGACCATATAGAAATAACACGAAATTCTGGTGTGAGAATGTCACTCACAACTAGCTATGGTGAGAATCTAAGCCACTCGTGGGAGGACAGGGCAAAAGCTTATGTTGACTTTTTTCTATATATATATATTTACCAACTACTCCGCACGAGCAGGATGTGACACAAGGTCAATTTCTTAAGCGGAGTTCAGCAGGTTTGAATTCAGAATTTTCCTTCTCCTAGACCGGTTGCCTAAGCAAGGTTAAAGAGCCCAGTCTGCCCTACTATTTACCCATAGCTGGAGGGAGAGTAGGATTCATACCTTTCCCAAGGGTATTAGCGCTAAGTGAAATGCAATTACCATGTCCAGGATTTGAACTCGGGGCGACAAGTCCATTTCCCATGACTTTAACCATTACACCACGCGCTTCCTACACTTTTTTCTATATAAGGTGTGTGTTGAAAGCCCACTCATACTTATAGACTTGGCGAGAACCATGGGATCTCTCTTGGCCAATCTCTGGTAGTACTTTGCTGCTGATACAATATTTAACCAGACAGTACTGCTCTTGAACCTTCGTGGACGACGGACATAGGATTAAATCACTGGACCTTTAACTCTACGCAGGATAGGACTTATTCACTTAGCAAAGGATTCCATAACTCAGGACTTACTTACTTTAAGCCCTTTTCAACTGGCCAAGGATGGCATTTAAAAACTTAACAGCTTATAATTACAAACTGAACTGGTACTTGCTAATTACTCTATTGATGACCTTAAAAGTCAAATTGAATTTTGGATGCCTTATCAGGCAACTAACTGCAAAATCTTGCTTGATAACATGAGAGTAGATCATAATAAGAGACCATACCATAGACAAAATCTACAAAGACACTGAGCAGAAGATTGGGATTCAAAAATTGTTATTGATCACTGCTGGTGAGAAAACCTCCAGTTCCACTGGCACTTCTGTTTATACACTTGGGTTTATTCCTTTGCTATTACTTTCTTCAAGTCATGTGATACACTCTGTTTCATTATACAATAATTCTAGACAGTGGATGGAAGGAAACAATGTTTAACATGAGGGATTCAAAAACTTTGTATCAAACAGATTTGGACATTTACAAACTTGGCAAACTTATTTGTAGTACAAGTTTTCTTTGATAACCTTGTTGATATAAACAGCAACAAGTTACTGCTTGTCATTTCTATATACATTCAGAATGAATAGTTTGTTCTGTGCCCAGAAATCTACAGGATGATAGGAGACATCATCATATTCCCTCTGATGAACTTTCTAAGGATTGATGAAATGGCCATCAGTGATATGCCACTTGACAGAAACTGGACTGGGGTGAAAGTTTTCTTAGAACCCAAATTGTTTGTTCTCAAGGAATTAAAGGATATGAAACAAGAGGATGAACCATATGGGATTGAAAATCTGGAAGCTGCAGTAATGGAGAAAATTATTGAAGTTAAGAAGCAACTTTTGGAGGTAGAACACTTCTAGCAAAATGATAATGGAGGCACTACAGTATACACCTCTCACAAACTTAGTATGTGAATCTCAATTTGCTAAATTTGATAACCAAATCAGGGCAAATCTGTGAGTCAAGTGACTAACAGATGGAAAATTATTATGGGTGAAAGTTAACTTTTTAAGTTAACTTCATGTGTAATTGGTGATATTTCTGGGAAAAAAAACGTAACTAATCTTTTTATAATTTTCATCTTTTTACCTGATAAAGAGCTGGTTAAATCAATAAAATGAATGTATTTTCATATTCTGTGACTAAGAAAACCTATGATCAGACATATTACACCATTATTAAGCCATATATTGTCTTTTTCTTTAACAAACACAAGGATTTCTAGCTGTCATTTTGAAAATCATCATGAAACCAACCTAAAATGACATCCTCAGAGCTCAACATTAACGCCGTCCCATCGTCCCGGGAATGATAAAAATTATCAATACGTCATCCGGGACAGTTTGCTGTTGACGGTAAAAATTTCAAAAGGTTTAGCATGTCCTTCCCGAAAAAGGAAACCAATGATTACATGAAAATTGGGTAACTTAAAGTAAAAAAGTATTTTTTTTATCTCAAAACACACTAGGAAATGGATTTTTTGTCCAAATATGCAGAATTATCACTGCTTAAGCTTTTTCTTAATGTTTTATTACATGTTATTATGTTACTGGTGACTGATAAGTATAGATGATGCTAATGAATTAAACAAAAATATTTTGATTTCGGGATGGTCCAAACCCCATTCGAGACGGTTGATAATTTTTATTTGGGACGGTCATGAAAAAAGTTAGTGTTGGCGCCTGCATCCTAATCATAATCAGTAGCAAAAATGGCCATAGAAGACACCTGTCTTATTTGATTTTTAGGAAAAAAGTATTCATTTGCCCACCCCTGTATTAAAGCTTATCATATTTTGTTTTCCTATAATTTATAGGAAAAAGATTTGATAAACTTTAATACTGCTAAGAATTCATCCATCCATAAAATTAGTTGTTGGAGATGGTCATTACCTTTTTTGGTTCATTTGCATCATCCTCTTTTTGTTTGTGTTATCATAGTAACTGTAATGAATTTCACTTACCTGAAGCAAAGAGAACACAGTGCTTTATGTGTCTTTCATGCAAGCAGCTATTTGTAATGTGAGGAGTATGCATGCGCAAGTTAGATTCCTTATGTTACTATTGCATAGGAATATGGACAAGTTATTTTGTATATAAGGACTCTTCCAATGCCACAGAGAATTGAGTTTGTCGACAACCCTTGTGATGATTACATCATATGACCAATAATATCACCACATAACACCAATTTGAATGCAGACTAAAAAGTTGCTTTCTCACATTTGGCCAGTTTGATTTTAGTCTTGGATATACTAGTTCACAAAGTGAAGTCCTCCTGACAATGCAACAGTAACCCCCTGTTCAGTTTTATTAGAGATACATAAATACATTTAGTTAATTCAAAGTATTATAAAAAGTAAGTGTGTGAATTATATAAGGTTTGGAGTAAAATATGTCAGTATAAAAAGAAAATGTGGAAAATCAACATGTTTCATAATCAAATTTAATTTCTGAGGAAACTATCATTATAGTGAAACATGCCAATTTTATTTTCTATATTGTCTTCTTTGCAAAAATAATAAATAAATGAGAAAAATTAGAATTGTGAAGATGATTTATTAATATTTGAATATTTTTCAATTTTTTTTTTAATGAGATTCAAAATGTTTTGATTTTCATATATATATTAAATATATCAATGAATGCTTACATTTACTAACCAATACATTTTATTTTTTGTTTGCATGATGGCTGTTAACTATTCAGAAACTTCCATTTGAAATAAAAAATCATTGCTTTTTTTTGTGTGTGTAATACAAATGCACACACATACTCACACACACACATGACCATTGTATTCCTATCGATATTTGTAATAAAAAATAAAGATACTATATAGAAGGTGGGTTCAGAAGATATATTTCCAAAATAGAAATGAACAATGAATTAAATGTCAATTTTCTTCAAAATAGTCCCCATGGCAAAAAGTATCAAGGATAGACACTGACACATTTAGTTGAAGTCTACATGTGTAGATATCATTTTATCATATAAGTTGCTTAATTGTGCACCTGGCTTCATTTAAATTTTGAATTTAAAAAACGATGAAGATTAAGTTTTGCAGCTTTTTATTACACTCTGCGATATAGATTACAAAAAAATAAAGTCTGCAAATATTTAAAGCCAAAATTGTAAAGACCAAAAACCTATATTAGATAAAAGAGCATTTAACTGTGGAATTATTGGAGATTTTTAATATACCAATATTAAAGATCTCCAATATTCAATAAATATCCCTACTCAACTGACACAGTATTGCAAATGGTTTACATATGTTGTAATGGTTTGCTAATGAAGTCATGAAGTCATGAACACATGCAAAATGTGAATTTAAATTCAGATTGTAAAAAAAAAAGGAAAAAAAAAACCCCGAAACTAAACAAAACACCTGATATACAGAGGAGGACACCCCCCCCCCCAAAAAAAAAAAACAAAAAAAAAAAAACAAAAACAAATACATCTAAGTTTCTCTAAATTCAAAAGCAATAACATCTTAATTATACCCTAAAAAATTACCAGTGGTGATTAAAATTGCTTTGGAAGAAGAGTTTTTACAATTTCTAGATAAACTCGAACAAGAAAAAAACCAAAAAAAACAACAAATCACACACATTTTGAAGATATTTTAAATAAAAACATGGATACTGTTAATTTATAGCAAAGTGATGATGTCAGGGAATACTGTCCAGGCGTCATCTAGATTAATAAAAAAAAAAAAAAAAACTGAAGCTAGTCTCCTCCATACTTTTTAAACAGCATTTTTGTTTTTGTGAAACTTGTTTATGACAGTGTAGTGTTTTCTATATTCACCAGACATAGCAGCTTTCTGTGACTTTATTTTGTTTTCTAAACTGAAAATTAATCTCAATGATAATATTTGAGGACATTAACCCTTTATCTACTAGAGAGCACCAAACCTTCTGACGATCAAAATGCCGAACCGCACAAAAACATCAGCTCTTAGAAAATGGTTTGGACCAAACACCCATGAAGTTAGAATTCTCAATTGATCATTTGTTTATGCCCAGGACATTGTAAGCATCTAATGGTGGCTAACTTTACTATTTAGTGCAAATTTTGGCAGAAAAACCTGATTTTTTGCATGAATTTTCAAAAGTTCTCTTCAGAATGGTTGATGATTGTAATGATCTCAGAAATCCTCCTTTTTTTTTTCATGAATGCCAACATTTGTCACCGCCATACACATGACGAGGTGGTGTTTCTCAGCTAAAATTTATGCCATTTTGTAGATAAAGATTGTAATACATAAAATTCAAAGCGTATTGAATACCAAATGGACTATTTTGAAGAAAATGAATATTTCAACCATTATTCATATCTGTCTTGAAAATACAGCACAACTCATATAATAATTATCTAATCAATTATTTTTAGAATTTAAATATAATCAATCTGTGGCTGTTTAATATTGACTACATCTCTACATGATGTCATTTTTCTTTTTTCTTCACTATTTGTGACTTTGCATCTGACTATTTCTAACAACTTAAAAAATGTTTGATTCTTTGATAGAACTGAAAAATTTGGTACAGTGAATTAATTGTTAGCAAAGATTTTCTCTTTCTACTTTAGAAAATAGAATATGTAGAATATTTAAAAAAACATTTTTTTAGTTAATTTAATAATCTAATGGCTAGTTTTTAAACTACTGGTTTTTCAAACAAGCAAACAGAATCATGCAAGGACTGAAGATGATGAAAAATGTTCTTTTTGTTATTTCTAATTTTGATATTTTGTGTTGTTAACCTATTTTGTGAAGATGACTCATTCCAAACTGCTTAATATTTCTCTTTATTGGTTTTTTCCTTTCTTTCTTTTTTTTTTAGTTGAGTGCTTTTCTTTTAGAATATTCTTTCTCTGTTTTTATTGCAATACCTTTAGATCAACTAAAAACAACTTATATGAATGTGTATGCAATTGCATATACATACATATACCTACACATAAATTCATAAAGGAATGAGATATATATATATACACACATGCACACATAAGGGATCTCTTGCACTATCCCTCTTTCTCATATATAAACTTTACTCTTGAAAATTAATAATGATACTTGAAAATACTTGGAAAGAAAAGTTGGGACAATTTCTGTAGAAGCTTGAACTTAACATATATAATCTTATATGAAAACAGGAGAAAATACAGTAAAAAAACAAACCTTGATTTTTCTGTCAAATTTGTTAGCAAAACTTTTACAAGAAAGTTCACTGACATATATATATATATATATGCACATGCATGCACACACAAACAAACATCCCTAACTACTTAATGATGAACTGACCCTCAATACATGTACTTGTGAAAAGTGTACATTTATATCTAAGTCAAGAGTAAATTTTGGTGGACACAGTCTTACTCACTTTGCCTAATACTTGATCTTTTTGTCCCTGTAATTTTTGTCTTGTGAATATTGTCTATAATAAATTAGGTATAAGTTTTCTATGTTATAATAATCTAACTTGTTCATATGTTACTCTAACAGCAAAAATAGCATAATATAAAAAAAAGATAAAATGTCTCCTCTCCTCCAATAAACTTCTATTACTAAAACTTAGAAAAATATCCCTCATGTAAACCTTAAAATATCCTAATCTAAAAGACGAAACTGGTTCATGTCAAAAATACCTTCTTTCTTTGTTTTTCTTTTTTCATTTTTTTTTTGTAATTCTTTTATTTGTTTCTTTTTCAGTGAAGAAAAAAAAATTCAGTTGTTATGAAATTATGTATTTTAGTGTTTTTTGGTTTTTTTTACAAGAATTGTCATTCTTTAACTGAATACACATTGCTATGATGTCTGTAGATATGTAAATACTATTATGAACTGAAAGAAGTGAACATGTCTATGCAAAGGAATTGTTGCATAGTTAGATTTTTTATTTATTTTTAAAATTTTTTTGCTGAGGGTGAAAAAAACAACAAGGGTTATTATCATCTAAATGCATTTATATGAAAAGAATGTTCTGTTAGCTAAGTTAAAATCTTGTTTTTTTTATTTATTTATTTCTTATTTTAAAATACCAATCTTATTTTGAAAGCTTTGGTTGATGATACACTTTTAAGCCTCTAATTTCTTATATCTCTGAGAATTGTGAGTGCCCTTGATGCAAAATGATAACTGTTAATTTTAAATGCTTAACAGTTAGAGACTTTTAGGTGGGGCAGGGTAATACATTTTTCTTTCTTTTATGTTAAATCTCCTTGTGTGTGTGTGTGTGTATATATAATATATATATATATATATATATATATATATATAAAATACTTGGAATGTTAAAAAAATATATATACATGTTACGTTTCTACCTACAGTGCTCAGAATCTGGGATAGAACCACTACAGAGATGAATATAGACAGTGGCTAAAATTGATTTAAAAAAAAAAAATCTCTTTTCAAAAATGTCTAGAACCAAATGGTCAGCACAATCTTTTTTGTGTTACTGGCAGTTTCATGATGATGTAAGATTTGTCAGATGCTGTTTAGATGTTTTTTTTCCCCCTTACTTATAAGCACTAACTGTATTTGTCACCCCCTTCACTCTTAAAAGGGATGCAGTCTATATTCACAAAAACAAATATTCATTTATATAATTTATCTAAACCCATATTTCTATTTTTTCAATCCAGAGCTAATTAATGGAAGTACTTTTGATTTCTACATATGCTAATGATATATATATATATATATATATATATATATATATATATATATATATGTTGAAATGAAAAATAAAAGAAAGAAAATGTTGAATGGATAAAATAGGATTTATTTTATTTTATTTTACTTTACTGACACGTGTTTCGGCCAGGAGTTAATCCATGCATACATGTATTCTATCTTTTATTATTTTAAATACAAAATAAAATAACAATAACAATAATAGAAAAAACTAAAGAAATTTTTTAGTATACAAAGAAATAATGGCCTTCGTCAGAGTAAATTCTTATTGTTTTAAATGAAATTTGTTGAAATACGGAGAATTTCCGAGATCTTCAAAAAAAGAACTTTTTTGAAATCGCTTGAAGAAAGTGTTCTAACGCGATGGAGAAAACAGTTATGTTGACGTCAACGTTGCAGGCAACAGATTTTGAAAAGGAGAGAACATGGCTGGAGAATATAAGGAACAAAGTCATGTGGAATTTTAATTTTCAAATCATAAGGAATATTCAAGCGATTACAGACTAAAGACTAAAGATAATGAGGTATTCGTTAAAGAAGAGCTAAAAAGTAAATTTCAATTTACAAAACTCCCCCCTCTCCTTTGTAAAATTTAGAACATTTAACTTCAGAATTTTCTTTATAATCTTCAAAACTATAAAATGCTGTGTGTGTTTAAGAGGGGCTGGATTTAACATAAAATTGTGTCACCAAAACATCAGATGTGATTGTAGAGATGTAAAAGTCATTAAGTCATGGCCTTATACATTAATCTTATTAATATTCTGTATCAATATCAAGTCAATAATGTTGTTTATTTACTTGTATATTTATTATTTTGTTCTCTACACTTTTTTTTACAATGAAAAGGTTTTGTTCTATAACGTTCTTTATACTTGATTCTTTTTTTTCTGCAAATTTACCCTATTGTAGAACATGTTTTTAAGAATATTTACAGCATTTTTTTTATCATGGACAACTCTGTGGAATTGGGCTTTTTTTTTTTTTTTTTTTTTTTTTTTTTTTTTGGACATTAAAATTTTATTCTCTGATGATATCGGATGCTACTGTGTGTATGTATGTATCCATGATGGGCATGATGTAACACAAGGTATATTTTTAAGAAGAGTTAAGCTGGTTTGTTTTCAGAGTTTTCTTTCTTCTAGACTGATTGCCTAACCAAGGCTAAAGAACCTAGTCTGCCCTACTATTTACCTAGGGGGAGGACATGAAATGTAAACAGCCTTGTGTAAGACTTGAACTTAGGTTGCCGATTCCATTTACTATGATGATGACTATTATGCTAAGATCTACTTTGTATGTGTATGCAGATATGTATGTAGATATATGGATACATAAAAAGTATACAACCTAAAAATGTTTGTTCACACACTCATTAAAAACAGTATGCAACTTAATGATGAAAGAAGTATTTGCTGTGTTACAGTAACAATGATATTTCACATTACTCAGTAATAATAATGATAATAGTAATAAGGAGCTTAAATGCTGTCTGCTTTAAACATCAGCACCCCTAAAATGTCGGTTGTGAAAAGAACAACCCAAACCCTAAATTCCATTTACCATTTCTCTTTTAGGCAATTTTGATTTTTATCTCCTTTCTTTGCTGATAATCATATCATGTGAATTTTTGACTACACTGGAATTTGTCATTTTCATTTAATGATGCTTACTGCTAAATTCAAGGAAGTACACAAGCTACATGGTAATTTTTCGTTTATATCTTAAAACTGCTACAATTTTCTCCACCAATGTTTTAGCATAATATTACACATGATTGTTGATCTGTTGATCAAAAAAAACTTTTTTATATGATATTTGTTATATTATTGTTATTGTAATATGTCTATTAGGGTTAAATTCTTTATTTTTTTGTCTTGTTAATGCTTTCTCTTTTTTAATTTTTAATATAGCACCTGAGAAGGCGATTGCTCGCTTCTCCTACCATGCTGAGAATGAAGATGAGTTGAGTTTGAAAGAAGGTGACATAATTACAGTCATTGAAAAAGATCTGGAGGATGTTGGATGGTGGAAGGGTGAAATCAATGGAAGGATTGGAGTTTTTCCTGACAACTTTGTGGAGTTGATACCAACTCAAGATGAGGTGAGTAAAGATTACATTTTCTACCATTTAGATGACATACTTCATGCTAATGACTCAATTTTCTTAAAACATACGTTTTTGTAATCTCATGAAATTTTAACTGATACTGATGAGTCAGTCTTTAACTTAAAAGTTTACAGTCAGATACAAAATAAAGACTGGTGTTTAGACATGTTAATTAAAAGTTGTTATTTGGTTCAGAGTGGACTTGAGAGTAATGTTAATGAAGTGGTGATTCCATACTCCCTAGAGACCTAGAGCTGAAAGCTCATCATTGGATACAGTTTAGTATCATACCCAGGACACCACTTTTTGTGGGGTGGGGTGGGGTCTTACACCTCTACATGAGATACAGTAGGCCTATTCTAAGTCCTAACAACAGAGCTGGAACATTAATGATATACCAACTATTTTGTACTTGTGCACATATTGATCTGTATATGTTAGGCATATCAAAGTAGCATCCTAGGACCGCATGGATTGCATATGTATGTCATGAGGGCCACACATGACAACTAGTTAAGCAAAATACAACCCAATGAAGTATTTTAATAAAATTTATTGCACAATCTTTTTTATTGCTTAAAAAGTGCAAACGAATGTTTTACAAGTATTCATGAATGTAAGTTAATGAAGTAGTTAATGACAAAAAATGAAATTGTAAGCACCATACATGTATACTTACAGTTTGTCAATCCCAACAAATACTTTATGTACACAAATCATGAGATTTTAAAAAATAAAATTTATTAGCTCTCCTATTCAATCATATTTATTTATTTTTGTTGTGAAGCTTGACACCTCTTTTGTTTGACAATTTTTTGTATATCTGGTTTTAATGTCTGTGCAATTCTGACTTTGATCAAAGGTGACAAGTGCTGATCTTGTTCTATAAGAAGTTTTAGTAAATTTCATGAACAAAATAATTGACCCCCCCCCCCACACACACACACACACAGAGGCAGAATGAAACATTGCTATGATACCTGAGGCAAATTTTCTGAAGATTTTGACCTTTTTTTTTAAGGTCTGAAAAGAAATTAGGTAAATCCACTTGAAGATTTTCAGTGTGGAATCTGATGGTTCTATCTGCAGGCTTTCTTCTGCATTAGTGTGGGTCACAACTGTACTTGCTGAAGGCCGTATGCAGCCCACAGGTCACATGTTTGACATGCCTGGTATATGTGATCATTTCCTGTTATCTTATTATATTACCTGTATGTTTAATGTAGAGTAAATTAAATTACATATTCAGGGTGTTGCAATTTGATTTTCTGTCAGTTGTGGTTAATATAATTTAAGTAATGAGTTACAAAATTTTTTATCTTGTCAATACAAAAAGTTTTTAAAGCTCTCAATTATTGTCAGGCATAATTTATAAACTGTTTGCTGAATTCATTTTTCAAAAAAATTTTTTTTAAATTAAAGTAATTATTTCAAAATTTCAGTTGTGTTTTTTAACCATATTTTGATTTTATAAGGAGTTGCTTCACTGACAAAGGAGCAAAATAAATTACTGTGTGACTAAAAATTGCTTTAAGAATGTAAAGCGAAGTTGACTGGAAAATGTTTGCTAACTAAATTTTAAAATATTTTACCGATTTTGGTTTTTACTTGTAAATTGAATATGGGTGTTGTACCAAATGATCCTAATATTTTTCATTCTATTTTTTATTCCTATCTAGTGTATCATTTTTATGTTCATTTTTAAATTTAAGCTGATTTCTTGTATATATGCTATTATGTAGTGCTTTATTATATATATTGTTAGTGCTATAGAAAATGTGTTTGATGAATTTTTGCTGAGTCTACATTCTACTGAGTATGGTATTTTCTTAATTATTGAAGGTGGATGGTTAGATTTGGGGTTTACATATAGATTAACAAATTAAATTAACATCACACTATAAGATCAGGGAAGTAGATAAGGTGAATGGTAATAAAAGCCAAAAAAGAAAAACATGACAGGAAAAAAATCACTTAATTTACAAACTAAAATAAACATCACAGGAGGAGACAAGAAGATTAATTAGAATAGCAGTAGCTCAAATGTGCACACCTATCTACTAGCAAATATATATAAATAGCAGTAATATAACTTACTTTATTGCCCTGATGTGATCTATTAAGATTGAAACCATGGTAGACCCATAATTTTCTACAATTTTGTGTGTGTGTATATATATATATATATATATTATATATATTATATATATATATATATTATAAAAACATAATCCATTTTGCGGACCTTCTTTTTTATAAAATATCTAATTTTCTACCGTTGAACCCATAACAACACTTTTATATATATATATATATATATATAAAGTTTGGTATGTACATGTTAACCTATAAACTCCGAAAAGAAACGTACTCAGAATCGAAATCTTGCATACATGTTAATATCCTTCTAACTAAAAAACACACAAAATTTGGGTATTGATTTTTACTGATTAAGGGATATAATTAATTAATTAAACAAAAATCAAACAATTTTCAGAAAGTATCATATAGCTGCTCCTACTGCTGGGTGTTTCAGCAGGAGCTTGCCTGCTGCCTATATCAGCTGCCTGTTGGCTAGCAGTCATTCAAAATGTCCGCTACAACTATGGCTAAATTTTAACGTAAAATAAAATTCTTTTTTTTTTTTTTGTCCAATCTTTAAAATATTTATTTGGTTAGAAATGAAATAAAATAATCTTTCTAAATATGTAATTTGTATCTGTTTTCATCCATTGAATAATTTTTTACAGCATGTTTGAAAATATTTTGCCTCGGACAGCCGATAATACAAAGTATGATTTTTTTTTCAGACTAAATTTTAACGTAAAATCAAATCTTTGTCCATAAAAATTAGAATTGTTTCAAAACACAAGTTTACAGTTATATTTTTTAAAGAATAATATTTCAAATGTAAATAAAAACATGAAAATGTTTTAAAATATTCACCAATATAGGGTTACATATTTGTATATATATATTAAATGTAAATAAAAAATGATAAAATGAGTTGTTTTCTAATTAATACTAATGGTAAAAAAAAGTCTTAATTTTTTAGAGAACAAATTAAATATGTTTTAAAACAATGTGTTTTTAAAATACTATCTTGAATTTAAGCAAAAATAGATATTGCAATACGAAGAATTTAAATTTTCGATTCTCAGCTTCTTTTTATCATTACATTTTTAGAAGTAAAAAAGGAAAATAAATTAAACAAATACATTTCTTTTAACTTTTACTCAACAAGCAATTAAGAAATGGATTTGAATTGTTGTCATGTACAAAAAATTGAAATAAATAAATTACAATGTTACTTTGTATTTCTAACTCATTAAGCAATTAAAAACTGAATTTAAAATTGTATTACATATGATGAAAACATTTTAGAAAAAATCATTCAAACATTTGCAAATTCTTAGCAGTTAAAAAAAGGGGGATATAAAAAAAACAAAACAAATACTATTATTATTTTCAAATTGCTAACTGGATTGGAAACCTTTAGGAAATAAAAATTGATTTGCTCAGCTTAAGTATGTTAATAATAGTAATAAAATTTATATATATATATATATATATATATATATATATATATATCATTGTTACTCTCAAATTAGAAAATTCACAGGAAAAATTTATTTCCCTATGCTTTAATTTTTGTTGATACATGTTATTTAATCCACTTGGCATTGTGTTGCATATTGCCAGTAATGGAGGGGTTGGGGAAATATATATACATGTTATTTAAACATTTTCGCTTAGATTCAGTGTTCATTGTGTCAAAGAAATATCCATTTGCCTTTTTATGTGATTAGATTTACTACTTAAATTTGAATTGATATCAATAATTAGGAAGCATTTGTCTGTTTTCTGTCTTATGTAGAGCTACTAAATTTGGTTTGCAGTGTTATTAATTATTGGGAAGAGTCTGTCTTCTACAGATGATCCTAGAACTATCAAATTTGCTATGTGTACTTATTGTACCCAAGTGAAGGATTTAACATAAACATTTTTTTGTCCCCCATGGAGAAAAAGCGAGCTCTCATCAAGTCAAAATCTTTAACAAGAAACAATAAGTAAGAAGCCTGCCATATGTAACTAATACAGAATTTAAAGTTCCAAGTTTAAAAAAATAATGCACACATTATTTATCTTACTAGAATAATTATTCATATTTAATTAATCATTACTAAATATGTTTATTTGTAATTCTTGAAGCAATTTTTAAAATGTTCAAACCTCCTAAGTATGCATATCAAATTTGGTGTCTATTGATCAAACTGTTTCACCATTTATAGAGGTTAGACAAACAAATTCTTTTAATTATTAATGTAGATTCCATTGAAGTGTTTCAAGAAAGGGAAAGGCCTGTCATCAAAGAATTACCAGTAAGGTCAAAAACAATGTTGAACTGACTAAGGGACTTTAGCATCTGTGTCATTCTTCTGGAGAGTCTAATCTGCCTTATAATATTGTTTAATGACAAACAGAGAAAAGAATGTTGGTTTTTGTATCATGAGTAATTAGATTGCAGGTTTTTCCCCTCTTATCTAATAATGCTTAGTAATTGTTTTTCTCTAGTCAAATAAAATGTCAAATTATAAAGGTAGATCAGTGTATCTATCAGTGTATCTATCTTGAAAGAAAATCTTGAGAGGTGTAGCTTTTCATTAAAGTTGTAGAAAAATGAGAATGAAAAAAAAAAGATTTCAATTTGTTGCATGACTCATATATATGCATTTATGTTGAGTGGAAATGGAAATATTTTGAAAGTGGACATTTTCTTCTTCTACTTCAATGTGTTTATTTTTGTAACTTTGTACCATGACCATATAATTGGTCCTACGTAGATTATTCTTCACTATTTTGTATCTGAGAGTATTTGAGTGTTTATTATCTCAAGTAGAACACTCATCAAGGTCTCAAAAATGCAAGCTTGTTCAAGAACTCTATTATTGTTTTTTGTAATATTCATAAATGAGTGTGTGAGGTCTATTTGCCAGTTTGTCTGCAAAGAAAGAATCAAAGAATAAATTGAAAAGACATTTATAAACAAGGATCAGTGGATCATAATATGAAATGGTTAATGATAACACCATTACCTTGGAGATGGGTTTGGGATAGAGAATCAAGCTCACTAACAATTGGCATCTAGCTTAACTTGATAACTATTGCACCATTGAGGAGAGAGAGAGAGAGAGAGAGAGAGAGAGAGAGAGAGAGAGAGAGAGAGAGAGAGAGAGATGCCAAAAACTAATTTATTCTCTTATTTCAAGGTAGTTATCTATATTTAAGTATTGACAACATACCAAGAACTGGTTATATAGTCATTTTTTTCGTAAGCTGGTTATTTTTATTTGTTAAATCAAGGCATATCAAAATGAGAAGTTCTTATAAAAAACTTTATCAGTTTTCATTATCTTTCCTGCTTTGATGTGTATTTGTAGTTACTGGTTTGTCGTATTAGTTTTATTTTCAAATTTTATTGTCTGTATTATTCATTATATTTAAATTATCGGTGCTCTTATAAAGCTGGCAAAACTTTTGGCTGAATAATCTAATAGTGTTTACACTCATGAATATTTTTCTCTTCATTAACTCTTTCTCTCTCTGGTCACTATTCCCAGCTGCTGATGTTATTGAAGATATTCAGTGTCCCTATCATTCATCGTCCTCGGGAGGTCCTTTATGCAGCATCTAGTATCTGTGCATAGCTGGTCTTTGATGGACGACCTGCACTGGCATGTCTGTGCTGGTTTCTATAGGAGGATGTTGCTTATGAGTTCGTCCTTGGCTCTCCAGCAGTGTCCAGCATGTCTTGTTTTGTTTTACTTGGATGGTTTGTGTGATAGAGGGCAGGTGGCTGTATAGCTGCTTCCTTATAGGGTGTTGTTTCCACGATTTGTTCAAGATCACACACAGCATTCTTATGCAGCTCCCATCTAGTTTGTTTTCCAGGTGCTTCGTAAGAGTCAGAGTGGTGCAGCCATACAGTAGTACTGATACAACTACAGCTTGGAAGAATTGTCGCTTTAACTTGTCAGTGAGATCTGATTTCCCTATAACTGATAATCTGTTTATAGCAGACCATGCCTTCCCCTAAGTGTTCATTACATCGCTTTCTGTGGATGTGACATTACTACCTAGATACGTGAATTGATCTACTGACTTTAGAGGGTTACTGCTGAGTGTAGAGATTTCTCCTTTCTTTTTAAAACACATTAACTCAGTTTTATCAGAGTTCACATAGAGGCCGATGTTCCCTGCTGCCTTCTCTATGCTATGTAGCAGGGATTTGGCTTGTGCAGGTGTATTTGCAAGAAGTGCCAGATCATCTGTGTACTCTGCATCCATAATAGTCTGTGCAGGATATTGGCTGCTTCTTGCCTTTTTTAGTGAAATCTACAAATAGTAGCATTGCCTAAAGATTCTTTGCTCAAATCCCTTCTATGATTCAGTTAATAGTCAGTATCTGAGAGGATATGGATCAATTTTTGCGGAATCCATTTTGTTTTTAACTAAGGATTTTTTCTATTTCAGGTCAGATGTGATTAAGAAGGAAGGCATTATATATCTTAGTAGCTACAGCAGTAAGAGTTATGCTTCTGTAGTTTTTAATGATTCCAAGGTTGCTTTTTGGGGGAATGGAAGGATGCAGCCTTATGTCCATTTATCTATTTCATTTTGCTTATATACTGCATTGCATAGCCTAAGTGGAATGTCGTCAAATAGGGGGTATTTCGTTGAGGCCTACAGCTTTTCTATTTGTTAGTTTTCTTAGGATTTTGTTGAGTTCTTCAATTGTAAAGTCTCCTATCTTGATGTCTAATTGGTTATTTGCGATTTTCTGCATATTATTTTATGTGATTTTAAGGGGTGGGGTCCCAACAGATTCTGGAAGTGGTCTTTCCACTTCTGAAGTCTATCTTTTTGGCTGGTTGCCTTTAATTTTGATCTAGAGGCACTTTTCCTATCACTAATTTAATTTACAGTTTGCCATGCTAATCACGACTGTCTGTCTTCTACTAAATGTCTGGTTTTATTCATTTGCTCCTTTTTGTATGTTTCAGTTCTATCTAGGCTTTCTTAAGGTTGCATATATTGGTGTTAGTTGGATTTGTTTTATTACATTGGGGTGCTTTTTTTTAGATATCTTTTCTCTTTTCTCTAACTGCTTCTGTCTCCCAGGAAACAGTGTGTTTGGTTCTTAGTTTAGTCAGTATGCACTCAACTGCTGCTTCTAGGTGGGCACTGACAAAGTTTTTGTATTCCTTATTTTGAGTGTGACTTGCAGATGTCTCCTGGAGGATGTCAAACTTATTTCTTATTGCTCTCGAGTAGCAGTTGCATATATCATTGTTGGCAAGTGAGGACCAGTCATATTGTATAGATGTACTGGTTTGGCCTTTGTTTCTACATAGACTGGAGCGTAATTTTGCTGTGACTATTCTACGATCGGAGGATACTCATTCAAAGGAGGGAGTGTGTTTTGTGGTTCATAGTGCTGTTTATTCACTTTTTATTTATTAGGATGTAGTCTGGTTTTTCTTTTTGTGTAGGTGTAGGTCCGTAATTTGCCCCTTCGTTTTTGGAATTTGGTATTTAAGCATACAAGCCTGTTCTCAAGAGAGAACTTGGCTAGGAGTTCACTGTTCCTGTTTGCAGTGTTGTGTAAGCAGAATTTCTTGTTCTCATTTTTGCCTACCTGCACATTCATGTCTCCCCAGCTGATCAAGACATTGTGTTTAGAAATCTGTCTGCATAGGGAGGATAGCTCATTGTAGAGTTTTGCAATGTCCATTTCATTGCTGGTATTTGTGGAGCTGCAGCACAAGACTACTGTCATACAGGGGTTCCCATCAAATGTAGTGCACATGATTCTCAGTTGTTGTTTTTTTCTATACTGTTTAACGATTTTAGAGCTCAAAGGCTGAGAAACATTCCTACACCTTCTCTAGTGGCATTAATGGAGTTTCTCCATGCAGATGCTGACACAAATGTCCAGCCATTACCAGTTTTGTGGCATTTTAATTCTGATCTGCTATGATAAAAAAAAAAAGAACATACACAGACAAATATAGGGTAATGGTGTCCATTTTCATATAACATCACTCCGGATTTATTGGGAGGTGATATTTGTAAACAAAAGTCTGACACAAGGTCAGTTTTTTTCACCCCTTTCTTTCTTGGCATGATTGCAAATTGAAATCCTGTTGTGAAAAACAATTTTTTTTTAAATTGTAGAAAAGCGCAAGTTCTATGACTAGTGTTTTTGATAAAAGCACATCTCCATCTCTTCTCCCTTAAGCTATAGGTAGATAGTAAGGCAGACTGAGCTCTCTATCCATGTAGGTTGACCAACTAATCTTAGGGAAGGAGTAGAAATCTGGATTGAAAAACAAGAAATGTGGGGCTCGCAATCCACCCCTTAAAATCCTCCTTGTTACTGAATTCACAGCACCATCATCTTACTCCCCACAAAGAGTCTACAGGGTCGCAACACAAATTCCAAGTAATTCTATTTAAGACAATAATCTATTTTATTCCATTATCAAATAAAATATTTATGAACTAAAAAATGATTTTTTTTTTGTCAATGGCAAGTACCTCTAGATGTTCCTTAATAACAAAGGCATATGTTTTGGAGTCTTACTCAGGTAGAGTTGTTAATGATTACCTTATCTAAAATCATCTATGATTCTGTGCCCAAGGATTTTTACAATTTTATCCTTAGCTTAGACTCAACCAAGATGTATATTTAAGGCAGTGATGAGTTATATCATGGGTGTAACTTTAGCAGATTTGATTATTCATGAGTTAAATGAAAAATTTGCTTTAGCTTTTTAGCTTTCTATGGAAAATTCCAAATGACAGACACAGACTAGAAAACATAAAGAAAATATTTTAAAAATTTAGTTAGTAATAAATGCATAACATTATATATATTATTAATCTATTCATCTAATTTACTGCTGTAAATATGCATAATTGCATAAATTTATTATGAAAAGTTAAAATTTGTCATTTTCTATTTGCTAAAATACTAAGAACTATGTATTCTGAGGTCTCTTTTTTTTTATTGGTACAAGCCTGCTTCAATCACGTGTGTGGTATATCTCTTGTTTCTTGCAACTGTTTGTATCTTTAGAGCAATGAATTATCAATCCTAATCATGAGCCTAATGCCACCAAAGAGACCTTACATGAAAAAGTTGAATTATTGTTCTTATGCAGTGAAGTCAACGGTTGTCAATTGCCTACTATTATGGCATCAGCAATTTGACTGTAAGGTGTGTGTGTGAATGTGTACATGCATGCATTGCACACATTCTCACACACACACAGTTCTAGTACAGGGTATTGTTTTACTTTCTTTGTCTGTTCAATATGTTCAGTATTAAAAGATATCCTGTGCAACTAATCCCTGCAAATGTGGAGGGCAGGCTGTATTCTATAAAGCTAGTGGCTAGTGTATTGTTTATAAATTATGAAAATTGGCTTTTATATATTATTGAAGTAAGTCAGTTAGACAGTCAACAATTGGTTTGAGCAATGTGATTGGCCAAGCCTAACCATGCAGTTACTAGTTCTCCAATGAACCCACTATAACAGCTTAAATAATTACTGCCACTACTGCCAGGAAGAGTCCATTAAGCTGAGGAGGTGTTTGACTGTTCCAATGTCCAATAGTTAACAATCTGTAACAGTCATTTCCAGACTGCGGGTTCAATCCTGGCTAAGGGTGAAAGTAACACAGAATAACAATTAACAGTATTCTACATATATCATGTTAATAAGATGATTATGATCTGTTGGTGTTTCTCTATATGGATGGATATTTATTGAGCTGGGTTTAATCTAGCACAGGCAAATGAGTAGAGAGTGACAATCTAATTGTTATTTACTAAACTAAACCTAGTTTGGCAGGAGGCCAGGAATTTGAAGCTACAAATGAGAATCAAACACAATAATAATGGTCTGCTAGCTTGGCTAGCTAACCATTACTCTAGGCAAAGTTTTCAGTGACAATCTCATTTACTACACTATTGGAGTTGATGGTATATAAGTCTTTACCTTTGTTTACATATGATATAATAGAATTAGACTAAGTACAATAGCTGGTAGTCTGTGACATCTGGATAAATATTAGCTAATCAGATATATCAACTTTGCATAGAAGACTCAGTAGATCTTTAAGGAAAGTCCTGAAGTCCTCTGGTGCCATTGATATCTCTCTGGGCTGTATCTCAGAATCACAACACCAAATGTGGGCCAACCCTTTAGTCAGAATACATGATGAGGATGAAATAATCTAGTTTGTGACTTCTCTGTTATATTGGCAGCTTGTTTGGAAAGAGTTGCCAAGTGTTGGTGAATCACAAAAAACCCCCCAGAAAACAACAACCTCTCTGTTACAAAAATATAACAATTTGTTTATTGATACACAACTTTCCTGCACAGTTGTACATTATATGAGGAATGAGACCTTAGTTGTGTGGGGGAAGAAAATAATGATCCACTTGCCTGCTGGTTACTTTGCATAAGTTAGGTACCTGATTAGGTGAAAAATGCGTGGTCTGAAGCAAACTTTTCCTGTCATTCTGTCTCTTGTGATTTTTGGGTGTTTAACAAGATTTTCACCCCAGGAAATAATTAATTCTTATTGGTTAATTCTATTCCTTTGTTAAGAATGCACATATTTTTTACTTGAATTATAAATTCTGATTAATTTGGGAATTTGCACTTTTTGTCTGTTTTAACTCTGAATATTGTTTTTTTATTGAATTTCAAAATGCAATTGAAATTCACACATATTTATTTTGATTTGCATGCCTAGTCATAATTCAAACTCATTGTTATAAACTTTGACAAGACATTGGCCTAAATGATATTTGATAACAACTGCTGAGATTTGTTTATGTTCTTGATACACATGACAAATCAATCTCTTCAATTTTTCTGTTTACTTTTAAGATACAATTTCAATAACTTAGTTTTTTTTATCATGTTTCATATTAAGATTTTGCTACTATTTTTCTTTAAACCTACCAAATGAATTATAGTACAATTGTTGGGTAATCATAAGATGTATACATAATTATGAGATGTATATTTTTTTCAGGATATATTTCTTACCAAATATTTTCTTCTACAAGCTGAGTTTCTACAGTTAGTCATGCAACAGTTTTGTTTCCTTTGTTTAATAACATATCAACCTTTATGAATTATTTAATGCTAAAGCCATCCTCGTAGAAGAACAGTTGTGGTACTATTTAACCCATAGCTGGGGAGAGATAAGGTGGTTCATACTTTTTCCAAGAGAATTAGCCAGAAAGTGAATATAATAGCGGGACTAGGGTTCAAACTTACTTACTATGATGTTCAAGTCCAGCATGTTAGCCACTACAACAATTGAATTTTGTGATCTTAGTATGTATGAGCCAAATAGAAGAGGTATATAAAAATAATTATATAACTAATCCATTTTTATCCTAAGTACTGTTAAAAATAAATTTGTTAGTAATTTATTGACACTGTGTGTGTGTGTGTGTGTGTGTGTGTGTGTGTGAGAGAGAGAGAGAGAGAGAGAGAGAGAGAGAGAGAGAGAGAGACTTAGGCAGGATATGACACTAGGTCAATTTTTTTAGTGGAGTACAGCTGGTTTGAATTAAGAGTTTTTCATCCTCCTAGATTGGTTACCTTATCAAGACTAAAGAATCCCGCTTGTTCGATCCTGCCAAAGTCTTGCATAACTTAGAACATATCTGGCACACATAATGATCAGTGTTGACTGAATCGACAGGTGTTGTATATGCATCACTGTGAACTTTCATGTGAAGCTTGAGATCACCAGCTGTTTGTCATACTTTTTGCAGCAGGAACATAAAAAGTCCTCCTATTGGGGATCATGCTGGGAATCAGAGTGTGGCATGGTAGAGACAATAATTGCAGTCAGGTAGCTCTCATGTGATTTCATGTGATTGACCAAGCCTGCCTTTGACAATAGGGCCCTGTCACACTCCTCACAGATCCACACATCACCAGAATTGGCTGGCAGAGTTTCACGTTTTTGGCATGCTCTCCTGAGTTTTGCCTGGCCCACCCTTGCAGCTTCAAACAGTTCTGCACCCCTGTATATCACAGCCCTCCACTGCCCACTATCCGATGTCAGGAACTCCCAATTAACAACAGGAATATCAAAGTACATTAGACACTCCTTCACATTATCACTAAACGTTTTTTTTTGGGGGGGGGGGTATGTTGTTTTGCCAAAAAAGGAGCTCACCATAAAAAGGGTTGTTTTGGTAGTCTAGAGTCATCAAGCCAGACAAGATGACTCACCCAACACATCTGATTCCTCATCACAAGTTGTTTTGGCTTTGGTCAAGACAGCCGTATCTGGACCATGGCTTTCCCACTTCAGACCAAGGATATATCTAAGACAGTGCTAATGGAATCTTTCAAGCTGCCTCATATGAGATTGATACAATGTCCAGGTTTCAGAAGCATAGAGCAAGGATGTCAATACATATGCTTGATACACAGACACTTTAGTTGCCAGAGTTAGATCACCATCAAACCAGACCTTGTCTTCTAGCTTACCAAAGGACACAGATGCCCTACTTATTCTCTGTTTGATTTCCGCATCAAGAGAACCCTCACTAGATAAAGAACTTCCAAGGTAGACAAACTCCTTGATAACTTCAAGATGCTTCCCATAGACAAAGATGTCAGGTTCCACATAAGGATCATCAGCAACCGGAGTGTACATGACTTTGCTTTTCTTAATGCTGTCAGACCAAAGCAGGTGCAAGCATTAGTAAAGCGGTCCATGACGGACTGCATTTCTTCCGGAAAGTGTGAAACTGGGTCAGCATCATCGGCATATAAAAGTTCCCTGACAAATCCATTTTTAACAAGGGTTCTGGTTTGGAGTCTTCTCAAGTTAAAAACTTTTCCTGTTGTTCGGAATCTAATATAGACACCCGTATCACAATCATGGAAGGCATACCATAGTACAGCTATCAGGTAAAGTGAGAACAATGTTGGTGCTGGTATATCACCCTGCTTCACTCCGTTATCAATGGGAAGTTCATCAGACAGCTAACCATTGAAATTAACACGATCCTTTACACAATGATGTAGCTGCTTGAACTTTTCAACAAAATCAGGTGTACAGCCAAATTTTCCGAGCACCTTCCAGAGAGCCTCACAATTCACTGAGTCAAAGGCTTTAGTTAAGTCAACAAAAACCTGACAAAGTGGCACACGCTGTCCAATACATTTTTCTAAAAGCTGTCTAGCAGAGAAAATCATGTTTACAGTCCCTCTTTCATCTTGAAACCAGATTGGGATTCGGGAAGGACATCACAACACATATACTTCTCCAATCAGTTAAGCAAGAGTCGTGCAAAAACGTTTCCAAAAGCTTATAGTAGTGAGATACCACAGTAATTACCACAATCTGACTTCTTACCCTTTTCTTTGTATAAAATAATCAAAATGGCATCTATGCAGTCTTAAGGAATCTAGTCACCCCTCCATATAGACATCACCAAAGAAACATTCATACAACCCTGTTTCAAAAGATCAACAGGAATGCCATCTAGTCCTGGAGATTTGTTTGAGTTGATCTGTTTTATACAAGCAGTCGTTTCCGCAACAGTCGGTTCCATGTTGAGTTCTAGCTGAAGGGTCTGCTGAGGGATACTATCTATTGCAGCAACATCCACATTGGAAGGATTATGAAAGAGATCTCAGAAATGTTCATGCCAACAGCACATAATTCTATCTGAAGTTTTCAATAAGGTGGTTCCATCCTTTGCCAGGAATGGTGTAGTTGAAGAAGTTTTTGGACAATATGCCTGACGAAGGAGAGCATAAAACATCTTGATGTCCTTCTGGTCATAAACTGTCTGTATCTCTTTCAAGAGATCAGACCACCATTTGTTTTTTATTTGGTGTACGCAGCACTGAACCTTACTTTTCACAAATGAGAAGTGAGCAGCAAAAGCTGACCTATTAGCATACAAAGAGTTGAGGAGTCTCAAATGAGCTTTCCTCTTTTCCTCGATTAGAAAGTTGATTTCCCTGGAGTTATCAGCAAACCAAAATCAATCTCAATGTCTGGGAACTCTCAATCCAAGAATCTCAACTCCCTTTTTAGATGGGATATCTTTTACTCTCCCCCAGTCACAACCTGAAAAATCCACTCGATCAAAAGCAGATTTGAGAGAGTCTCTGACGAATGGATCTTTCAACCTTGATATCAATCTGCCTAGGCACCATACCCCCCCCCCAATGGGAACCTTTAGTTTAGCCCTGACCATCAAGTGATCAGTGTCACAGTAGGCACCACACATCACTCTGACCTTGCAGAAGTTTCTTAGATCACCACGTCTACATATTATATAATCAAGTATATGACCCTGTTTAGACTGAGGATGAAACCAAGTTGCCTTGTTTTTCTGGTGTGAAAAGTACTGTTATAGGTGATATAACCTATGTACATAAATGGAATGCGCCGACGACTACTATAAGTAGCAGGAACAATTGTGGCTTGACGACGAAGCAACGCGAGTCAGCTCGCAACTGTATGGTCGGACACAATCTCCAGTTTCTTTTCTGTAATTTCTACTCTTTTTTTTGTTCAATACATTTGTATCCATTTTTACCAGTTGTTTGTCTTAGCTTTGAAAATACTTGTATGATGAAAAACAAAACATTACATAGAAAATAAAACAATTTTAATACCAACTTCAGATGTTAAGTCCTTGTTTTTACCATTTATATAGAAAATGGAGGCTGTAGGTAGGGGTGAGTGAGAGAGAGAAAGAGAGAGATAGATAGACAGAATATTTAACACACACTGTCACTGAGTACCTTGCATAATGTAATGGTTAACTAGCTAAGCTAGCAGACCATTATTGATATTTTTGATTCTCACATGGTGCTCAATACTTCTAGCCTTGTATATATAATACAATTATCATATATGTATGTCAACTGTTCTGTCATAAATAGGATGGGACACAAAGTTTGAATTTAGAGTTTTTTCCTTCTAGACTAATTAATATACCAAAGCTAAATAACCCAGTCTACCTTACTTTTGCCTATAAGCTTGGGTTATTGGGTGGTTGGGCTGGATTCATGCTCTTTTCAGGGGCATTAGAATGAAGTGAAATGCAAACAGCTTCATCCAGGATTTGAAGTTATATTGCCAAGTCCATTTCCTATGACGATAACCATTACATTATGCATATCTAGAAGGGTGGCTTAAAGGTTCATTGGCTGATGTCATATCTGCTTTTTTGACCAATGGGATCCAAGCTTTGTCATACCAATGGAGAAAAGTATGTGGACTGCAAGCAAGATTATGTTGAAAATTAAACTCCACCTGGTCACATTATGTGAGATGAACTTGGTCAGCCTTTAAAATTTTTAGTTGACTCTCGTGTGTGTGTGTGTGTGTGTGTGTGTGTGTGTGTGTGTGTATGGATGACTTTACCATCTTGTAGATTATTACTATTGATCCTCTGTGGGTGCTCCAAACTTGTGGTCTTGTTCTAAAAGCAATATATGCTCAGTAAATAAGTGAGTTTTCCTTTTTATACTCACTCTTTTTCCCCCCATTCTTTTGTAATTCTGTAATTTATTCAGTAACTTTTGAGACTAGATTACTCCCACCCCCAAGCAATGCTGGGTGGTACTTCAGCTAGTATATAATGATTATATAGCTTTATGATATCACTTAATAAAAATAATTGCATAATTATATTATATTGATTCTCTTTTGTCATAATCCAATGCTCTTGGATTATAATAAATGATTCTTATGTTATTTATGATTAAAGATAAAATTGATCAACTAATTGACTCTTCTTTCTGTTCAGGTACCAAAACAAAAGATGAGCTCCTCTCAGGGCAGCACCAACAGCTCTGGAATGAGATCCACTCGCAGTAACAGTGAACCAAGTAAAAGTGATAACAAACACAGCAATGTCAGTATGAGTGGCAGCAAAGATACAGGAGTAATAAATACTGGATCTGGAATACATGGTGGCTTAAGGAAAGGCCGAGATAGCAATGGTAAGTCAGTTTGAAAACCTTTCAGAGTTTTTCTTTTGTATTCTTTAAATCAGTAATGAAAAATTTCTTTTCTTTTTTTAAGGTTTCATTCTTATTGAAGATACCATTTCAGCCTTTTCTGTTTTTTTTTTTTTACCTGGGCCTTTTCATTTTTATACTTATTCTACTTTTATTCATTCACTAAGATCATTCTCACATACACACACACACATATATATAAGGTGTGTTAAAAAAAGAAAAGAAACTTTTACAAATAACCAAATTTATTGCTCTATCTACAACTTAATGAATATTCTGCCCCTCTCTATTTTGAATAATTGTGTGCAGATACTGACAGTTGTCTCAAGTCTTGCTAAAAATTCTCAATGTGATTGTTGCTCATTAACATGGAAGATTGTCCAGATTTAGAATTGTTTTGGTAAATGTTCTTCTAGAAACATGGGCATCATGTGTGACATTATGTCTGCCCTCCCCCCAGCAACATTGTAAAAATCTTTAAAAAAAACTTTTCAGAATTTCATATAAATGTCTGAATTGTTCAACTTTGACTGTGGGAATAACAAGTGTACTATATTTATGTTTACTCTTCTTTGTGTAACTTCAATATCAACCAATGTGACAAGATACAGCTTTTTTGTTATTCAAAAGGGGAAGATCTCTGCTACACAACAATATCTGTTACACGCATTAAACATTTCATTGGTGTGCTGTTTTTAAAGTTTGATTTCTTTTTGGAAAAGGAATCTTTTTAAAGTTATCTAAAAATGTATTTTGAATAAAGAAAAACAAATTTTTTAATAATATTTTATTTTTTAAATATATAATAATAATGATATGGAAATTTTGGAAGCAGACATCATAAAATGGAGATGAAAGAAAAGAGTAGCTCAGAAGAACAAGAAAAATTCTTGAAACCAAATATAGGTCTCGTCAACATTGAAGATAGTGTAGTTGAAAATTACACAAAAAATAGCAAAGAAAGACTAATTGCAGCAGCCAGAAAAGGCAATAGCAACATATGAACAAGTAGAAATCAGAAATGGGAAGAAAAACAATTATATGGATACTTCAAGCTACAAACTCGAGAGATTGTACATGAGAAGACCTGGACATGGCTAAGAAGGGGAAACCTTAAGAGAGAAACTGAATCTCTCATAGTTGCATCACAAGACAATGCCATAAGAAGAAACTATATCAAAGCAACAAAAGATAAGATGCAACAGAATGCAAATATAGGATGTGTGGAGACAAAGACGAAATGGTTAATCATATATTTTAAGTGAATGAAGGAATTAGCACAAAGGAAGTACAATGACTGGGTGGGAAAGATGATTCACTGGGAATTGTGCAAAAAATTAAATTTTTACCTTACTACTAAATGGTATATGCACAAACCGGAATCTATCCTAGAAAATGAGACCCATAAAATTCTCTGGAGCTTTGAGATACAAACAGATCACCCAGTTGCTGCTAGGAGACCAGACTTAGTATTAATTAACAAGAAAAAAAAAGAACTTGTCATCTCGTAGATTTTGCTGTCCCAGTGGATCACATAGTGAAAATGAATGAAAGCAAAAAGATAGACAAATACCTTGCCAGAGAACTGGGGAAAAAAAATCCAGTGGAACCCGAGGGTAAAGATTGAGAGAAATCACAGCTTTGAATTTTTATCAGAATACAATCTCGTGTTTGGAAAATCTGTAAGACTAAGAATGAATGCCAGCGTGGATATGCAAAACATAGCTGAATTTAGCACAACGCCACAGTAATAGGGCACTGATTGTGAATTTAACTCCATATAAATTGGTCTGTGAGAGAAGCTTGCTACCTATTGTACTATTGTAGATGTCTATCCTTTTACAAAGAATCATATGATGTGTGTTTCTTATTGATTAGAAAATCTTGTTGCATTTAAGATTCACTAGATTAACTAAATACCATTTTGCGGATTGAATGCTTCAATGATTTCATGAGTATCAAGACAAATGTAGCAGGCATCAAATAAATTCCCTGTGCGTGATTCACCATTAGATGATGGTTTTACAAGAACTGAAGTCATTCATTGAATGGTCAGAACATAGAATAAATAATTTCAAGGCCATCTTGGAAGAGGGTGTTGATGTTTTTAAGTATTTACTATTTGTTGTGTATTTATTTAATCTGAGCAGCAAATTAAGATTTTGATACTCAATATCAGTTTTTGATTTTGGTTTGGTCTAAGCACTGTCTTTTCTTTAAGGTGTCCAGTTTTGTGCCAATTAATATTTGTTTTTATAATTTCTCAATGGAGATAAATAACTATTAAATTCTTGCCATTTGCATTCCCAGAAGAGTGGTACCCCCACCCCCACCCCAATGTGAAAGTGTCCTGGGTATAACAATAGACTGCATCAAGTTTGAGGTTCCAGTTCTGTCAGTATCATTACTCCCAACTCCACTCTGAACTGGGGTAGTAGTTTGTTTTGTTTCCATTTATGGGTCAAATAAATCTGTTAGTAAGTTATTAATATTAGATAGGAATACTTAAAACCCTATAGCTGTGTGCAAAATATTAGCATAAAGAATAGTCATTTGAAGCTATAATTGTCTACGAATGATTATCATTAATCACTTGAAACCATATAATTGGTTGTAAAAAGAAAGAAAAAAAAAAAGACTGACTTTAGCATGAAATAATCCAACAAGGATTGTCATGCCATAAAACCAACCAACCAACCAATGTTAATTATAGAGTATACCTCTTATTCATTTATTTGCAATAAATTATAATATCTTGTTATAATGGAGATTATGTAATTGTCTGTCTCTAACCGAAACTACGTTACCACTGATTTCACAATTCCTTTAGCTATTTAAATTATATTCTCAATGATTATGAAATAGTATCCAATCTTAATTATTAGCATCTTATTTATTAATGATGTCTCTATTAAAGTCTAGCTGAGTTAGATTTACTGAAAAACTTCCCATATTATTAATGCATTTAAAATCTTGAAATATGTGTTATGTATATCTAAGAAATAAAGATTTACATAGTATATGGTGGGAATAATTTGCATGATGATTTTAACAAAACTGGGTTTAATAAATAATTATTTGCTGTTACTAATTTCTAATACTATTATGTTATTCATAAACATTAAAAGCAATCGTATATATAATTTTATATTAAAATCAATTAAAATAACATTAAAATAAGTGCAATATTTTTACATTTGTTCTTATTTAGTTTCGTTAGTCTTTCTAATATAATATAATATTTTATTACATTAAAATTTAAATACTTCTGCCCAGGGGGCACGTACTTTTGCTAGTAAATATGACTAGAATTTGGACTTAATAGTGACCTCAGAGCAGCATTTAATTGAGTTATAATAGATATAGCTGTAGTTTTCCTAGAAAAATCCCAATGAAAAAATAGGGAATAATTAAGAACCATTTATTGTTTAGTCCATTTGAATCTAATGCATTTCTTGCAAATACACCAGCAACAAGTATCAGCAGACTCACAGGGTGATGGGTTATTATATCTATATATACATGTTACTGTAACCAGCTGTAACAGCACACAATAGCAATATTTTTATTAGAGTAGTATACTTGATATGACCTAACTTAGAAGAAGATATAAAACAATTTCTTGTCCAATTTGCAATGAGATGATCATTTTGTGGGGACTGCAGTTGCAATGAATGTCATTTTTGTTGAGCATCCAAATTTTTGATATAACCGAGATAACTATGAAATACTAATGAGGATCATTCACTAATTCCTAAATAGAAGCACCAATATTGTTATAACTGAAACTTAATGGTTTCATAGAGAATCAAGTTTCCTATAATCCTGTGACCAAAACATTAAAAAAAGAATCTGTATTGCCAGCGAGTGATAACTTAGATTTTTATTAATTTCAAGTTATATATCTGTTTTAATCTTTAGAATGAAACTAGAATCATGCTCTTAATTTCAACAGAGGAAAAGTGTTACTTTAATAACCTCATCTTTATTTTAGAGTAATTAAAAAAAATATATGATTAACATTATTAATTTTATCTTGAGATTTTCAATTTAGTTTTTGTTGTATTTAACAATGATATAACAATTTTATAGACTTTGTCACACTCCAGCATATATATATATATATTTAATTTTACAGTAAAGATAGATTGCTATTATCTTTACTTCTATCAATATTCAACTGTGTGAAAGTATTTTTTTCTTTTTTTTTCTTTCTGTTTGGTCTTGAAGAGAAACATAACTGATGTGCACTTTATCCATCAATGTTATCAAGATCTTTTAGTAGTATTGCAAAATAATCGATAATAAGAGCTGTTTATAGGCTTTTTACAATTCATTGTGTGTGTATATATATATATATATATATATATATATATATATATATATACACATACATACACAAATGCACCCACCCACACCTACCTCCATGTATCATCATGCATTGTGTGTCTGCTACTGGATGAAGGCTTTTTCCAATTGTGACCATGTCTGTATTAATCTACCATTTTTTACCTACAAAGCTTCTCTGTCTCATCTTCTCTCTGGTCATCCTATCTTACATTTTTTATTCATTGGGTAACATTCAATGAAAATGTTGTACACACACACATACATACACTTATAAAACCTTTATGTGTAAATGTCAGTTGTGGCAAATTTTTATTGATTTGTTATAATTTATGAAATAAGCAAAATAATAATTCCTTTTTAGTATTATTGCTTGTTTCCCCATTTGTCTGGACTATCATTTCGTATTTTTTCCCAGCTTATATTCTGCATGATCCACCCAAACCCATATCTCTCCTATTTTTGTATTTTTAGTTTCAGCACTACTTGTGCCTACATTGTGTCATTGGGTAGGGAAACATTTTTGATAAGCCAGCAACAATGCCATGATTGAAAACCAAAGTAGCTTTTCTATTTTTGTTATGATTGTGTGATATATCTAGTGGCTTAGCACTATATGTCTTGGCCAAAATTGCTTCACCATTCCCTTCTCTTGTTCCATTTATCTCTTTGATTTATTCATTGAGCATTTAACTGCACTCACCACTTCTCAAGGAGCTGCTTACTGGTTTGTAGATATTTATTATTCTAGGTTATACAGTCATTTGGCACACCTCCATACTTGTTTCTTTTTCATACTTATACTGTCTATGCCATATTCAGACATTTATTCATAGAAAGTAAAAGCATATCTTATAGAATACTGTAGATTATTCTATCCAATGTGAGACTGAAAATCATTCTTAAATAAATTATCAGATTCAATCTTTTAAAATTGAAGATATCCTAAAATTTTATTTTCTTTAATTAGAAAAAACTTTCTTCTATTTTGTTTAAAAGATTAAAATTGACCCTCTTCCTGACAACAGATCACAAATGCTTATTTTAAAAGATAAAAATTGACCTATTCTTGACAATAAATCACTGATGCTTATTTTAATTGTTTTGAAGAAAAATTTACTTGCATTTTTTGACTCATTTTTGTTTTTGTTTTTATGAAATAAAAAGGTCATTTTTGTTTCTTATTTTAACTCAATCTAGAAAATGGATTTGAAGTTCATATCTAAAACTTCTAATACTACTAATTAGTTAATGAATGAATGTTCAAAATTGAATACATATTAGATTCTTGTCTTTGAGCTTCTTTTAAATATGAGAAAATATTTGGAGGTGTATGTGATGTAATGGTTATTGTTGTAGGAAATAGACTGGGTGAGCCAAGTTCAAAACATGGACGAAGATGTTTGAGTTTCGCTTTGCAGTATTGCTTTTGGGAAATGCATAAATCCAATCCTTTTCCCCCATCTATGAGTAAATAGTAGAGTAGACTGTGTCTGGGTAAAGCAGCCAGTCTAGGAGAAGGATTAACTCTGCATAAAAATTGACCTTTTGTTGCATTTTGCCTGTAGTGAAGAGGTTGGTTAGATACATACAATACAATCTTAGCTTAGAAAGGTAAATTTTTATTCATTAAACTCTTTAACTGCCATACTCCACTGTAATTCTGTGCTGTGTACAACTATCACTAAATTCCTACAAACATCTCATATACAACTACAGTTGAATTCCTAGTGTTGTACTGTGTGTTAATATAATTGAATTTCAAATGATATTCCCTTTAATGGTTTGTATTTTCCACTTGGAACTATTGTAAATTGGAAAATGTGGCTGCAAAACATGATATATATTTATTTACCCAGTCCCTATGTCACAGACAGGATGTGACACTAGGTTAATTTTTAAGTGGAATAAAATTGGTTTGAATTCAGAGTTTTCCTTCTCCTGCACTTGTTGTTTTGGTTGTTTAACTAAGGCTAAAGAACCCAGTCTGCCTTACTATTTACTCATAGCTTGGAGTAGAACAAAGGGTTAGTTTCATGCCTTTCCTAAAGGGCATTAACATGAATTAAATATGATTAGCCTCATCCAAGATTTAAACTCAAGTTGCTAATTCCATTTCCTACAATGATAAATATTATGCTAAGTTTGCCCCCTTAACATATATATATATATATATAGAAGCTGGGGTACTTTTTAGAAGACCTGGCTGAATTTTTAGAACTTTGAACATCATTATTTTATTTGTTAATTCTATCTAGATTATTGTTTGGCTGTCTTGAATTTACTTCATATACAGAGATGCTGATTGGTACGCATCCTGCTGCATCCCTGACACACAAATATCTAAAAGGACGCAGTAAAAACATATCCATGCATCTCAGGGTTTTTCTTTTTTCTTTCCTCACCATTTCAAGCTAACTGTAAATACATTTCAATAGTTTCTTAAAAATTAATTACACAGGATAGGTTACAGGGTAGGAGTTAGACAGCTTTAATTGGGACCCATACATTTTCCCAGGGGCTCATTCAAAGCAAATATGTGCATCCCACATCCCAAAAAGCAATCAGCATCCCTTACTTTATATTTACTAATAACCAACAAAATTTAAAGTTCTCACCTTATTTCACCTAATGTCTTTTTATCCATTTATCATTACATAATTTAAGGGTGGCTACAGCTATAACCACCAACTTTTTTTTCTTGCTATTAATGGTTCCTTGGAGCATGTTTTAAGCATATTAGTTTTTTGAAAGTTTGAAGATTTTTAGTTGGAGTTCAAGTTATAATATAAACATAATGCTAAACCAGTCCCTTTTTTTGTGTCTTTTGGGTTAGGTAAATTGAATCTTTATCCTTCTATTTAACTGTATAAATATATCTAGCAGAAAATTTTATATCCAGAAATTAAAGTTTTTTTGTTTTTTTTTAATGATGTTTGTCATTGTTTACATTTGTAGTTACAGGTAACAGTCATTAGGGATCCATAAATATTAACCCTTTGATGATGCCTATTAATTTGCAGATACTTAGTTAAGTTTTACAAACTTAAAATCTAAACTGGAGAATGAGTTTTTAATTGCTTTAAGAAATGATCTGGTAAAATATATTTTTTTAATTCATTGTAAAACAGTATAAAATTGTGGGGGGGGTTGAAAATGTATATTCTCTGATGTATCAAGTAAAAATAGATGTGAATCTGACAGTATGTAATTTTATAAAAATGATAAAACAAAGTTTCATTGTTCGGGTAATGTTTATTAATCCGACACTTAGAAAAATCTTTCACACAATTACAATATCCAAAACACTGAATACAATATACCAAAAAGAAAGCTTTCAAAATCCATAACATAAAATAATTTTTCCAATAATAATCAATTACATAGATACATTATTTTACCCAATAATTTGGCCACATTTATTATGGGGGGGGGGAACCTCAATAACCATGGAACCAAAACTGTCACAAACACCTCAAAAACCATCATCAACAATATAAACAGACCTCAAGTGGATATTTGAGGTCTGATGCAAACATATATACCATCTTTAATGGATGCATGGTCGAGAGCATTGCTAAAATCTGCATTTACCCCCCTTTGAGTGGCACATGCTGGTTTGTGTATCTTGTGGGGGTACTCCTGAAGGCCAGGCCAGGAGCAGGTACTGTATGCAGAGACACACCAAGCAAAGTTTAATATATAAAAGAAAAAAAAAGGGAAAGTGTGTCTAGCATCAATTGTTAAAATAACATTCAAGGAAAGACAGGGAGTAGCTATATTGCCAAAAACAAATGCTGAAATTCATTAGAATTTTAAATTAATAAACTATAAGAAGGAAGAAATAATTGCTGATAAAAAGTTATTTATATGTGAAACAGGAGATAAAATGAAATTATAACTTGTGAATAATCTATGCTTTTTTTCCTCTCTGGGAAATGCTTTTTTTCTTCAAAGGAAGACAAGGAAAGCAATATGTGTTAAAGAAAGTATTTTACAATTTAGGACACATCTATCTCTCTCACTTTTTAGTTTATCAAATCTATTGTCTTTTAAAACCCAGCTTTGATAAGTATGAGGTAAGGAATTTGGATTATCCTCTTTTACAAAAGGGGAGATGATGTGTCAGTGGGTGAGGTGTATGTTTTGGGCAGTTGATGAAAAAGCCTTTTCCTCCTCATCTCCAGGTGACTGCTACACCAAACCAGAGAAGACAAACATATATACACACAAAAAGTAGAAAATCAATAGCAACCCTAATCAATAGATTTAGGTTTGTTTGGGCTGTTTGCTGAGAAGTGAGTGGCTATTATATAAAAATAGATAACAGTAATATTATTGGTCTTTTTGCCTTCACTTGCTATTTTGCACTTTATCATTTTTAATATTTATATATTTCTAAAATTCTCACTATGTTTGTGTGTTTAACTGTAATCAAAAAAAAAAAAAAAAAAAAAAAAATGGCACACTATATGAAGATTTTTATAAGAGCAGTATACTTAAAATTTTCTAGCTTAGAGAATCTAGTAATGTTCAGTCCAATTTGTAGATGAATGATAATTTTGTTGGCTCTACTTTGTCTTGAATGTTATTTTTTTAATCATACAAATTCTCAATATAATGGAGATAACTATTAAATGCTGATTATTCACACTTGCTTTAATAGACTTATCAATATCATGGACCAGTGTAATGTGGACCGGCAGAATTATTTAGTTTGTTTTAAATTTGTAAAGTACATTTGAGTTGAATCTTCTTTTGTGACACATTTTCGTAGCCCCATACAATACTTTGGGTTTATTAGTCACCTTTGATTATTTACTGATCGATGTGTATATTTTTATCTTAAAAAAAAATGAACAAATATTTCATGTTTCTTTATTCTTATTATTACTTTCTTTATTTTGACGTATTATTTAGTTAAAAAAAGGAAAAAAAAAACAAAACTTTTTCAATCTTCATAACCACTTTCATTCTCACCTATGCTCTTCTTTTTAAGATCTTTTTTATTTTTTTTATTTTCTCCCTCCTTTCATCTTACACTTTCTCTTTCTTATGAATGGATGTTCAGCATGGTTCATAGGGGTAGGGGGGTACTTAAGGTGAGAAGGAAAACAAACAATTCTTGTTGCTAAGTAACAACATCTCCAGAGAAGCTGTCAGCAGTGAAAGGGTAGGTAGCTGGCTCAGTGGGTGGGTTTGGCTGGGTTGAATGAATGAATGAATGACTTTAAATGCATCAGGCTGATTCAGAACAAACCCAGTTAACCAGCAGCCTGCCTGGGTGCTGCTGCTGCTGCCGCTGCCTCCTGTTCTACTGTTGATGTTGTCATCTGTATCATTTCAGGTTTCAGTGTTTGTGCTTCCTGTCTGACTGTCTGTTCCATTGCTCTCCTTAGATTGTCATTTTCATGACTGGATTAACACACCGCACTGGACTTTCCTCTTTCCCTAATGATAATCAATAATGGTTTCATTACAATCACAAAATTATTACTACCAGCAGCAGTGCAATCACCATAGCAGCTAACAATTTGTCTCACCGGGATATAGAGACTATACAAGTGTAGTGTGATAAAAAACACATTTCTTTGACACTGGCATTCACAGTCTACAATAGAACTTTGATAAAACCCTTCCTTGTCTTGTCTGTGTGCGTCTGCAGACATTTATCTGGGGTTTTGTTTCATACATATATTTGCTTTTTATATTTTCTACACAGGATACAGATGTGATATATTGCGTGTGTAAATCTATATGTATATATACTTTCAATTTTACTTTTTCTTGACTTTGAAATTAATGCATATTTTAAATTGGTGAAAAGAAAAAAAAAATTTTTTTTTTTTCTACTTTCTTTTTAAAGTTAAAAAATGGAATTTTCGCATCTTTTGCAAGAGTGTTGTGATTAATATTTTTCATCTTATTGTTAATGATTATCCGACGGGACCAAAATATGTGCAGATATGGAATCCTTCTCTCGTCTACTTGGTCTGCGAGGAAAGTTACTGAATGATGGTTTGTTTAACTTTATATCTTCTTTTTAAATCCCCCTATGCCACTTCATTGCTGTTCCACAGTTGTCTGAGGTCACAAGTTCATTTATTTCTCCATCCCTCACCACTCTTGATATTACAGCTACCAGTGTCACTTTTTGCTCTTGTAAAAAAGTCTGGTTTTAATTCTGCTCACCTTGATCTGTGCATGCAAAAATGCTGCTGCATGCATGTTTGTTTTTACACTCTCCTCTTTCTTATTTTACTCGTGTCAAATGCTGGAATTACCTGCTTTAAAAAAACAAACAAATATTGAGTGTTTCAAGTTGAATTTTATCCTCCAAAAATATCAAGTTTTACTAAATGTATGAACATAAAAAATATCATAGATAAACAAGAAAGGAGTATTTATTTTGTTATGATTATGAATAAGAACTGTTGATAGTTTGAGATTTTTAATCACTGCTATTTATATTAAATAATTTCTTTAAGGACATTACATAGGAATTAGTAAAATACTTGATGAGACACTTAATTGCGAGTAAAATAGATTAATAATCTTTTTATTAATAGATTATTTTCATGATATTAAAATGCTATTAAGTTTTATATATTAAAAAGCATTTAAATTGTTACTTTTTTTGTTATTTTTTTATCAGTCTTCTAATGTCTTAATGATGAAATATTGTCAGTTATTATAAAGTTTTGACTTGTATTTCTTTCATCTAAATGCACTGGACAAACAGAAATCAAATGAAAAAATACAAGTAAAAAAAATGTTTTAGTTTTTAAGTACACATGCTAAAATTTTCTTTCATATTTTCTACATAACTTGATGCTAACAAATTGGCTGTTAATTAAAAACTTAATTGTATGCAAAGTTTATATTGTAAATACTTAAATTTTTTAGTAATATAATTAAGAGAAAAAAAAGCAACAACTATTTTTGAGAGAAAGTGTATATGCTCTTATATTTAATGTAAAATTTGTTCTATGAGCAATATTCTATTTTGGAATATCCTATTCTGTTGGTTGGGAATAGCCTTATTGCTTGTAGACTGACCCATTACAAAACCGTCTCTACACCTGACTTGTTTATAGCTGTTATTGCATTCACTCAAACCTTTATTGTCATCCACACCTCTACGTTTCTTATTCAAATCTTATTTATCTTATATCTTTGATTGTTACATTTAGTTTTTTTTCTTGTTTTGGACTCTGTCCATGATATATCATAAAGATAGTAGAACTACAAGTGTTGATGTGGATATTATTGATGCGGACAATTGATGTTTACATCACTTTGGTATTACCAATTTTATAGCTTTTATGTTTATGGTAGGTATACCCAAAAATTTGGCTGATATTCATTTTAAAAATGAATTAAAATTAATTAAATCGATTATTTAAGGTCAAATTTTTGTCTAAATTGAAAGTAGTAACAATGAGCATTAGTAAAAAAAAAAAAAAAAGAAAAAAAAAAGCAATATAATATTAAACATATAATTTATTTTTAATACATTTAAAACGATTTTTTCAGTCAATTTTGATTGCGTTTGGCCAGAAACACTGTTTAAAGATGGCTTAAAATCCATGTTTACAAAATAAATTGTAACATTCACGATTGAAAATTTTTTATCAAAAATCAGGGAATTATCTGATTTTAATGAAATTTTCAGTATTGATTTATCAATTAATGAATTTTATAATGCATCAGTTATTTTATTTCAAAACTTTAATTAGGTATTTCTGCTATGATAAATAAATATATAAAATTCATTTAAAATATGAGCAGCATAATTTTAAGTTTAAAATTTCATATTATTAGATTAAATTTTTTTTAAAATTAATAACTACTTTATTTTAGTATCAATCACCCATATTTTTTGGTCGAAAACTATATTGAACAAAACAGAACAAATATTAATGTATAATTTTTTTCTTTTATAAGATAATAGCCAATTAAATAATTATCAAAATGAGTAAAAAAGAAATCTCCAAAAATTATTTTTTTAGTTTTTATTTTAATTTTATTTTCTGATTTTCGGTACTTATTTACTACCCAAGCAGATTCATTAAATTTTTAAAATTTTTTCTTCTATTCACACCTTCAATCTTTTGTCTTTTTATTTATGCAGAAAAAGTATTATATCACACACACACACACACCACACACATATATATATATATATATATATATATATATATTTACCAACCCCTTCGCATGAAAAAGTATTATATCACACACACACACACACATATATATATATATATATATATATATATATATATACTAACCCCTTCGCATGAGCAAGATGCGACACAAGGTCAATTTCTTAAGCGGAGTTTAACAAGTTTGAATTCAGAGTTCTCCTTCTCCTAGACTGGTTACCTAACCATGGTTAAAGAATCCAGTCTGCCCTGTTATTTACCCGTAGCTGGAGGGAGAATTGGATTCATACCTTTCCCAAGGGTATTAGCGCTGATAAGTTCAATTGTTGCAGCCTAACCATGCAGTTACTAGTTCTCTAATGAACCCACTATAACCAGCTTAAATAATTACTGTCACTACTGCCAGGAAGAGTCCAATAAGCTGAGGGGGTATTTGACTGTTCTACTGTCCAACAGTTAACAATCTGTAACAGTCATTTCCAACTGCAGGTTCAATCTAAGGGTGAGAGTAACACAAATAATTAACAATCTAATTCCTTTTCTATTCAAAAGTATGTCATCTCTCCATTATTTAAACAGTCTATCATGTTATAAGGTGAAGCGCCTCTTTTAGTTAGACAGTTAGCAATTTGATCATTAGATTTTATCCATGTTATTGAAGTGATTTCTTCCTTATCTAACATTTCTTTGATCCTTGCTATTTCAATCCTTAATCTTTTATCTGCCACAAGTTTAGTCGATTTAATTGCTTCGACCAAATCCTTGTTATCTACAAAACATTGGATGGGAAAAGTCTTTTGGTGATTATTGTTTAATAATTCAGCAAAGAGCATTGAGGTATTGAATGCATTATCAATCCCTTCTGATAGAGCAAGTGTTTCACTAGCTAATGTACTTTTTACTACTCTCTTCAATTTTCGGGATTGCCATGATATTGGATTCATCTTCTGACTCTCTCCTTTGGTGATTATAAAATATCCTCCTTGGCTGCCACCGTCATGCAAATTTCCAAATGATGCATCCGTAAAAACATGTATTTTTAGATCCTGGCCCAAATTTTGATACTTCAAAGAAATGTGAAATACCAATAGCTTAGTTCAGGAATTGAACTCGCGTACGACTCTAACCATTAGACCACGTGCCTACATGTATAAATCACATATAACCCCACCAATATATTGCACCCCAAAAATAAGGATGGGTCAAAGTTAAGTTACCTGAAAAAAATCAGAAAGTTTTGAAATAAAATAACTGATGCATTCATTCATTGCTAAATCAACACTGAAATTTTCATTAAAATCGGATAATTTCCTGATCTTTGGTAATTTTTTTCAAACGAGGCGGGGGTGTAAATTTATTTTGTAAAAACAGATTTTTGGACAATACCTAGTCTATGGGTGCAAAAAGTTGGATAACCATTTTAGTTTTAGAGCTCAATTTACTATGGAACCACTGCTTTTCTTATAAGACTACATGGTCTGTATTGATATGTAGTGGTGAGAAATGATGTCTTTGTTTTGGTGTCTTTCAGTGAATTAGAAACTTTATTTCCATTATCTGTAGTTTTGTTTATTTATTACTTGAGCTGGTTACTGACAGCATTTGCATAGAATACATTGTGATTACTAGAAGATCTTAATCTAAGGCAGACGGGGAAAACAATTTATGTAAAAGCTACATTGAAATTTATTGTCTAATAAGGCAGCAGTTTTTGTAAATGTTAAGTATGTTTGCAAGAAAATATAAAACTTTTAGTTAATAACATATTTAATTAATATTTACTTTTGACTTTTTGGAAGAAAGTATTTGAATATCAGTTTCTTAAGTTGAAGTGCACAATTTTAATTGGTCTTAAACTTGATGTTTAGTAGGATTTAAAGTTTAATTGAATACTTTTAAAAAGAGCATCCAACTCTTTATTCGAGTAAGTTTAGCATTAATTGGTAAGAGTTCAAAGAATTCAACAAGTTTCCGAGTATGGAATATATAACAGCCTTTTTCTCTCCTTATTTATATAAAACTTTACTGTGTTTATATATTTCAATAACTTTTTGTGATCCTATAAGTTTATAAAGTATTTTACATTTCTCTATTTTATAATAAAATTGTTTTGTTTTTTTTATATACCACCTAAAACAATCTTTTATGAGTTTTGGCTAATTTTTTCTTATGAAAAATAAAACATTTAATCTTCTATTTGGTGCTAAAAAATTGAAGAGCTTGCAATTTAAAACTGAAAATATTTTTAAAAATTTTATTTGTTATCTTAATTTTATGTAATAATTGTACAAAGAAAAAGTAGACTTTAAAAATAATCTTCTTTTGTAGAAGACTCTGGAATGTGCTGTTTGTGTCATTTTTACAACAACCCCATGTTAAAGTGCAAGAAGAATGTATATAAATTCTACTTATCATTGCAGAATTATTTGCTAATTCTTTTAGTTGTTTCAGATGTTTTTTTTAAAATGATTCCTATTACATGTTTTAAAATGTATGAACCGCCCTGTCGTCTGGGGCATTAGAATGCACCGACTGCACCTCTGCAGAGGGTTAAGACTCCCCCAAATGGGGCCACCTGTTGGCTGTGGGTGGCGACCCGCGATGCTTAAGGACGGAGTCTTGGTGGATGAGCAGTCCACTTAGAACCTTACTTAAGCTAGACGGGCATATATATATATATATATATATATATATATATATATGATTTTGGCAGCAGTATTTCCCTTAAGCATTTTTTATTTATAAAAACATTGACAATGTTTTTTAACATTTTTATTTATTTGTTTCAATCTATTGTTTTATAAGATTTCTTAAGTTTAGGTCTTTTTTATATATTCTTAAACCATTCTGATCATATCCTTAAAAATGACCAATTATGGAGAAAATTTCATCTATAAAATTGAACCAAAGAATTTTATAAGATGACAATGGAACAATTTTCACGTCCTCAATTATTCTCATTGCGTTCTTTAGATTGAAATCTCAGTTTGTTTGGTAACATTCACCGTACTTTATCGACACTGTATTGGAATGAGCGTCAGGAATTTCCATTTTAATTTCTACTATATTTTTTTTACATGTCAGCAAAATAGTATCGAATATATATATATATATATATATATATATATATATATATATATATATATGTATATATTATATATATATGTGTGTGTTATAGTGTACTATACAATTAAATTCTTAATAAAAGTTGTGATGTTCAGCTTAGTTTTGATCTCATTTATTAGAACACAATTATGGTTGTTTATCTGATTTTATTGAAAGTTGTTTTTTATTTGAAAAGTTTAGTCATTAATTATTTGGCATCTTTATCATTTATCAATTTACAATGTTACCATGGTAATTATCAATCACTGTCTATCCTCAGTTTTAATATTTTTTCTTCTTCTTTCTATGAGTAGTAACTATGTAGAGAGAACTTTACTACTGTCTTGTATTGATTGTTCAGCTTTTGTTATTGAACAGCCACTTTTGGCAGATTTATTCTATACTGAGTACGGCTTGCTTTTCTCTTTCTTTCACATTCCATGTGGAATTGCAAGAAAGAATAATACATTCATTGCATCTCAGACATTGTAAAAAGCAACAACAAAAAAAAATGATGGTCATGATAGTTTATTATTATTAGACTCTGTGGTTGGTATTTACTGGGCTTAACTTAGTCTGTTACATGATTACACATGTAGGGCACTCAGTGAGGATAAAACTCACTGCACAGTAGTAATAGTTATTTTAAGTTGAGGTGCCCTGTTGAACTCTCTTATAAATACAGATGAACATATAAACACTTTATCTATAGAGTAGAAAATGAGGCTTGTAATAAGTATCCCAGTTTCGTTCAGTACCCCATAAAATACAATTTTTTGACAAACTTTAAATGCTCATAACTTGGTTGTAAATTGAGCTACCAACTACTTTTTATACTTTTCACCAATCTATATGACTATATGAAAAGTTTTTTAGTATATCAAAAAAAAAAATCAGTTTGGGGTTCCATTTTTGGAGTTCTCCTTCATTGCCATTACTCCCAGGTCTACTCATACCCAGAATAATGATACCTGCTAGGGTACCATCTATTGGTCAAGTAGATCGGTTTAAAAATTATTTGTATTTGATAGGACAGTGTGCAACCCCCCCCCAAAAAAAAAAAAAAAAAAAAAAAAGTTGATTACTTTAAGGTTTTCCAGGTAGCTTTAATCGATGAATCTATAGTGGTGAAATTTTCAACCCATTGCAGTGTTGATTTTCTTTCTAGAAGAGCATCAATCAGATGTAGTATAAAATGAACACAATAAGCCCTTTGTATAGAAATTACAGATTCACCAGTCTTTAAAAACATCTCAGCAGTAAATGACTGTATCTGGGGAAAAAAAAAGAAGTGTTAAGACATTATCTAGGTGGAGTTACCATTTGTCTAAGTTCATTTACATTAAACAATTGACAGTTTAAAATGTGGGAGGTATTTCTGTTGCACCTTTTAAAATGTAAACTGAACAGGATTTATGAATTATCATGGTATTTAGATATGTAAAGGTTTTCACCTTTCTTTGTAACAGACTTATTTTTGTAGTTCTATAAAAAAAGAGAAATAACAAGATGGATAGTTAATCTTTTTATTATTTGGAGCAGGAGCAACAATAATATTTTGTCAATACTGACCCATATAAATGTTGATGTATCTCTAAACTTTGTTTTTACTTTTTCATTGTTGCTCTATATATGGGTCAATAGTGGAAACTTAGCTTTTTATTTCTGTTGACATTCTAATTGTTTTTGGTAAAAGGAAATTGTTTCATTTTTAACAGATTTGATGTATTCATTCTATTCATTATCTGTGTGAATGATTTCAAAGATTTTTAATCAACAAAACTGTTGAATAAGTTAAAAGATAATATAAATAATTACTTTTTAAAAATATTGACCCAAAGGTTTGTGAATGGTGTTCATATAGAATGTTGTTATTCATGTGTAAAATCAGTGTTTTTTTCTCTTTTGCTTCTAAAAACAAATTTTATGCTATTTTTAAAGTGAAAACAAAAATTCTCATTGCAATAATCTATATCATAATGATCTGATTTTTGTATGTAAGTATTTTCCTGATTTCCCACCAGGCTGGATTGACACAAAGACTCTTTAATGTGGGAGGTATGCACAAACTGAAGCTCATGCAGTGACCCATGCAAAAAGTATGTAATCCCTTCAGCACCCCTTTTTAGGGTGCCTCAGACAACAGCAATTTTTTCCCTTTTTAATTAGAGGGTAGGTGCTTGCCTGGGGGTGGGTGGCCCCCTGGGATAATGCAATTTATTTTACTAACCAATCCAGAAGCTGAAGCTCTTGGACATTGGGCATGAAACTGGCTCAGATTTTTGTATGTATGTATGTAACTGTAATAAAGCAAAAATGATCCTGAATTGGACACATGGCGCAACGGATATAAGTGTTGAGTTAATACAGTTCTAAGTGATAGTCATCTCTGGGTTGCAAGTTCAATCTGGCCAAGGGTGATAATAACATTTGTATCCAATCATGGTTAACGGAATGAGAACAGTTTACCCCTGTGGATTAAATAAAGGGTTTGGTTCAAAGTTCCGTTAAGGCTCCCGAATTCAACATGAAGTTTCTTGAGTTTGACAAGAATATTCCCGAGTTCAAAGAGAAGGTTCCTTAGTTTGACAAGAAATACTTGAAGAATGCTGAAACATTGTGGAGATAACAATAAAGATGAGGACAATAGTCTGAATAATCCAAATAATCCAAATTGAGGTGTGTTGTTCAGAGAATCTGTGGTACAATGGTGTACATTTCTTCCAGTTCAGTGATAAAGTGTGGCTAGTTATAACCAAGCAATCACCACTATAAACTAATCACCTGTGTAAACAGTCTAGCTGTTCACATCTTAATATGAACTTTTGGACACTCATATATTGTGTGAGCTGGGTGTGCTACAATACTACTACTACTACTACTACTACTACTATATCATGTGTATATTTGTGTTTAAAAGAATCCTTGAAATTAAAATATAAATGATGCTAATATATAGATATGTGTGAATATGTTTTTTATTCAATAATTTATTTTTTTTATATTCAGAAAAATAAAAATAAAACAATAAATGTTTTCATGTGTAATAATGAGTTATAATATAAATTTTACAAATGGATATATATATATATATATATATATATATATACACACACACACACACACACACACACTTTGAACCACATATCTTTGAGAATCTGTGTTATGTCTTTAAGATATGTGGTTCAAAGTTAATTGACCTGAAAAAATGTAAAAGTTTTTAAATAAAATAACTGGTGCATTATATCTTTTATTCATTAATATATCAACACTGAAAATTTCCTTAAATTTCAGTTAATTCCCTAATTTTTGGTATTTTTTTTCCCTTTTGGTGGGGTGACATACAATGGTGGAATTTAGGTCTGTTAAGTTCGATTTAACCCAATTCTCTCTACAACACTTTGATGATTTTAAAGAAAAGCCATAAAATGAAGGAGGAGGAGGAGGAGAAGTAAGCATCATGATTGTTATCTTGATTGTTTCCTCTTCTCTAATTTCACAGATCCTTTTTCCCCCTCCAGTGTCGGCTACTTACTGCCCACAAAAAAATCATTATGAAGCCTTTTCATTTCCTCAAATATGGAAGTATGTGTTTCCTGTTTCTGTGCACTGCACATATAATGAGTATGTGAACAAAAGCCATTGCTTGTTGTATCAGACTTTTATGAACTTCTTCTTGTTCCACCTTTTGAAGTTGACTAAAATATGAATCCATTTTACTGTGCAATGTTGTCTTATAGATGATGGTGTACACAGCTGTCAAAATGGCATTGTTTTTATTTCTATTCTGTGACATTTTAAAGTGGAAAATGCTTCATGTTGGCATTTTAATGATATCAATTTATCACTAAGATTTTTTTGTGTGCACACTTGGCACGCACACACGAGTAAAGTTCAGAATGGGGTAGAGTCTGAAATTCAGATTGACATGTTTTGCTAGAATTTTGGCATAACAAAAAAAAATGAAAAGGAAAAAAAAATGCATTCTGATGATGTCAGACCATTGATGAGAAAATGTTCTTTTTATTATACATTTGCCAATCTGTGAATAACTATAACTAAAGAAAAACACATTATAGTAAAGTTTTTATTAGATTAAATGCACTTAAAGTACTCTAACTTAGAGAATAAAGTTATTTACAGTCCATTTTACAACTGAACAATAATTTTTGGTGTTCATTGTTTTTGCTGAATATCATTTTTAAATCATCTAAATTTTGGATATAACATAGATAACTTTGAAATGCTAATTAGAATCCTTAATGTCTTTCTCAATAGAGTAAAAGTCGTCGTCGGGGTGGCCTAAAGTCGGTATCAGTCATTCAGCGAGAGAATCTATCCCCTTTTCATTAGCGCTAGACCAAGAAGATTGTCTAGGGTGGAGCCTCACACTCACCATCAGCTCCTTACTTTACCATACAGATCCCTGTGCTACTCATATGCTGAGTTGGTGAGGGCCGTTATCGAACTAGGAACCTTGCAGTTTCTAGCCAAACACTCTACTGACTGTGCTAACCCAGCCCTTATTATGGATCACCAGTACAATGGAAAGCCAGCAGCCTCATGGGTAATAATGTAGTTTTTAAAATTCTTGCATATGCTTCTTTCTATGACCTAATCTAATTATGAACAGATAATTGATTTTGCATTTCTGTGTCTAATGTTTGTAAAAGTTCCCGTATTGTGCTGATGGAAAATTATTACATTTTATTTTAATGGCTTATTTTTCAAAAGGAAAATTCATTTTTAACTTGGGACTTACCACTCACTAAAGATTAATGTAGATATTTGAAATTTAAGTATTACAGAATAATCTCCATGATTAGAGGATTGAAATAATAGTCAATAACTGAATCTTCACTATTGATTCTAGGCAGCTTATTGTTATCACTTTAAAAGAAAACTTTATTTCTAAAGGTGTCATTTTTGTGTTTATATGATCCAAACTTGCTTAGATAACAAGAACTTTAAATTCTCTGTAACATTATTTTTAGATTTCTGCAATAAATTAGATAAAACCAGTTCTACGTGTTAGACTTTCTTTTCTCTTCTTTTTGTCATCTTACTATTCAGCATCATATTGCCTGGACAGAAATTTAAAATTATTTCTTGCTTTTTAGCTGCTCTTGCAAAAGTAGTGTTTTAAATTGCTGGTTTGTCCAGTACCAGTAAATTAAACTAATTAAAGCAGTTCTTGTTTATTTGAAACTTTTATAACTTCAGTCTATGACAAATTCATTCATTATACTATTTGCTTTTAAATTTTGATATTTTAGTAATTAATTTGATAGCCTGGATCTAGATGCTGATCAGCAATTGCCAATGCAGTCTCTTCTATTCATGCTAGTGTGTGTGTGGATCATTACTATTTAAAAAAGATAACCCTGGAAAGTTTGAATTTAAGTTTTTCTTCTTCTAACACTTGTTCACAGAGTCTCTAATTGGTTGCATCAATAAACTATTGTTGATTGAAACAAGGTTGTAATTGAATCACTTTTTGCTTTCCTTATTCTTTTTCAAATGGCAGCATTTGGGCTTGTAGGAAAAATTAAATTCTATCTGATAGTATCTATAAAATTCAATTCTTTGTTTTACTGGCTTTTATTTTAAATGACCTCTCATTGTCTTTTTTATTATCATGAGATTCTGTATTTTTTTTGTGAAAAAACTTTTGATTCATATGACTGAGAAATAAGTAGTTTTTTCTCATTATATGTTTTCTGTGTTTTAAACTATCTTGTTTGTTCCCATGAAACCTAGGATGATATTTTTTTTATTAGGTTCATTAGTTAAATTAACTTAGATAGATATAAGCTAAGCACCTGGAGTTATAATTATTCACTGCTTAGTTTGGCACAATGTTACAAGCATTGAGCACCCAATGAGAATTGAACATCACTGTGGTAGAGGTACACAACGTAATGGTTACTGTTATTGGAAAAAACATATGAGCAATTCCATGTCAAATCATCCAGAAAAAAAGTAAAATTATCACCCACCCCCTTCAAACCAGCATTTCTCTGCTTAAAAATGACCTTGACCAGCAGACTTCCCTCATGACCAAACCTAGACATACATATGTACATGACACAAAAAAGAAAATACAGTGAGATATCATTTGAATTGAAACCCACTAAAACAAAGAATAGAATTTTGTTGATAGCATCAGATACAATTTAGTTTTTTCCTACAATCCTAAGTGTTGTCATTTGAGAGAGAAAGAGGAAAGCAAAACTATATAATTTTGGTGATCTGGTGGGAACCAATGCTTTTACTTTTACAATGCTTTTACTGTGACTTGACAGTAATTCTAAGACTTGCTTGTTAACCAGTTGTTAGCTCATTCCAGACTTGATAGGGATAAGGGAAAAGTAAATACCTGGTATCTTTATTTGTAAAGGATAATGATGTCTCGTTAAATCAAACCCAATTCTTAGATATGCATGTACATAATTCAATTTGGTATTGTATACTAACATACCCTGCCCTACATCATTAATTGCTTCCAAATGTAATCTATTTTTTGATGTAAACCAAATGTAATGCCTAAAAACTATATTAAAGGGAGAACAAACACAGTAAAACTAGTGTAAATAACTCACCAAACCTTAAAGCACACTAAACACATTTTAGTCAAATCTTTGAAGAATAATGAACACAATAAAATTACAGTCATACCTGACCCTACATCATCAATTGGTTCCAAAAGCCAAAATGTAACTTGATTTTTGATGTAAACAAGACATAATGACATTCATTTGTTTACAATTTTTCAATGTAAATATTTTATAGTACATATTTAATGTGTTTTTATTGTATTTTAAATTCTTTTCAGATTATTTTATCTCTTATTGATAATTTTTATGCATTTTAGATATATTTCAAGGAACAAATTATTTATTTAATTTTGATGAAATTTGATGTAGACTAAAATGATGTAAAGTGTCTTATTACTGTATTTATCTTTTATATTATTGAGATTTATTATACATTTTATATGTTTTTGTTTTACTATAGCTAGATAATGCGAGTGGCCTAATGTTTAAAAGCATAGAAAATAGAATTCTTAAACAGTGTTCATTTTGTACAAATTCTCTTAATCTCTTAATTAGGCATGAATCCACTCCGCATGTATCCACTCCTCCTTCCAGCTATGGGTAAATAGAAAGAGAAAAAAATAGTCAGGAGAAATACTTGCGAAATTAACCTGTTAATGATACTAGCGTCTCTACCATATGAGGCAAGTGGGGCGCTTAGTGAATAAAATACACATCCGGGGCCTTTATGTTTTTCGGTGAACGAAATAAGATTTTTTTGGATGTTTGTTTATTTTTTTTAGAAGCATTGCTGAATAAAGTATATATATTAAATATTTTATATTTTTGCTTGAAGGCAATTACAATGCAAATATCGCATAAATTCGATAATTATAGAAGATAACAATGATAAGTGAATTTTGCAAAGAATTACTCGGTGTATAGAATATCGTATAGACTGTTTCAACTTTATTAAGTCTCATCAGCAAGTATTTCTCGGTGCTGTATCATGGCTGAAACAGTATAGTGTCTAAACTATCCCGGTTTCAATTTCTGTCGGAGGGAAGTCGTTAGTATATATCGCTGATGAGACTTAAAAATTGCAAAATTCACTTGTCATTGTTATCTTCTATAATTATCGAATTTATGCGATATTCACATTGTAATTGCCTTCAAGCAAAAATATAAAATATTTAATATATATATGTGTGTGTGTGTGTGTGTGTGTGTGTGTGTGTGAGAGAGAGAAAGAGATATGCACTATTAAAATTGTGTTATAGTAAACAGAAAATATATAATGGAAGTTTCTATTGAGTTGAGTGGGAGGAAGAAAAAAACAACAATAAAAAACAAAACAATTGATGAACATCAACTTTTCTGATGTCTTGCCTTTCTCTATAAATTGATAATACTATGTATGCCTTTTCCCTTCTTAAAATATAATCACAGTGTTAGTAAATTTTCATTTCTATTAATATCTTTCTTAGGTCAAAAAGGTGTTTTACTAAGAGTTCAAGAATCTGACATTTACATGCAAAGTCACTTAACTAAATGAAATTGCCAATGAAACATTGCATTTCTTCTACTTCCATTGCTTTTCAATAAAACCATTATTTATGATTCATGATGATAGCTTTAGCTTGATAAATAACATCAGTAAAAATTCATTTTTTTTAAGGTAATCTTAATTCCAAAAGTTATTTACTCCATCCTTTATATAGAACATTTTTTTTTTGTTTCTGAGAAAACAAGATAGATAAAAGGAGGGAGGGAGAGAGAGAGAGAGTTGAACTTGTTCAATAATATCCATTAGTAATATTCTAATTGTGTGGAAGCAATTTCTTATCAGATCAATCTGCTCTTCTCAACACACACTATTTCTGTTATATATCAATGACTTTTCAAATCTCTTTTAAATGTTGGAATGTATTCTTTCTGTTATAGTTTTAAGTTTTCCCTTCAAATTCTTATTTTTGCATTTACTAAATGCTTTAGAAACATCTTGTTTCCCTCACATTCAGCAAGTCTTCCCCTATGACCAAATCAACCATCTTTCTAAACGTTGATTTTTAATAAAACTTTCCATAGTAACAATGATAAAATAATCATTATTAATTTTGACTTGTATTTTGTTTCATCTTGAATTTTTATTGTTTTTTTTAATGATAATAATAATAATAATAGTAATAAAAAGGATTGTTATTCTATTAAAGTGAGGAACAGAGCACATTGAAAATGCTAAGCTTTTGGTGAGACTCAAACTAACATTGCTTTTTCTTGGTTAAACACTTCAGTTGCTTATACATGCATGAATGTTATACACAAATGATTAAAGTGTGTGTGTGTATATATATATATATATATATATATATATATATATATATATATATATATATGATAGATAGATATAAAATCAACCAACTCATTCATTAGCTCCACAACTAAAAAGACCATTAAAATTTACCATGAATCAAATTGCTGAAGTTAAAATGTAATTTATTTACTAGACTGCACATACTGTGGAAAACAATATGTTGGAAAGTCAGAATGGCTATTTTATTTTGAGGTTAAACAATTATAGACACAGAATAAAATCTATGGAACATAGCAAATTAATACCCATAGAAAAGATTTCCACTTAAACAATCACGATTTTAACAGAGATGCGAAATTCACTATCATCGAAAGAATTGAAAAAGACGCCAACATTAAATTAGTAATCAAAAATCCTGAAAACAGATGGATTAAAATAACAAATTTTTTTTATCCATTTGGACTTAACATAAAACTTGACAGCCAATCCTGGTAATAACATGTGGGAATCACCAACACCTACAAAAACAAATACACTGACCAGCAATTTCAAACAAACAACTCCCAAACCAAATTGAAAACTCATTAGCCAGGAGCCCTCACCAGAGAGACACTCTTCTTCTTTCTTCTTTCTGGCAGTCTGTCCCAGAGAACAATGATTTCACACCATGTCTTGATTAGTTATGGTCGATGGACATTTTGATAGCTAATTAGTCCAATTCTGGACTTTCAGATGCAGTCACACACATTGCATTATGTGGTGTATGATAACAAAGATATTGTTGTTCTGCAGCCCTATTGAGTTCAATAGTGAGCCACTCAGTTTCTGTGTAGCACGTGTTTTACCAACCTTGTCTGTTGGAGGCCAGGTCTTCTAACTTTGAAGGTGTAATGGCACATTTTTTCAAAGTGGTATTTGAACCGCTTTCAGGGGCCTTCTGCAAATTCATCATAAAGTTACTTTACGGGGAAGTCTCTGTCTGCAGGATGATGTGGATCAGTCATCACAGTTTGTGTTGTGATAGGATTGTCTCAATTGGGTCAATGCATTATCTGTTTCAAATTTCTGAGTGGGGGGGATTCTGTGTCATCAGTTTATGCCCTATATACATAGGAGGCAGTTGGTGTGGAATGCTTCCAGTTTCTTCAGGTGTCTGTGATACAAAACCCACGACTCGCTTCTGTACAGGAGTATGGATAGGCATACAGCTTTATATACAGAGATATTAGTATTGATGGTGAGGTCTCTGTTCATGTGTTATATACCCTTTTGCATATCGGGTATATAAATGGGAGAGAGATGAAGATGGGTTCTTACTTTTCTCCTTGTCCTTACTGCCATCTCCTCTGGGTTGGGTGTCTACTCATTTCTTGTTTGTAATAAATAAGCCAGACTTTGTTGTTTCTTATAGACGTCTATTCTTTATTACAAAAACCCCAAGCCCAAAAGGGTTCTCTACTGCGGTGAGAAGCTGGCATCTTGGGAGCAATGATCCTTAACGTCTGTTCCCTTCAGCATCTGCTAACTAGAACAGTTCCCTTTCACATGCCTTTCCTTCTGCCAGAAGTCAGTGTACCAGTCAGCAAAAGGTTAACTGCTGTCAATAACTCTAATGGCTAACAGTAACTTTCCATCTAACCCCCCTCTGATTTTGAATCTTCAACGTACTTCAATTTAAAATCTAGCTACACTTACGTACAAAATTCATAGGCTACCCACAATATTATGTAACACATGAACACTCTGTGAGATAACCTACCAAAAGATGTTGAAGCCAGAACAATCCGCCATTGCACTTCACTTATGAGATCATTTGTGTTAAGAGAGATCCCAGTTAAGTGAACTCCTCTATATTATTCAATGGTTGGTGGTTAATGAGGAATTTAGGAATCGGAGGTTGATATGTTGAAAACTTCTGCTTTCTCAACATTGATGACAAGTCTTGATTGAAAGTAAGAATCATCTACAGAATTGATGGGGAAGAGCTAATAAAAGATGTATCATCTGTATATTGCTGTTTGTGTATTTCCTTTACAGTGACAAATGTTTTGAATTTCAATCTTCGTAGGTTAAAAAGATTGCTGTCTAATTGGTAGGATATGCAGACACCATCTGCTGGGTTTACATTCTGTTTGGCAATTTTCATTACTGCTGCCACAAACAGATTAAATGCAAACACATCCCTGCTTTACTCCAGTGCCTACAAGGAAAAAATCTGATTTTGAACCTGTACTTGTTACTGTGGCCATTGAGTCATCATGGAAAGAACTAAGCACAACCAGGAAGGTAGTGGAGGGCTACCAAACTTTCTCAGAGCAGGATTCTATTGACAGTGTCAAATGCCTTTGCTAGATCAACAAAAACCATGTAGAGATCTTGTTGTTCAATGGTTTTTTCCTGGAGTTGTCTAATAAAAAACACCATATATACAGTGCTTCTTTTTTTCTGAAGCTGCTCTGAAATTTTTGGCAGGACATCTTCAGCAATATGGTCAAAAAGTCTGAAGAGTCGAATCTTGGTGAGAACCTTACCCGAGGCTGCAAGAAGGAAGATGCCTCTGCTATTGCCATACATAGCTCTGTTGCCTTTCCGCTTGAAATTACAAAATTTAGAATTAAAATGAAGATATGTGTGCAAAGGAAAGCAACTTATTTCATAAAATGTTGATATCTAGATATTTTGATGAATCAATACCAATTCTCAATATTTTTTGATCAGCTGTCTTAATACTTTTTAATTAGTGCTTTTTGGTGAAAAGCAGGATTGTGCAAGTGCTGGATCCTTCATATTTAACAGACCTAGTTCTCTATGACTTTTTTTTCTTGTTCCCTAAACTGAAAATCAATCTCTTAAAGGATATTAAAAAATACAACAGAACAGCTTCATGCCATATCAAAAGAGATATTTCAGAGATGCTTTGACCAATTGAAAACTTGCTGGAATAAGTGTGTTGTATGGCAAGGAGAATATTTTGATGAGAACTAATGCTTTATTCATTGTTCATTTCTATCTCGATTCTTTGAGAAAATACCTTGTAGATACAGGAACAAAAAATAAAAGAAGAAGGATACAGTTTTTATTCATTAAAAGTTAAAGGAAGTGGGAGTTGCATGACAATTAATTGAGGTAGAACTCAGAATTGGACAACTAAGTTTGAATTTCCTTTTGGTCCATTTACACTTTTTTTCATACTTATTTCTTTTAAGAAGAAATGATTCTGCCTCTTCCATGGCAGATCAGGCTCTCTAGTCTTGCTAGTAATCAGCTGGTTTCAGAGAAGAAAAACTGAAATCAAAATTGTGGCAAAGACATTTCACTATCACTGCTAAAAACAGTCATGTGCAATTTACTAGTAAAGGAGGTTGTGGAAAAGCATGATTTCCCAAATCTTGGAAGAGATATTGCCCTTTCCATTCTATTTCAAATTAAGAATATCTACTTAATTTGGCTAGTTGTCTTAATTAAGAATATTTGATTTTGTCTGTCAAATATTATACAATAAAAGTATAAACTTATTGCTTTCTGCAATGTTCAATATTTGATGCAGAAAGGACTGAGATGCCATAACATATCTAAGGGCTTGAATCTATTCATATTTGTCATATAGAATACGAAAATAGTTATGTAAATCATGTTATTCAAGTTTCTTTAAAATGTGATGAAAACATTTCTAAAAATGTTTAATAAATAGTTACAGAAACTTGCTCCCCCATCCTGTCTGTATTTAGATGTTTTAGAAACAGGTGTATTTGTCAAGTGAATCATGTTATTCCCAGGAATGGTTACTATAACAGCAATAACACTAATATTATTTTCATGACTACTACTATTACCACCATTGTTATTAGTCAGTTTTTAATTATGATTCAATGTTTTACTCAAATGAACTGAAATATAAAGTGCATGTCCTACTGATTGACTGCTGGGTGATTCTTGTGCTGCTCTACTCTACATCTTCCTGTTTAAGGGGGTTGATTCATTTGCTGATTGATGCTTGCTTGTTCTCTCTCTCTCTCTCTCTCTCTCTCTCTCAGCATCTCAAGTTATTAATGGCTTCCATGTCATATTGCTAACATCCAAGAGAAGCAAGAAAGGATAAACTCTCATAGGATGTACTTTAAATGGTGTGAGTAAATGTTCAGAAATGTTTTGACCCCATAAATAGTGGGACAAATGATATATATATATATATATATATATATATATATATATATAAAAAATTTACTTAGAGCTTTCCCTCTCCTATACTCTTTTCTTTACCAAAGCTAAAGAATCCAGTCTGCCTTACTATTTACCCATTGCATTGATGGGTTTATGCCTTTCTCAAAGGCATTAGCGCAAAGCCTAATCTAGGTTTTAAACTTAGGTCACTGATTCCATTTCCTATGACAATAACTGTTACACTAAGAGCACCTCTTGATTTGTTTTGTTCAATATGACTCATTTACTGTCTACAAAATAGAAAACAAGCACCTCACGTTGTTTTTATGCTTTTGGTCAAATATTTAGTCCTGTAAACATAATCATTTGTAGCATTCTATTTGCTTTTCTAACATTGGTTGTTAATCGTCTTTGAAAAATCTCATTGATGATACGATTCTGTCAGATTCTGTTAGTCCATTGAAATATTGTGAAAGAATTAATATGTTTACACTTGCTTTAATACCAAGTATCTTCTTGGGATTTCATTATCGATATAAGCTTTAACTGGCTCTGATGCATTGTCTGCAGAATTCTGCTGTGTTTAAATCTGTGAAATAAGCTTCTATCTCAAGAAAGATTGAAAACTATGTAGACATTTATTATATCTAATCTTACAGAAGAAAAAGGAAAAAGGAAGACATAGAAGAATTTATGGATTTCTACAATCCAATCTTTGCCTGAATAGAAGAGGCAGCAGCAGCAGGAAGTTGGGACAATCCTTTGAAACAATAGGTTTCTTGAACATTTATTTCTCACAGGTGTGTTTGTGTAAATTTTATTTCAAGTTTTTTTCTACTAGCATGGATTTCTGTGTGTGTGTGGGGTGTGTGTGTTTGTGTTGAATCTTATAATACCATTTGGCAACAGAGGTATATACACAAGATGATTTTATTTCCAAACCTGTTTCAGATTTGAATTTGAGTTTCATATTGTGTTGATCCCTAACAAGTACTGCCACTCTGGGTCAGTGAACCTGGGAGTAATGGCAATGAAGGAGTACTGAACATTCCTCAGTTTAGTGTCATACCAAAGACACTCCTTTTAGGGGATTCAGTCAGCTGACAGGAGGCATACATGGCATTATCATTGTAAGAAGTGGACTCATCTACCCAAGTTCAAATCTTGAATGAGACTGTTTATATTTCACAAAGCACAAATACTCATGGGAAAGGTATGTATCCCTTGTCCTTCCAGTTATGGATAAATAGTAGGGCAGACTAGGCTCTTTAACCTTAGTATGAAGGAGGAAACCTTTGAATTCAAACCAGTTGTAGACCTGCCAAGCTATTCCTGATCAAGACACGCTACATGAATAGCCAGAGCTGGAGTCATGGTCGTAGTTTGACACGTTTGACTTTATTCTGGCTACTCTTGTGGTGACACTAATGTCAAGTTCTATAATATCTTGCCCTTCCTTTGAACAACAGCATTATTGTGAATTGAATAGATCTGTGGCAGGGAAAGCTGCTGATCTTTTATACAACATTACCAATCCCTGTGTTAAGATCTAGGCTGGCATGCAGGGAGATATGCACATATATTATTTCTTTATCCTTGGTAAGTACAACTCTAGGAGAAGGAAAACTTTGGATTCAAACCAGCAGTACATTGCTAAAAAATTGACCTTGTGTCACATACTATTTTATTTTAACAAATAAGCATATATATTTCTTTTTCTTACAAGATAAGAAAAGTTGGGTGTTTAGCTTTCAGTTCATCATATTTGTCTTAATTATGTTTTTGTACTCTTATGATAATGATGTTTTAGTATTTTTGAATACACTGTTTTACCCAATATTCAGCGACTTCTTTCTTCTTATTATATCATTGAAGTCTTTATTGTTTGTAATGGACTTTTATGATGATGGTGGTTATATAATATCCCTGGCATGCAGTCATTGTAAAAATGTTGATTCTTAGTACTGATTGGGTTTTTATTAAGCCAGTTGTGTACAGTGTGATGATGTGTCCAAAGGAAATGAAATTCATCTGTCAATTATGTAATTCACAAAGATTTTAGAATGATTTTACCTGTCTCAAATCAATTTCCTCAACCACCATGTAAGTCTTATATATATATATATATATATATATATATATATATATATATATATATATATAGTTGGTTTGAGCTCAGCTATTACAAAAAACAGAGTTTTGAATAGTGGAAAACTTTACATAACTGGAAGATAAGCTCTGTACAATATTTGTTACTTTGTGTGTAGTCCTTAGGCTAAGCTAAACTTAGCAAACATATATATTTCCCAACCCCTCAGCATGAGCAGGATGTGGCACAAGGTCAATTCATTAAGCAGAGTTTAACAGGTTTCAGTTTTTCCTTCTCCTTCTCCTAGACTAGTTGCCTAATCAAGGTTAAAAAGCTCTGCCTGCACTACTATTTACCCATAGCTGGAGGGAGAATAGTTGGATTCATACCTTTCTCAATGGCATTAGCACTATGTGAAATGCAAACAGCCTCATCCAGGATTTGAACTGGTTGACAAGTCCATTTCCTTCAACTCTAGCCATTACACCACACACCTCCAACTTAGCAAATATATGTCTACTTATAAACTCTATCTACCCTTCAAAAATTGTGACATGTTTTTATTTTATTTTTTTATCATTTTATTTTTAGTGCATTGGAAATTCAGTGAAGAATGAAACATTTCAATATTTGTAAAGGCTTAAACCAGAACAATGTAACCATTTAATTTTTTTTTATTAAAATCTCTAAAGAAATTGAATTAATAGCACTACAGATGATTTGTTATTATGACATCTTAATTTTATTTTTAAATAAGGTAAAAGAAAATAAACATTTACAAATAAGTTGATACACTTTGCCATATGCCTGGAAAAATATTGATTTTGGATGTCATTTTTAATTATATTTTTTTGTCACTTCCAACAATAGACAAATTAATTTTTTTCTTTCATACTGTTTGATTGTCTGTATTTACACTGGTTGTAAGTATAAACTAAACAACTTTGCTATGTCAGTTGAAGATAGTTAAGATGATGTCATTTAGATTCAGGCAGTAACAAATTTAATAATTATTAAAATAAACCAAAAGATTTACAGGTTTCTTAAAAGCTTTTCTGAAAATAACCACATTAAAAACAATCATTTTTTTTTCTTCTTATATTAAACATTTTTATGGGATTAATTGTGAAGATTTTCTGTTTTCTAAAAAGACTTGTTTAATGTTTGAATGACATGATTTATGCATTTCAATGTAGACTGAGTATTGTTGACTTTCCTCATGTTCTCTGTGATAACCTTGGAATAAAAGCTGTATCAGCTGTGAAATATAGTTATTAACATTGAAGATTGACAGAATCTGTTTAAGTAATCCTCATAGAGTTAGTTATGATGCATCAAAAAAGTTCACAGATATGTTTAAATATCTATGATATATAAAGTTTAGAATAAAATCCAAAGGAATGATAAAAGGAAGATAGTACAGGAAATTAAAAGTCCACAACATCATTGAGGCCTATTGTGTTTTATTCAGTAAGTTTTTACTGCTAGTTTAAAGCCATTATAATATTGAGCCGGTTATAACTTTTGAACCAGAACTACAAATCTACCAAACTATAGTTTATTCTACTTGTCAAAGCTATATTTATCTCCCAATAACCCCAATGCATTGTGTTAAAAATTGGCTTCAATGGTGTTGTGGACTGTAAGTTAACATGTTTTGCTATAAGGATACCTTTATTAGAAACTAGAAAAAAGCTGTTTCATACTACAACTGAAGGGATGTTAAATACACACAGAAAATTAGATCAATGTTTTACTATAAGGATAGCCTGAACAGAAATTATACACAAGCATACATATATTTATTTCTTGATGAGGTGAAGGACAGGGTTGTTAGTCAAAATTGATGCCAATTAAAACAATTTTTCCCATTTAAATCAAATTGTAATTTCGATTAATTCATTCCTAATTGTAAAACAAAAGAAAATCAAAATAATTGCTTTAAATCAATAACATAACTAAAAAATAATGGTTCCCAAGGTATGTGTGTGTGTGTGTGTGTGCTTATAAGAGATATTGGGGTGAATCAAAAGTATTTTTATTTTTCAAATAATTGAGATTTCATGAAGAACTACTCGTGTGTGTGTGTTTTAAAGTTCAACTAAGTTCATGTTCTACATATGGTATCTTTTGATGATCCTAGCTCTTTTGAAAGTTTTCCAGTACTGTTGGTTGAGTTCTCTCCCTTGTATTTAAAGCATCCTAATCAACAACTGATAATCATCAACTCCTGGCCATTATTTCAAACAGATAAGTTGCTACTCTTCAAACAATATTGTGCACTATAATCAGATATTGTTTTATTTTTCTCCACTTGCTGAATTCTGTAAACAACTTTTTAAGATTCAGATTAAAATAATGCCTCAAAATTGCCAGAATCTCTTGACTTGTATCTTCAATTGTAACATCTGAGACAAAATGTACAACTGAATTGTATTAATAATAATGATATACAAGGGTTGGCTGAAAGTTCATGGGCTCATCAAGATACTCTCAGGGAATATGACCAAATGAGGTTTATTTTTCAATAATAGGCCCTTTTGAGGTACACACACTTCTTTTTCTGTTGCTGTGCTTGGATACCATTAAACAAAATTTGTTTACTACAACAGCAAATATGACATCATCGTATGAAATTTTCAGCTGACTCTCCTAATAATATGGTGTCATAGATAGTTTTAAGATATGTACATGAAATTACTCTTTAGAGTAAAACATGAAAATACTTTCAATACACCCTAAATATTTTAGAGGAACTTTTAGGGGGAAAAAAAGTTTTCTTTTCAGAAGAATTGCTAACTCCTTTTCTTCCTTACTCCACCCTGATGCATTTTTCTACTTTTATTTATTAGAATTTTGTGTATGCACATTTTTTAACTATGTTGACTCACTTCAATTTGATGATATCCAAATTAATATACTTGGGTTTTGTCTTTCATGTGTCTGAGTCAACTGAAAATTTTCCCCATATTCTTTATTTGAAAAATTAAAGCCGTACAATGATAATATTTCACATTTTAATTGAATCCAGTTAGGATATGTCTAAAAGCATGGACACACACACACACACACACACACACACTGTTCTTTGGGTTTGAGATTTGAGGGTTTTCATCTCCTTCAGCTGTGTTCTTGTTTTTTTGGCAGGATGTTGAAGAAAAACTGAACTTAAATGCCAGGGATTTCAACACTGTCAGCACCTCCTACATTGCACCAAGGTGGGAAGGGTAGAGTAATCTGATGCATATTTGACACTGGTCACAGAGATCAAGACTATTTTTCGCCTTGTCTATATATCTATCCTTTACTTTTAAGGTAATGGTTATTGTTGTAGGAAATGGGCTCTGTGATTTAACTTCAAATCCTGAACAAAGCTGTTTGCATTTCACTTTGTTCAAAAGCCCTTGGTAAAGGCATAAATCCATATGTTTTCCTCCCAGTAAATAGTTGGGCATACTGAGTTATTTAAGCCACAGGTAAGGCAACCAGTCTAGGAGAAGGAAAACTAATTCAAACCAGCCGTACTTCACTAAAAAAAATGACCTTGTATCACATCTTGACCCTTGCGGAGGGGTTAGGTAAATACATACATGGCTGGAACCTTGTCATAGAACTGACCATCTGTTTTATACTACAACTGAGAGATGTTGTTAAATACACACACAGTCAATAAATTGAGAGCAAAGGAATTTTTAACATATAAGTTGTATAATTCTTTTTATATACTTGTTCGATTTGTTTGGCTCATGTATACTAAGATCACAAAAACCAATTATTGCATGACTAACTGTAGAAACTCAGCTTGTAGAAGAAAATATTTGGTAAGAAATATACCCGGGGGGGGGGGGAGCAATAATCTTATTGCAGTCAGTTAAAGACTATTTTTATTAATGCAAAAAAACAAATATTTAGTTCGATTGTGTCACAGCTATAGTAATAAAAATTGTGATTGCTTGGTTGTATACATGCTAAACAGGTAGACTTTGGGGTTGAAATTTAATCTGTAACAGTAACTTGAGAATGAACATGAGATAGATGGCACTAATCTCCGACATCAATAGAAATGAATAATTTAAGATCAAAACTGCTATTTCTGGCCAAATGGAAAGGGATAATGATGGTTAAGGAGGATATAAGTTTTATATTATTGTTATTATTGTATATATATATATATATATATATATATATATATGAATGAAAAGTAGGTGACTTATTGAGCATATAATATCGAGTTAGTTGCAACTTCGACCGGTGATAAAATAATTAACCGAATAAGTCGGGGTTATAAAGAATATAAGAGTGCTCAATACATTAGTAAAATGTTATAGACAGAAAACCTACTCAAGTTTCACCATGTGGATCATCAGGGCTAACTGCAATGAATTAATTGAAATAGTTAATTAAGAACAAAAGCGGAAGTAAACAATGACATAATCATAGCCCTGATGATCTGCATGGTGAAACTTGATTAGGTTATCTGTCTATAAAAATTTTACTATATCCACACACACACACACATATATATATATATAATGTATGTGAGTTCATAATGGCCTTTAAGCCTTACCTTTTTCTTGAGCAATGTTGTGTATCCCAACTAGTATGTTATATAAATGTTATATAAACATTCATGTCTACTGCTCAAATATTGTATGTCAAATTTTAAGGTTATTGTTCTCATTGAGGTAAGAATTAGTGATTTCTTATTGTGAATGATGATATTTGCCTTTCTTATAAATAACTGTTAATGATATTAGTTTCACTGATTCTAAAAAAATTATCTGGATAGAATATGTTAATTGTACTTTTGTTCTGTCCCAATTTGTTCAAACTACCCCTATCCCATTGGTCCACTGCACCTTCCTCAAGGTCTATAAGTTATGGGGATTAATGGGCCTAATCCTGCCACACTGGTATATAGGCAGAAGGTTTAGATTTGCAATTGTCCTCATCTGACTTGACTGGTTGCCCCAACAAAGTTTTAGAGCCCAAGATGCCCTAATTTTTACTTATAAACTTGTGAGAGAAGAGATAGATTCATGTCTTTTACAAGAGAATTAGTTCAAGGCAAGTGCAAATATCTTCAGCTGGAATTTGAACCCTGCTTACCAATTTCATTTTTAGTACTAATAACTGTTATTCTACCAGTACATCCAATTTATAGCCTGTATATTTTAAGGAAAACATGATATTTTTGTTTGGAAAATATTTTGACATTGAAGAATAATTAAAGTTCCAATTACCGTCGAACTGGGAAGACAAGGCAACAAACGGTTGTAACTTAAATACAAACCCAAATGTAACAAAGTCTACTGCAGAATGACAGGATATATATAAGACTCCACAATGTCATTCAAATCAAGCAGTCAAGCAGCCAATCAGAATTCAAGGAATGGAATGACCCAAATCACCCAAATTCATGAATGGGTCATTCTTGATTTCTATATATACCAACTGTCTTGGACACTGCTTAAGTTGTACTTAGTTAGCTGCTGTTATTCAAACCAACAGTAGACTTACTGACTTCAATATGGCACTGCGAACAGGATTGATGGATCAGGTAGAATCACATTGCGGAATCGACAATTCCTCAGGAAGCTCCAAGCACCAGACAATAGACATCTCAGAATCATTTAAACTATACTCTTACTGCCAAACAATTTCTTCAAGTTACACATTTATTTATAACTTTTGGCAGGAGGGTTACTGCCAATTAACCATACAGTCATTAATTAAAACTCTTACTTTCTTTCTATTTTTCCATCTTTCATTTACTCTATTGCCAGTTTCCATTTTTATAAAGTTCAAAACTTCAAACAAGAGAAAATGAAACACTTTTCTTTTTTCAACTGAATTAACAGGTTGACATTCATGACTCCTTTTTAAATGAATGTGTTTGGTCATTCCCTCAGAATGTCTGATTCTATTCAGAAGAAAATGAACGCTGTACACTCTGTTAAACACTCACGCACATGTGACAGCTGCAACTGATATGTTTGGATAGAGATGAGCATCTTCTGTGGTATAGTGGATTGTGAACATGGCTAGTTGACTAGTGAGTTTGATTCTCATTGGGTGCTCTATTATTTCAATTTTAATCTCGGTCAAAGTACTTATGTAGTTCCCCATGTTAAGCTAACCTGCATCAAATTTAGGAGGTGAATAAATACTAAAATCAGAGTGTATTTTCTATGTGCTCTGTTTTCAGATTAGACTGTGGTATCTTTACACTTGGTGAAAAGTGTATCTCTTAAATTATCTGGACACACATTGTGTTTTTATATATGTGGCTTTCCAGATTCGTATGCAGACACTTATTCAATACAATTTATTGTACTGAGCCTGTACATGTTTTTTGTCTATTCAGTTAGGAATGAACTCATTGTGAATGACTTGCAAATATATCTAATTAATCATTGCTCAGATGTAATGTAATGTTAATTGATGATATTGATCATGTCTGTTCATCATAAAAGTTGCTTGGAACCTCAACATTTTAAGAAAATATGTTTCAGTGTACTATGAACCTTTTTAATAAACTAGAGATGAAAGCTGAATATTTGGCAGAAAGCAGCATGTTAATAGAGTTCTAGGCATATTGTGATCAGTAACAAAATAGTGAAGAGTGTATCAAGAGGAAGTATATTGAAGTATATACTGTTCTTTATTTTCAGTATGTGCTATCTTAAAATGTTTACTCATTTGATTATGTCACAAAAAATATTACATAATTTCATTGTTTAAACTGAAACAAGTGTAAGTACAAAACTGATCAAGTTCAAAATTTTAATTTTTAGAAAAATCTTGTTAAATCTTTTTTATGATAAGTGTTAAAAATAAATGCTCTTATTAAATTGTTAATAATTTCAGTCACCAATTTTTTTTTTGTTGTCTTTAGCAGTTTTTAAAATATCCCATGTCTTTTTAGTTTTAAAAATTGCATATTATATTGGATATGTATATTAGGATAGTCCAAGTTTTGTATCTGTTATTGTAACACTGCAAAAATGGCACATAGTAGTGAGAATTTTGTTAGCACAATAACATTAAAATGCTTTAACTTAGACAATAAAGCAATTTCCTGTTCAATAATAGTGTGGTGTCTGGGTTTTACCTATCATTATAGTTTCTCAAGGGAAAACTGCTTATTATAGAATACTTCCCCAATTATAAACACTCACACTATTATTATTTGAAGTTGCAAATCAAATTAAAAATGGCTTTTTTTTTTGGGGGGGGGGTAAGTTAGGGCATTATGATGCTAATGCACTAATAAAAGTCTCCATAATGTGCCATTTTGCTGTGTTATAGTTGAATACATTCAAAAATTGTAGTAGGAAATAGAATCAGTGATCTAAGTTTGAATGTTGTACAAAGCTCTTTGTATTTCACTTTGTGCTAATGCCATTGGGAAAAGACATGAATCCATTTGTTCTCTCCCCAGCTATGGGTAAATAGTAGAGCAGACTTGACTCTTTAACTTTGCTTTGGCAACCAGTC
>CM042149.1:91691988-91717474 GCA_023376005.1 Doryteuthis pealeii
TGGGTAAAATAAGCAAAATAATTTTACATATTTGCACAACTTTAAGAACAGCATTAAACAAACCAATGGTGGAGCACTAATGACTGTTACTCAGTGAAAGATACTCCTTATAATGTGCCAATTGTTTACGGCCAACATTGTTCCATGCCAGGAACTTTGGACCCTCCCATGGATTCTGGGCCCTCACAGGATGAACCCCTGGTGATGCTATGGATGCTGATGAGAGCCTCAATGTTGTATCACCCGGCAGGCAGCATGAGCCGGGGGGGGGGGAAATGGAGGTTGATGACAACCCAGATGTGGCAGAGGGTGATACAGGAGAGTGCCTACACCCAGTTAAGCCCCTACTGTTGAGATAATGCTTGTGTCACAGGGTAAGAGCACCAAGAACCTTGTCCCCACAAATGCGCAGACAATCATATGAATACTCTGATGCGTACAGCCAAGATGACCATACCAATTCATCCTGTGGTCACTTGGGAGGGAGGATGGAAAGTGCACGTATAAGTAGAATAGAGTGATCTGTCCTTGTGTCTGGGCTGAACAGGGTGATCTGCCTTTGGCCAGATACACTATAAATATACAGAGTCAGCTATTTTCATTATACTTTGGATGTCTGAAAAGAAACTGTGACTCATGTCTTTTGTACTTTCTAACTTCAATTTAGTCTGATATAAAGTAGTTCCCTGAAGAGATCATATTGAGTGAAACTGTGCTAGACTCATAATTTTTCTACAATTATTATAACTCTGTTTTCTTCCAAACCAAATACTATCCTTTTTCATATCCAGCTGACTTGCAATCATTTGAATAGTCAAGCGATAATCGACACACACCGCCTGCCTTATCCACTCGACATCAACCTCAGCCCTGCTTGTTGAAGGTCTCTCATTCCTAGATTAATACTCTTTAATCGATTATATCCCTTTTTGAACCTTTTGTGCCCTTCAGAAATGTGTGTGTGCACAACTCAATAAATATATATATATATATATATATATATATATATATATATGAAAGTAAATGGAAGTTAATCCAACAGTATTAGTTTAACATTTTTCGAAAAAAACAAAAGATGTTATGAGTTTGCTGGCAGAATCTGTTTTGACCGTTTAATAGAGCGGTCTTCATCAAGAGCAACATATGAATGAAAGACGGAATAAATAACCGTTAGATAGGAGGTACAAACGAACGTTAGTGTTCGATGCTGGAATTAAAAAAAAAAAAATGCGTATTCTGTGTTAAAAATAAAATAAATTTTATTTTTAAAAATCAGAAGCATTATAATCCATATTAAAAACTCAAAAGAGTTTGATGTAAAAATATATAAAAAGTATCAAAAATGTTCATGATGTATTCCAGCTACAAAAAGCAAGTTAAAAGTACACAGCACAATTGAAGAAAGATGGAAAGTTTCAAGAATTTGTAGTTGTTGACAAATCCATAGTGTTATAGATCATATTATCCTCCGAAAATGTAAAAATCCAGATATTTTGTTTTTTCAATGGACATATGAAAGTAAATGGAAGTTAATCCAGCAATATGAGTTTAACATTTTTAGAAAAAACAAAAGATGTTATGAGTTTGCTGACAGAATCTGTTTCGACCGTTTAATAGAGCGGTCTTCATCAAGAGCAACATATGAATGAAAGACGGAAATATATATATATATATAAAACTGCTCTAAATTTAAGCTTATAATTATGTATCAATAATAGAATCTGCAGATTGTGCCAACATTTAATCTTGAGCCCAAAGGTTTCTAAAAAGAATCTTTATCTACCTTATTAAAATAGCAGACACAAAAAAAAGGCTTCCAATTTTTTTTTCTTTTTAATTCTACTTGTTTTCTTTTTTTTAATATCTGCCTTCTTTATTGTTAACCGACAAAATCATTCAACAAATGTTAATGATGATTCTCAATTCCCTCAAGGTCACGTAGGTCATACAACATGATTTTGTATAATTTCCTTAGATTTATTATTATTAAATAGTCTGTGAATCCATTGAGTTCCTATTTTAATAGCAGACCATAATCATACTTTTGCTATGTTTCTGCTGTTTTTTCTGGATTATACTTACACACACATAAACATGATGATAATTTTAATGATATGTACATATTCTTACATAAACATAGGTTTTAATATTATATAAGTTTTTTCTTCAGACAGACAGAAGTCATGTTCATTTTAAGAGGAAAAAATGGTGGAGAAAGTTTCCTCTTTGAATTGAATCTACCTTGATTGAAATCTTTGCTCTCTGTCATAATGTTGATCCTAATTATTAATGACATTTACATATGTCTTCTATGATAAGTACAGAATAGATTGGCCAAGTTCCAATCAGCAAACTGTTGTGTAGACCTTTATGTGTCTACTGATGGTTATTTATAATATCAATGTTTATTTATGTTCTTTGGTCATTTGGACATTTATAAAGCCTACTACCTTTGTAATGTTTAGTCTGCAGACATTGGTGAGAAATTCAAAGGTTTGTATAAGCTAGCAGAATTAGATTCTGCTTAAATGTATAACCTCTTTCTAAAAGAACAGGAAGCTGCAGTTGGTCTTTTCACATTATATAAATATTAATGTTTTTAATTTAAATTTTTTTTTTTTTTTTTCGATGATAATTTTATATCAATGCTTTAGACATTCAGATCAATTTTGAGATCTGACCAATTGGCTTCATCAGTCATTTCATTACTTCTAAGGGTCAAAATTGATTTTCAACTCAGTTAGACTTGTAATCAAGCACATCTTATTTACAGTGTTTGTTATTTGATTTTCATGGAAAAGTGAAGTCTACATTCATATGTGGTTTTTGTTGGTCTTAAAATAGAATTTCTTTTTTCCCCCTACATATGCTCAGTTATAGATATTTTCAATTAATGTGTACAAGAGATGATTGATAAATAAGGCCTCAAATCTTCCAAGTTTTAGACTCCATCCAAAGAAGAAAAAAAATGAAATAATAAACAACCTGGTATCAAAAGGAAGTAAATTTATTTCTCTTCAAAGTTACAAGTTTATTTTTCAACATAGTCACCAATTAATACTGATTTTTTTCCAAATGTATTTATGAACCCCTTTGCTATGGACAGAATGTGATACAAGGTCAATTTTTAAGCAGAGTAATGCAGGTTGGAATTTAGAGTTTTCCTTTGAGATTTGTTGCCTAAACTAGGCTAAAGAGCTCAGTCTGCCTTATTATTTACCCATCACTCAAAGGAGAGCAGATAGATTCATGCCTTTCCTAAGAGCATTAGCTTGAAGGGAAAGGCAAACAATTTTGTACAGAATTTGAACTTTGTCACCGATTCCATTTCCGATGATGATAACCATTACGCTAAGCATGCCTCCTTTTTTTACCAAATATATCACTTTCATTCTAACCATGGAAAAAGTTTACCTAATTCCATTGAGCAACTTCAATGCTCATTTCTATTTTGGTGACAATCAGAAATCTGTGGGACCAAATCAGGGCTATACAAGTGTAATGTAAGTCTGCATTGCACGTCAACAAACTGCCCAAATGGATATAAAATTGAAATGGTGGTGGTCGGGGTGTGTGACTATGTTGAAAAAATAATCTTATAATTTTGAAGAGAATTGAATTTACTTATGTATATATATATGATGTGTATTTGTATGTAAAAGTTGTCAGTAAATTTGTTTGTATATATGAATATGTCACACTGAACAAGAACCAAATCATTTCAAGTTAATAAGTTAGAACTGGCATGATTTGAAACCGCATTAATAGAGCCATAATCCAGCATCATAACCAATAAGTTATGAAAACATTTCTGATGCTTTCTTTTCTTTTCTTTTTTTCTTTCTTTTCTTAAAGTTAATTGTTGTTTGGTAATTATTTGAATGAGTCATATTAATCTTTTTCTTTTTTCAAATCTAAAAATTTATTAAAGAAAAGAAGAAAAAAAAAGAAGAAATATTTTTCAGAATTTAGGGTGTGTGGTTGGTTGGTGGATAAAAATATAATTTTTTAGTCTCATTAATGTTTTTCTTTGAAATAATTTCCTGTTCCAATTGAATAAGTTTTTAGAAAAGATTTAAAAAAAAACTAAATTTATGATTATTATTTTGTACAAAACTTTGAATTTTGAAATAAGTTCACCAATTTAAATTCTAAATAATTTGAAATCTTATTAAACAAAAAGTCTTTTAGAGAATAGACCGCAGAGACATTAACTGTGTAATCAATTCATATCTAAATAATATGATGATACATATCTGATTGCTATTCTAAATATTTTGATACTATGACAATATTCTTTCTATCTTTATCTCTTTTCAAGTGAACTTTGTTAATAACCAATAATATAAATTAAATTACCAGACACTCTTCTTTTGATTATCTGATAATTTCAAATCTATTATGATTAAGTTCCCTTACAAACAATTAAACCAGATTGATTTATTAATATTTCTGAAAAGGATCAATTATCACGAATGTAGATGACTCTGCTTTTAGCCTATCCTTGATGGCATCTTATATTTTGACTAATTAATTTTTGTAAATTTCACCCTGACTTCTGGTAAAATGGGTTAATTAATAATGACTTACTAGAATAGTTTCTGTCAAAAAGAATGAGATTATTTACATATAGATGAACACTTCTGACTAGGCTGATCAGAGTGTTGCTCCCTAGGACAGATGACTTGAATCCAATTGTAATATCTCTACTCATGGAAATCCCATTGTTGTTTTAAAAAATCTATAAGATTAGAAATTTATTAATTTGAAAAGTATAATTTAATAAAAAAGAAGAAATTATAAGGTATTAATTATTTGAACATACTTCTGCAGATTTTGCGAAAATTTGATATTATAAGAAATACAAAAACTATATTGTTATAATAATAGAATTTCTTATTGTAAGAGCATATTGCTAACATATTGTGTGTGTATGTATGTGTGTAAGTATATGTATTTAGAAATCACTGAATTACTTTTTATTACTATAATAGCAGAATTTTGTGCTAGGAGTGGTATTAAAATAAATCAGCTCACCTTCAGAGGTCTATCCCTCTTGGTGAAACCTTCCATCTTGTCTAAAAGGGGGTAGTGTTAGTGTGGTTTATTTGTTTAATGGTATCCTTTGTGGGTTATTTAATGCTGAAATTTGAATCAAATAATTTGCATCCAGTTTTAAGTATTCCTATTTAATACCCATAATTTTCAGACAGATCTATTTGACACATAGATGGCACCATAACAGGTTCTACCACTCTGAGTCAGAGTGGGCTTGGGAGTAATGGCAGCAAAGAGTTGACTCTCCATATCACCATCCTCACCATGAGATGTAGTTTAGTGTCATACTAGAGACACTCTTTTTTTGTGGGGGTGAGGATAGGCCTTACCCCTCTGCAAGGGATACAATTGATATATTCTAAATCTCAAACAATTAGGGAATGCTGACAGAGCTGAACTAATGGTAGTGGTAGTGGTGGGGATAAACAATGAAAGCAACAGAATTTCTCATTACTCTTCAGTGAGACGAGATCGCATCACTGATAAATAGATAGTCACATTATGTTTTGTATTCAAGTTACTTTTCTAGTAATTACTATTATGGAATAAAATAAGAACTAAAAACTGAGCAGTATAATATCTAATCTTGTGAAAGGATCATTTGCTGAGACTACTAAAATCATTCCCTCACTTTGAGTCACACAGTGTAACCCACCCACAATAATACAGAGGAAAGTGGAGGAAGAAAGTTATTTTGTTTTTCAGCTGTTTTTAAATATTTGCTTACTGGCCTGCTTTCTCCCCTTTGACATGTCTACACCCTTATGCATGACACACCCCACCCAAATGCACACAAAGCAAAAAAGAGACACCCCCACCCCCCAAAAAAGAAAACAACAACAAACTAATTTTCCTTCTTTTAGTATCATCATCTACATGCAAAGCATCTACATTTCAATGACAAGGAGTAATTTTCACCTTAATGGACTTGAGTTCAAATATGTAACCTAATGAAACAATGACCATGACTACATACTTATACTGATTTACAATGCTGTTTATCTATTTTCAGTTTATCTTGAAGAGTTTAAAATGGCTGTTTACTTTTTTTATTTTCTTCAACTGAATTTGTGTAGAACGTCTTAATATTTTGTAACAGTCTTTGGCGAATTTTTAAAAATTCAGATCAATAATAAAGTACTATAGATAATTAGTTATTCACTCCTAGAATAGTCCTTAGTTAACTCAACAATATTAACATGTACATTAAAAGTATAAAATGTACTATACACTTGAATTTTATAAAAATAAAATACCTAAATTTCTATTATTATTAAGAAACAAATGGTGCAGAGGAAAGTCCCTCCTCCCCTTAAAAATTTATTGAGCATATTACTCTGCAACTTCTGACCCTAGTTTGAAGTTGTAAAAGAAAAAAAGACCCTAATGAAAATGAAATATTCTCAGTCCAAATTGTATATTTCTTGTATTTTGCTTATAATGATAAATTTCGTATTTCTTTATACTATTTCATATTGGAATGATGCATTGAAATAATACATATAAACTTGTTATTGAATGAGTGAAATCTTTTCTCATATATATTTGCATTTAGAAGGTGTGCGGTTTAATGATTATTGTTGTAGGAAATGGACACAGAGAGACGAGTTCAAATCCTGGACAAGACTGTTTGCATTTCACATAGTGCTAATACCCTTGAGAAAGGTATTCATCCAACTATTCTCCCTCCAGATAGGGGTAAATTTGGGTGTGAGGCTTTTGAGCTGCCATACCTTCATAATCACCACTGGACTCATTGAAATCATTTTGAATCCTCTACACTGAAACACTGTGAAATCTTCAGATTCAAGCTTCTGGTATGAATGCCAAGCAGTACAGCATAGTGTTTTCAAATTTCATCATGGTGCTGCTTTCCTCACAGACAGTGCCCAAGTATTTCTTGTCTACTGCGCAATAAACAAAACCTAAAACAAACAAAGCACATGTATGAAATAATTTAAAGTGGTGACAATTTACTAATTGCACCCTGTATAAGCATTTGTGAAAAAGTGTAACATATAACAACAATTTCTCTTAAATCCTTGAGAGTGCCATCATAGTGGCAGTATATGGTTTAGGAAATTAGGATGTAATAAATTATAGAATGTTGGGAGATTATTCTTTAAAATTTCAAATCATGTAAGTTTATTTTGGTGTTTTTTTTTTGTTTTTTTTTTTTCTTATTTAATTTTCCACTGGATGAATTGTCATATATAGATCACTGTAAGAAAGACATAAATTTAAATGAATACTTAATTTAAAAAAATACTTTTTTTTGTCAAATTTGAGCTACTAACTTAGAAATCTGAAAACTGAAATGATCAACTGCTGATTTATTATTTGTACATATGATTCTTATATGTGCCTTAAAAATTAGTTTAGAAATAAAGTTGTCCATTGTTGACTGTGAAGTAATGTGGGGCCCTTCGTATTATTGAGTGGACTTTTTGCATATAGTGGTGATTTCAATTTTTTGTAATAACTTTTGTAAAATCAACAATTTTGATAAAATCTGTGTTATGTAATCAGGAATTTTAGTTTGAGTAACTTTTTTGTATTCTACTTAGATTATTTTCTGGTTGTTTACTCCCATTATAAATGCTGGTACATGCCACTAGAATTAGCAATTTTCTATTAATGTAATGCTATTTTCATCTATTTTATGTTAAGATATTCTTGTTTAGTGTCTCTTTTTAGTTTTTGAAATTGTATGAACACATTGTGTGAGAATGCATCTTTTCTTACTAATACTATGATGATCTTGGTTTATTGGGATTGGTACCAATGCACTCTTAGAATCTAGATCAGTTGAAAATGTGGTTTGTACTTCAATTAACAAAAACAAAAACAAAGCAAAAAATGATCTTATTAAGAAAAATTGCCTGTGTGTCTTTCATCCAAAGTTAGATAAGTTATTGACAAATAATTTCACAAAATCTGTAGTATTTGATAAACTGATTAAATTACTTCCACTGCAGTATTAAAAGCAAAAAGGATTTCAAAGAAGAAGAAAAAAAAATGCAAGTTATAATTAACTTTAAGCTCCATTAGCCTGATACTTTAATTGATCATTATTTTTTTAATTAAACAATAATTAAGATCAAATACTATTTATTTAAAACAAATTTATAAATGATATGAATCACCTTCCTTGGAAAATATAGAAATTGCTAAAAGCTGGGGGGTGGGGTATGTTTTCCCTTCCTCTTAGTACTTTCACCAAAATTGCTACCTGGTGGCAGACTGGTTTAGAGTTGGGCTCTTCTATGCACAAAATACCTAAACAATCAATATTTAAGTCTGGGGTTTATAAACTCTGAGAGTATTTTATTGCAATGTTTTGTTGGCTAGACAATCAGCTTGATGCATTTTTGCTCACCTTGCTAACAGGGTTTCTTTTTGCTTCACTCCAATTTTATAATCATCAGATTAAATAATCATTTCTTGTCTTGATTATTTAAAAATGGCACAGTAGGATTTTTAATTAAAATATAAATTTTTTGGATTTTTAATTAAAATATCAAAACAAACATGTTTTGTAGTGTTAAAAATCAAAACAAATTTTGCTTGTATAAGAATTATATTTACAAAGAATATGATTTTTATTATGCACCTGTAAAATATTGTTATCAATGTAAAATGATAGATAAAAAAAAAGATCTTAATACACAAAGAATGATGATAGGCTTATCATTGAGGTAATCATGTATTTTCTTGTACTCATGATCAGTAATCAACATTTTGAAAATCTGGATTTTTTTTAATACAAGCAGAAACTTAAAAGATTCTTGCAATATGATCCTCTGACAAATTTTCTTCCATTTGAGCTTGTGCCATACAAAGTTAAGCATAGCATATATCAAAGATGATTACAATTCATCATTTAATTATATAAATGTTTTGTTTCTTTAATCAACTTTATGTTTTTGAATCTTATGTATTTACCTAACTGCTCTGCCATGAGCAGAATGTGAAACAAGGTTGATTTTAAAGTGGAGTACAGTTGTTTTGAGTTCAGAGATTTCCTTCTCCTCCTTAACTGATTACCTAACCAAGGTTAAAGAACTTGGTATACCCTACTATTTACTCCTAGCTGGAGAGGGGTGGATGGATTTGTGCCCTTCCCAAATGAAATGCAACCAATCTTGTCCAGGATTTAAACTCAGATAACTGTTACACTAAGCATGTCTGCAAAAATCTTAATGTAATGTATTTCATACATGGTATCTTTTGATGATCCTAGCTCTTCTGGAAATTTTAAAGAGATGGTGATTGGGTTTCCTCTACCTTGTATTTTAAAGTATCTTGATGTCAAAGTTCAGGTCACCATTCTTGAAATGGTTAAAACAGTTTTGGCTAGTCCAGATAGATATTGTTCATTTGTTCCTATTTCTTGATTTATTTGAATTCCTTCAGCATGTTTTAGGTCGAGTTTAAAAAATGCCTCATGCCAGAATCTCAGTACTTGTGTCTACCATTATAACATCTGAAATACAAAGTATAGCTGTGTGTGTGTGTGTGTGTGTGTGTGTGTGTGTGTTCTGAAATAACTAATTGTAGATTTTTTATTTCTATTTTAAAATTTGATGAATTGATAACAATACATATACCTAACAAAAATAAATGAAATATGACACTTAGAGTTAAAAAAAAAAGAAAACTTGAATGGGTTGAATATTCCGTTTTTGAGAACAATTTAGTTAACTAGGTGGCTTGATTTACAATAAAAAGAAAGTCAAGGTTTATAAAAATTCTTTTGCAGCTGGAATTGATTATGAAAGGCTATCAACAAAACAATTGTTTATTACTCCCACTAAAAATCATTGAAAATGAATAATAAAATTTCCTTATTGCAGTCTTTTTTTTCTAATAACCTGTTTCTTTTTTTCCCTCTTTTTTTAATCTACCAAATAATTTTAAAGCAAAATATGCAAATTAGCTAGCCTCATTCAGAAAAAAAAAAGACTACCTTTTGTAAAGTTATATACTAAGCTACACAAAATGTTATGGTTGGAAGAAATGGTTGTTTGGCAACACAATTTGATGTAGAACCTGACTCAGGACAAAGAAACAGACACAGATACTTCATAAAGGATGTTGGTTCTCATTTAAACATGTGGATCTCAACCTTTTAATAATAGCAGTTTTATTTTTATATTATTGAATGGCCATATGAATATTTTAACACTACATGCGTTGAGCATTATTTTAAATATTTTTAGATTTTTTTAATACTATAACCTTCATTTTTTTAAAATACGCTTTTTTTCTGGTGTATTCTTGAGAAAAGATAAACAACCAAAACATTTTGCTAAAAACAAGAGAGACAATGATAATAGTAAAAAGTATACAGAATGATGAAAATAGTTTATCTGAAAACTTTTGTAAACAAATATATTCTTCAAGGCTTGTCATGGAATTCTGCTGTACATTTGAAGATATTTGAAGGGGATTATTCTCTTCTCCATGGGGGGGGGGATGTCATACACTTTTTAGTTTATTGTGGGGATGCTCATATATATATATATATATATATATATATATATTTGTTTTAGGAATGTCCTCTTGTAGCCATTGTACAGCTAATCACTACAATTTTATGAGGCTTGTTTTTGTTTGTAGTGATTTACTGCTACAAAATTTATTGAAATCTCAAAATTAATTACAGAATTTTCCAACCACATAATAATATTGGCGTTTTTTTGTTGTGGCTTATAATCATGTTGATGGTGGCTGTTTATTTTCTTAGGTTGCCCCAGTATTAAAGATACAAACTTCAAAAATATACACCTTTATTCCAGCATGGTACTGACAGGAAGGGGGTTAATTGCTTATTTATCATCCAGAGAGTTCTACCAAGGGAATATACCCCCCCCCCAAAAAAAAAAAAAAAAGATATTGGGTTGGCACTCACTCAGCAAATGATGCCTCAAGTCTTTAGCCTCATCTGTGTGATGATGTCATCATACCTGAAAAATATTTTAATGATTTTTTTAAAAAAGTGTTTCAGAATGGAATATAACAGTGAATGTATGCATTCTGTTCTCTAATGATTTCTTCTGCAAACCATTACTGCTGTAGTGAGTTTTATTTTGTTGGGTCTTTCACACTTTATGTCAATCTAAATTTGTAGATATTTCTAATAGATGATTAAATCATTTAAAATTCTACAGTTTCATATATAATTTAAACAATTGCTTCATGAACTTAGACAACTATTTTTCCTCCTTTTTCTGAAGATATTTTAATGATTACTTCATGAACTTAAGTGAAACTATTCCCCTTTCTAAAATTGTTTTAAAATGTAAGCTTAACTCAGCAAACAACCTATTTTTCCTTCTATAGTTGTGTTTTAAGACACATTTATATACTTAGGTTTTGTGTATTACAATCTTATTTGGAAGGAAGAAATGAATGCAACTGTATTGAATGCATCAGTTGGATGAAAAATGCACTTTGTTGTCCACAGTATGGATTATTGTCTCTCCTCGTATATATTATTTTTTGCATTTTTTGTGCAAAAGGACTAAATGATGAAAAACCATGTCAATGATTGTGTACCAGGAAATATTTTTTCTTTACTTTCATTGCTAAGGTGATGAAAAAAAAAAAATTATATGAAATTAATTTTTGTCATTTCCCTATTTTTTTTTTCATCAAAATATTTTATCCATTGGATACATTTAATTTTTACAGATGTGACAAGACGAAAGAAAGGTAATGTTGATTTGTGTGATATTGTATCATGTATGGAATGTTCAATTTTTTATTGTCTCAGCACAGACACACATTGATTGGTGTACCTATACATTTTGTAAAATCCTGCATACTTCTTTCCGGTGCAAAATTTTAATTTTAATTATTTTATCTATGGTTTGTGTGTGTGTGTGTGTGTTTCTCATTTTTTTTTTTTAGAGACTTACTGACATTTGTTATTATTAATAATGTCTAGTAAAATTCTTCATAATTCTAGACCAAATTATTGATAATAATGATTGTCAAAGATTTATCTATTAAATAAATATGTTTTTACTGATATGTTTAGACAGGGTCCCCTATCCTTAAAACCATTTAAGGAATTTAAATTTATGTATATATAGACACATACAATCTTAGATAGAACAGTATACATAACTAAGTATATTTTTAACTTTTGATAAAAGTTAATTTCTAAAATAAAGATGCCAATTTTCTTATTAACATTTTACGGATTATTTTTTCACTAGAAATAATAATAATAATAATAATAATAATAATAATAATAATAATAATAATAAAATTAATTTTTAGCTAAAACTTTAGAAAAACTTTGATTTTGCCATCTGTCTAGATTATAACATATATTAGAGCTAAATACATAAACTTTGTTAAATATACTTTTCTACTTTCCTTTAACTCTCTCCAATAATTATTCTGACAATAAAACATCTTCATTGTTTTATTCTCATTGTGATGTTCGTAATCAAAATAAGTTTGAATTCATTTCTCACCATCACGGATTGTTGTGTGTAAAAATTACTTTAAATATATATTGTCATTTTTATTGTTGTCCTCCACACTCTCTTACACTTGAAGTTTTGTTTGTTTTGTCTTTTTATGATCAAATCTCTTTCCTCATATTCTACGTTGACATGGATTCCCTTTGTCTGCCCCCAAAACATGTCATTTTTCTGCATTTTTACATGATTGGATTTAAAAAGCTTTAGATAAACCTTTTTGCACTTGAAATTTTAATTAGTTCATAGATATGTAAGGAATATTTTAAGCGCATGTGTGTGTAATTAGTAAATCATTTATATATATATATATATATATATATATATATATATATAAATTCATTCAACGATTGCTGTTTAAACAGTAGCATAGCCTCTAGCAAAGCCTTCATCAGATTATGACTCTGGGTTCAGGCATGTTTCAGGCCGAAGCATCATTATCACTAACCCAAAACACCCTAGCAGTATTCGAGATACCACCAGACTTTGTGGGATTGCCATATCCATGCTAATGCAGTTTGAGCCCTATCTTGGATCTTTTCTATGTATTTCCTCTTGTCCTATTGAGAAAGTCTAAGTTTACTTAAAAATTTGGACGTTGAGTTGGTAATCATCCTCGCATTCGACTTCAATAGGAAATACATTAATTATCCATCCATTTCTGACACATTGTTCTCGTAGATCTTCATATTTTTGCAACTTACGCTGATGTGCCCAGCTGAGATTTTCCTCAAAAGGAACTGTTAACTCAAAAATGAAAACTTTTTGTAGATTAACAAACCAGATGAAAAATATCAGGACGCTGGACCGTTAATATTATTTCGTTGTAAATTTAGTTGACATTCTAAATTGCTTACAACGTGCCAATCCATATGCAACCATTAAACAATGTCAATATGTGCCTATTTTTACGCGAAAGTTACAAAATATTTCCTTTTTAACGAAATGTGTTACTTTTGTGTTGATATTATTAGCAGTTTAATTTGCAGTCTCAAAACATCTCTTTGACGTCTTGGCAAAAATCTACAGGACTTTATTGTGCCTCCACATGTAGCTTTAGAGTATACTAGTATCCAGTGAGAATGTGTTCAGGTTAGCTGTTTTCCCACATGCTCTTCATAGGTCAGATGTAAGTAACCCTCAGACATGTAGGTTGATTGTGTTGAATAAGATGTTTAGACTGTCTTTATAAGGAAACTTAACTTTTAGGTTCCATATATTTGATGTCGCTTCATGTGAGCGGCTCTGTCTTTTTTACTTTCCCACTTGGTCTATGCACCTTTTTTACTTTGTCCTACAGCTGTAGCAATACACTTGAATTATTCAAGTTGATGAATTTCCTCTGAAATCATTTTCTTTTATTTAATGTGGATTCGTTAGACCAACAATGCTAAGGGTGAAGGCCTAGACCTGATCTTCCATTTGCCACAGTACCAATTATTTCTTTCATCTTGAGGGATGATTCTGTGTTTTCTACATCCTGTTGTACTTTCCATTTTTGACCAGTTATTACAGAAGGGTGGCATTTTTTCACTAATGGGTCGTGAGAGTCGTGCAGCATCTGGAAAAGTAACATTTACCTATTTGAATTTCCCAACAACTGACACCATCGAAGTTTTAGCTTCGTGATGAACTGTATCGTGCCACATTTGTTAAGAATTAGGTACCCTCAACCATTTTTTTCATAATTACTGATTAAGCGCTCCATTGTTCACTTTTGTAAGTGATACCTCATAATTTGCATTGGTCGTGATAATTTAGGAATGTATCCAAATAAATGTACCATACTTTGTCTTTATTTAGGAGTCACATTAATCAATGAAGCGTAAGCCATCCTTTAGCTGTTTGCTTAGATCCTGTCAGCAATGTCTTTCAGTAATTGGTAGGAGTAACCTTAATTCCTATAACAAATGTGGACATACGTTCATCAACGAAGCTAAAACTTCCGATGGTGTCAGTTGTTGGGAAATTCAATAGTAACTGTTACTTTCCAGATGCTGCACGACTCTCACGACCCTTCTTTTTGTGAAAATGCCACCCTCTGTATTAATGTCAAAAATGGAAAGTAAACAGGATGTAGAACACAGAATCATCCCTCAAGATGAAAGAAAAATGGTACTGTGGGCAAATGGAAGATCAGGTCTAGGCCTTCACCTTAAGCATGTTGGTCTAACGAATCCACATCAAATAAAAGACAAATGATTTAGATGAAATTCATCAACTTAATAAGTCAAGTGTATTGGCTAACGCTTTAGGACAAAGTAAAAAGGTGCATAGACCAAGTGGGAAAGTAAAAAAGACAGAGCGTCACATGAAGCGACATCAATCTATGGACCTAAAAAGTTAAATTTCTTATAAAGACAGTCTTAAACATCTTACAACACCAATCAACCTACATGTCGGGGTTCTACATCTGCCTAATGAAGAGCATGTGGAAAGACAGCTTAACGCTGAAACACATTCTCACTGGATCCTAGTATACTCTAAGAAGTACATGTGGAGGCACAATAAATGTCCTGTGATTTTTGCCAAGCAAAGAGATGTTTTGAGACTGAAATTTAACTGCTAATATCTCAACAAAGTAACACATTTCCGTTAAAGAAGGACATACTTGTAACTTTCGCGTAAGAAAAGGCACATATTGACATTTGTTTAATGGTTTGCATTATGGATTGCACGTTGTAAGCAATTTAGAATGTCCAATAATATTACAACTGAAATATATATTAAAAGGTCCAGCGTCCTGATATTTTCATCTGGTTTGTTAATCTCAAAGTTTTCAATTTTTGAGTTAAAGTTATTTTGAGGAAAATCTCAGCTGGCACATCAGCGTTAAGTTGCAAAAATATGAAGATCTAGAGAACAATGTTAGAATGGATTGGATAAAATGTATTTCCTATTGAATGAATGCCGAGGATGATTACCACTCACCGTCCAAATTTTAAAGTCAACTTAGACTTTCTCAAATAGGACAAGAGGAAATACATAGAAAGATCCAAGATAGGCATCAAACTGGCAATTAGCATGGATATTGGCAATCCAAACAAGTCTGGTGGTACTCGAGATACGCTAGGGTGGTTTGGTTAGTGATAATGATGCCTTGGCCTGAAATGCTGACCCGAGTCATAATCTGATGAGCTTTGCTAGAGCTATTGCTACTGTTTAAAGCAGCAAGTGTTGAATGAATTTATATATATATATATATTATTATATATAAAAATAATTTAAATAAGGAATTTTAAAAATTAAATTTTTAACAAACCAACACATGCGCCTTAAAAATATTCCTTACAATATATATGAAATAATTAAATTTCAAGTGAAAAGGTTTATCTAAGCTTTTTAAATCAATCATGTAAGAATGCAGAAAATGTGTTTTTGGGGGCAGCAAGGGAATCCATGTCACTAGATATGAGAAAGAGATTGATATAAAAAGACAACAAACAAACTTCAAGTGTTAAGAGAGTGTTGGAGGAAACAATAAAAAGAAATATATTTAAAGTAATTTTCCACAACAATCCGTGATGGTGAGAAATGAATTCAAACTATTTGAGTTACGAACATCACAATGAGAATAAAACAATGAAGATGTTTTATTGTCAGAATATATGAGAGAGTTAAAGAAAGTAGAAAGTATATTTAACAAGTTTATGTATTCTAGCTCTAATTAATGTTATAATCTAGACAGATGGCAAAATCAAAGTTTTTCTAAGTTTTAGCTAAAAATTAATTTTAATTATTATTATTTATTATATTATATTATTATTAATTATTATTTATTATTTCCTATGAAAAAATAATCGTAAAATGTTAATTAAGAAAATTGGGCATTTTATTTTAGAAAATTACTTTTATCCACAAAGTTAAAAATATACCTTTAGTTATGTTAACTGTTCATATCTAGATTGTCTGTGGTCTCTATATAACATACAATAATTCCTTAATGTGTTTTAAGGATAGGGGACCTGTCTAACACATCAGTAAAACATATTTATTTAATAGATAAATCGTTGACAATCATGATTATCATAATTTGGTCTAGAATTATGAAAATTTTACTAGACATTATTAATAATAACATAATGTCATAAGTCTCTAAAAAAAAAATGAAGAAAACACACACACACACACAAACCATAGATGAAATAATTAAAAATAAAATTTTTGCACCCGGAAGAAGTAGCAGGATTTAAAAATGTATAGGTACACCAATCAATGTGTGTCTGTGCTGAACAATAAAAACTTGAACATTCCATACATGATTAATACCACACAATCAACATTACCTTTCTTTTCGTCTTGTCGACAGTCTGTAAAAATTAAATGTTTATCCAATTGGATAAACCTATTTTATGAAAAAATAGGAAATGACAAAAATTAATTTCAATATAATTTTTTTTTTTTTATCACCTTAGCAATGAAAGTAAAGAAAAAGAATATTTCCTGGTACACAATCATTGGACATGGGTCTTTTCAATCATTGTAGTCTTTTTGCACAACAAATGCATAATAATATTACGAGGAGAGACAATAATCCATACTGTGGAAACAAAGTGCATTTTCATCCAATCTGATGCAATTCAATACAGTTCATTCATTTCTTCTCCAAATAAGATTGTAACACAACACCTAAGTATATAAATGTGTCTTAAACAAACAACTATAGAGAAAATAGGTTGTTTGATGAGTTAAGCTTACATTTTAAAACAATTTTAGAAAGGGGAATAGTTATCACTTAGTTCATGCCAGTATCATTAAATATGCTCAAAAAGGAGGAAAAAATAGTTTCTAAAGTTCATGAAGCAATTGTTTAAATTATATATGACTGTAGAATTTTAAATGATTTATCATTATTAGAAATTCTACTAAAGTTTTAGATTGACATAAAGTGTGAAAGACCAACAAAATAAAACTCATACAGCAGTAATGGTTTGCAGAAAGACATATTAGAGAACAGAATGCATACATTGCACTTTATATTCCTTCTGGAAACACTTTTTAAAAATCACTTAAATATTTTTTTCACGGTATGATAGACATCAATCAACACAGATGAGGCTAAAGACTTGAGGCATCACTTTGCTGAGTGGAGTGCCAACCCAATATTTTTTTTTTTTTTGGGGGGGGGGTATATTCCCTTGGTAGAGCTCTCCTGGATGATAATGAAGCCATTACCCCTTCCTGTCAGATACCATGCTGGAATAAAGGTGTATATTGAAGTTTGTACTTTAATACTGGGGCACCTAAGAAATAAACAGCCACCATCAGACATGATTATAGCAAACAGAAAACGCCAAATAGTTACTATGTGGTTGGAAATTCTGTAATTATTTTTGAGCTTCAATAAAATTTTGTAGCAGTAAAAATCACTACAAACAAAACAGCCTCATAAAACTTGTAGTGAATTACTGTAACAATGGCTACAAGATGGACAATTCCTAAAACAAAGATATTATAATTATATATATATATATATATATGAGCATCCCCACAAACACTAAAATGTGTATGACATCCCCCCATGGAGAAGAAATACCCCTTCAAATAAATCTTCAATGTACAGCCAGAATTCCATGACAAGCCTTGAAGAATATATTTTGTTACAAAAGTTTTCAGATAAACTGATTTTCATCATTCTGATATTTTTTACTATTATCGATTGTCTCCTCTTGTTTTTAGCAAAATGTTTGGTGTTATCTTTTCTCAGAATACACAGAAAAAAAAAGCGTATTTAAAAATGAAGGTTATAGTATTAAAAATCTAAAAATATTCTAAATAATGCTCAACGCATGTAGTGTGTAAAATATTCATATGGACTTCAATAATATACAATAAAATCTGCTAATTATTAAAAGGTTGCGTCCACATGTTTAAATGAGACCCAACATCCGTTTATGAAGTATTGGCTTGTTTTCTTTGTCCTGAGTCAGGTTTTACATCAATTGTGTTGCCAAAAACCATTTCTTCAACCATAAAATTTTTGTTAGGCTTAGTATACTAACTTTACAAAGTAGTCGTTTTTTCTGAATGAGGCTAGCTATTTGCATATTTTGCTTAAAAATTATTTGGTAGATTAAAAAAGAGGAAAAAAAAGAAACAGGTTATTAGAAAAAAAAGACTGCAATAAGGAATTTTATTATTCATTTCAATGATTTTTAGTGGGAGTATAAACAATTGTTTTTTGTTGATAGCTTTCATAATAATTCCAGCTGCAAAGAATTTTTATAAACCTTGACTTTCTTTTTATTGTAATCAAGCCACCTAGTTAACTAAATTGTTCAAAACGGAATATTCAACCCATTCAAGTTCTTTTTTTTTAACTCTAAGTGTCATATTTCATTTATTTTTGTTAGGTATATGTATTGTTATCAATTCACCAATTTTAAATAGATAAAAAATCTACAATTAGTTATTTCAGAACACACACACACACACCACACACACACACCACAATACTTTGTATTTCAGATGTTATAATGGTAGACACAAGTACTGAGATTCTTGGCATGAGGCTTTTTTAAACTCGACCTAAAACATGCTGAAGGAATTCATATAAATCAAGAAATAGGAACAAATGAACAATATCTATCTGGACTAGCCAAAACTGTTTTAACCATTCAAGAATGGTGACCTGAACTTTGACATCAGATACTTTAAAATACAAGGTAGAGGAAACCAATCACCTAGCTCTTAAAATTTCCAGAAGAGCTAGGATCATCAAAAGATACCATGTATGAAATACATACATTAAGATTTTGCAGACATGCTTAGTGTAACAGTTATCTGAGTTTAAATCTGGACAGATTGGTTGCATTTCATTTGGGAAGGGCACAAATCCATCCAACCCTCTCCAGCTAGGAGTAATAGTAGGGTATACCAGAGTTCTTTAACCTTGGTTAGGAATCAGTTAGGAGGAGAAGGAAATCTTGAACTCAAAAAACTGTACTCCACTTTAAAATCACCTGTTTTTCACATTCTGCTCATGGCAGAGCAGTTAGGTAAATACATAAGATTCAAAAACATAAAGTTGATTAAAGAAACAAAACATTTATATAATTAAATGATGATTGTAATCATCTTGATATATGCTATGCTTAACTTTGTATGCAAAGCTCAAATGGAAGAAAATTGTCAGAGGATCATATTGCAAGAATCTTTTAAGTTTCTGCTTGTTTAAAAAAAACCAGATTTTCAAATGTTTGATTACTGATCATGAGTACAAGAAAATACATGATTACTCAATGATAAGCCCTATCATCATTCTTTGTGTATTAAGATCTTTTTTTTATCTATCATTTTACATTGATAACATATTTTACGGTGGCATATAAAAATCATATTCTTTGTAAATATAATTCTTATACAAGCAAAATTTGTTTTGATTTTTAACACTACAAAACATGTTTGTTTTGATATTTTAATTAAATCCAAATTTATATTTTAATTAAAAATCCTACTGTGCCATTTTTAAATAATCAAGACAAGAAATGATTATTTAATCTGATGATTATAAAATTGGAGTGAAGCAAAAAGAAACCTGTTAGCAAGGTGAGCAAAAATGCATCAAGCTGATTGTCTAGCCAACAAAACATTGCAATAAATACTCTCAGAGTTTATAAACCCAGACTTAAATATTGATTGTTTAGGTATTTTGTGCATAGAAGAGCCCAACTCTAACCAGTCTGCCACCAGGTAGCAATTTTGGGTGAAAGTACTAAGAGGAAGGGAAAACATACCCCACCCCCAGCTTTTAGCAATTTCTATATTTTCCAAGGAAGGTGATTCATATCATTTATAAATTTGTTTTAAATAAAGTATTTGAATCTTAATTATTGTTTAATTAAAAAAATAATGAAATTAAGTATCAGGCTAATGGAGCTTAAAGTTAATTATAACTTGCATTTTTTTTCTTCTTCTTTGAAATCCTTTTTGCTTTTAATACTGCAGTGGAAGTAATTTAATCAGTTTATCAAATACTACAGATTTTGTGAAATTATTGTCAATAACTTATCTAACTTTGGATGAAAGACACACAGGCAATTTTCTTAATAAGATCATTTTTGCTTTGTTTTTGTTTTTGTTAATTGAAGTACAAACCACATTTTCAACTGATCTAGATTCTAAGAGTTCATTGGTACCAATCCCAATAAACCAAGATCATCATAGTATTAGTAAGAAAGATGCATTCTCACACAATGTTGTTCATACAATTTCAAAACTAAAAAGAGCACTAAACAAGAATATCTTAACATAAAATAGATGAAATAGCAATTACATTAATAGAAAATTGCTAATTCTAGTGGCATGTTACCAGCATTTATAATGGGAGTAAACACCAGAAAATAATCTAAGTAGAATACAAAAAGTTACTCAACTAAAATTCCTGATTACATAACACAGATTTTATCAAATTGTTGATTTTACAAAAAGTTATTACAAAAAATTGAAATCACCACTATATGCAAAAAGTCCACTCAATAATACGAAGGGCCCACATTACTTCACAGTCAACAATGGACAACTTTTTTCTAAACTAATTTTTTAAGGCACATATAAGAATCATATGTACAAATAATAAATCAGCAGTTGATCATTTCAGTTTTCAGATTTCTAAGTTGTAGCTCAATTTGTGACAAAAAAAAGTATTTTTAAATTAAGTATTCATTTAAATTTATGTCTTTCTTACAGTGATCTATATTGACAATTCATCCAGTGGAAAATTAAATAGAAAAAAAAAAAAAAACAAAAAAAAAACACCAAAATAAACTTACATGATTTGAAATTTTAAAGAATAATCTCCCAACATTCTATAATTTATTACATCCTAATTTCCTAACCATATACTGCCTATGATGGCACTCTCAAGGATTTAAGAGAAATTGTTGTTATATGTTACACTTTTTCACAAATGCTTATACAGGGTGCAATTAAGTAAATTGTCACCACTTTAAATTATTTCATACATGTGCTTTGTTTTGTTTAGGTTTTGTTTATTGCGCAGTAGACAAGAATTACTTGGGCACTGTCTGTGAGGAAAGCAGCACCATGATGAATTTGAAACACTATGCTGTACTGCTTGGCATTCATACCAGAAGCTTGAATCTGAAGATTTCACAGTGTTTCAGTGTAGAGGATTCAAAATGATTTCAATGAGTCCAGTGGTGATTATGAAGGTATGGCAGCTCAAAAGCCTCACACCAAATTTACCCTATCTGGAGGGAGAATAGTGGATGAATACCTTTCTCAAGGGTATTAGCACTATGTGAAATGCAACAGTCTTGTCCAGGATTTGAACTCGTCTCTCTGTGTCCATTTCCTACAACAATAATCATTAAACCGCAACCTTCTAAATGCAAATATATATGAGAAAAGATTTCACTCATTCATAACAAGTTTATATGTATTATTTCAATGCATCATTCCATATGAAATAGTATAAAGAAATACGAAATTTATCATTATAAGCAAAATACAAGAATGTACAATTTGGACTGAGAATATTTCATTTTCATTAGGGTCTTTTTTTTCTTACAACTTCAAACTAGGGTCAGAAGTTGCAGAGTAATATGCTCAATAAATTTTTAAGGGGAGGAGGGACTTTCCTCTGCGCCATTTGTTTCTTAATAATAATAGAATTTTAGGTATTTTATTTTTATAAAATTCAAGTGTATAGTAATTTTATACTTTAATGTACATGTTAATATTGTTGAGTTAACTAAGGACTATTCTAGGAGTGAATAACTATTTATTATAGTACTTTATTATTGATCTGAATTTTTAAAAATTCGCAAAGACTGTTACAAAATATTAAGACGTTCTAACAATTCAGTTGAAGAAAATAAAAAAGTAAACAGCCATTTTAAACTCTTCAAGATAAACTGAAAATAGATAAACAGCATTGTAAATCAGTATAAGTATGTAGTCATGGTCATTGTTTCATTTAGGTTACAATATTTGAAACTGAAGTCCATTAAGGTGAAAATTACTCCTTGTCATTGAAATGTAGATGCTTTGGCATGTGATGATGATACTAAAAGAAGGAAATTAGTTTGTTGTTGTTTTCTTTTTTGGGGGGTGGGGGTGTTCTTTTTGCTTTGTGTGCATTTGGTGGGGTGTGTCATGCATAAGGTGTAGACTGTCAAAGGGGAGAAGCAGGCCAGTAAGCAATTTTAAACAGCTGAAAAACAAAATAACTTTCTTCCTCCACTTTCCTCTGTATTATTGTGGGTGGGTTACACTGTGTGACTCAAAGTGAGGGAATGATTTTAGTAGTCTCAGCAAATGATCCTTTCACAAGATTAGATATTATACTGCTCAGTTTTTAGTTCTTATTTTATTCCATAATAGTAATTACTAGAAAGTAACTTGAATTACAAAACATAATGTGACTATCTATTTATCAGTGATGCGATCTCGTCTCACTGAAGAGTATGAGAAATTCTGTTGCTTCATTGTTTATCCCACCACTACCATACATTAGTTCAGCTCTGTCAGCATTCCCTAATTGTTTGAGATTTAGAAATATATCAGATTGTATCCCTTGCAGAGGGGTAAGGCCTATCCTCACCCCACAAAAAAGGTGTCTCTAGTATGACACTAACTACATCTCATGGTGAGGATGGTGATATGGAGAGTCACTCTTTGCTGCCATTACTCAAGCCCACTCTGACTCAGAGTGGTAGAACTGTTATGGTGCCATCTATGTGTCAAATGATCTGTCTAAAATTATGGGTATTAAATAGGAATACTTAAAACTGGATGCAAATTATTTGATTCAAATTTCAGCATTAAATAACCCACAAAGGATACCATTAAACAAATAAACCACACTAACACTACCCTTTTAGACAAGATGGAAGGTTTCATCAAGAGGGATAGACTCTGAAGGTGAGCTGATTTTATTTTATAACACTCCTAGCAACAAATTCTGCTATTATAGTAATAAAAAGTAATTCAGTGATTTCTAAATACATATACTACACACATACATACACACACAATATGTTAGCAATATGCTCTTACAAATAAGAAATTCTTTATTATAACAATATGTTTTTTGTATTTCTTATAATATCAAATTTTCGCAAAATCTGCAGAAGTATGTTCAAATTAATTAATACCTTATAATTTCTTCTTTTATTATTATACTTTCAAATTAATAAATTTTAATCTTATAGATTTTTTTTAAAAAACAATGGGATTTTCATGAGTAGAGATATTACAATTGGATTCAAGTCATCTGTCCTAGGAGCAACACTCTGATCAGCTAGTCAGAAGTGTTCATCTATATGTAAATAATCTCATTCTTTTTGACAGAAACTATTCTAGTAAGTCATTATTAATTAACCTCTTTACCAGAAGTCAGGTGAAACTTACAAAAGTTAATTAGTCAAATATAAGATGCCATCAAGGATAGGCTAAACAGAGTCATCTACATTCGTGATATTGATCTTTTTCAGAAATATTAATAAATCAATCTGGTTTTAATTGTTGTAAGGGAACTTAATGTCATAATAGATTTGAAATTATCAGATAATCAAAAGAAGAGTTCTGGTAATTTAATTTAAATTATTGTTATTACAAAAGTTCACTTGAAAAGAGATAAAGATAGAAGAATATTGTCATAGGTATAAAATATTTAGAATAGCAATCAGATATGTCATCATATTATTTAGATATGAATTGATTACACAGTAATGTCTCTGCGGTCTATTCTCTAAAAGACTTTTGTTTAATAAGATTTCAAATTATTTAGAATTTAAATTGGTTTGAACTTCTTTCAAAAATTCAAAGTTTTGTAAAATAAATAATCATAAATTTAGTTTTTTTTAAATCTTTCTAAAAACTTATTCAATTTGGAACAGGAAGATTATTTCAAAGAAACATTAATGAGACTAAAAATATATTTTTTATCCACCACCAACCACACACCCTACAGTTTGAAAATATTTCTTCTTTTTTTTTCTTTCTTTAATAACTTTTAGATTAAAAAGAAACAGATTAATTGCTCATTCAATAATTACAAACAACAATTCCTTAAGATAAAGAAAGAAAACAAGAAAAGAAAGAAAGCATCAGAATGTTTTCATAACTTATTGGTTTGAGGCTGGATTATGGCTCTATTAGCGGTTTCAAATCATGCCAGTTCTAACTTATTAACCTGAAATTGATTTGTTCTTGTTCAGTGTGAATATTCATATATACAAACAAATTTACTGACCAACTTTACATACTACACATCATATATATATCATAAGTAAATTCAATTCTCTTCACCAATATAAGATTATTTTTTCAACATAGTCCACCCCCGACACCACCATTTCAATTTATTCATGTTGGGCAGTTTGTTGACGTGCAAGCAGACTTACATTAACTTGTATAGCCCGTGATTTGGTCCACAGACTTTCTGATTGTCACCAAAATAGAATAATGAGCATTGGTTGCTCTATGGAATTAGGTAAACTTTTCATGGTTAGGAATGAAAGTGATATATTTGGAAAAAAAGGAGGCATGCTTTAGACGTAATGGTTTATCATCATCGAATGGGAATCGTGACTAAAGTTCAAATTCTGTACAAGAAATTGTTTGCTTCCCTTCAAGCTAATGCTCTTAGAAGGCATGATCTATTCCCTGGCCCTTTTTCTGCCTTTGATGATGTAAATAATGAAGCAGACTGAGCTTTTAGCCTAGTTTAGGCAACAAATCTCAAAGGAAAACTCTAAATTCCAACTGCATTACTCTGCTTAAAAAAATTGACCTTGTATCACATTCTGTCATAGCAAAGGGTTCATAAATACATTTGGAAAATCAGTAATTTATATTGGTGACTATGTGAAAAATAACTTGTAACTTCGAAGAGAAATAAATTTACTTCTTTTGATACCTAGGTTGTTTATTATTCATGTTTTTTTCTTCTTTGGATGGAGTCT
>CM042149.1:91717574-91770074 GCA_023376005.1 Doryteuthis pealeii
AAAGAGAGAGAAGATATCATCTCCCGTTCCACTCCTTCTCTCTTTCTTTTTCTTTTCCTCATTCTATTTCCTTTAATGCTTTATTAGTCATTCTACATTCTATATTTTGTACATATGTAGTAATCAACTCTTAAGGTTATTCTTGAGTTCTATTATTATGTTCTCTATTGTAATTTATCTATATCTTTATGATCTATTCTATATATATTTATTTTTTTTTCTGGGATTTTTTTGTTTTTTTTTATCTATGTGTTATCTATTTTCAGTTTATCTTGAAGAGTTAAAATGGCTGTTACTTTTTTTATTTTCTTCAACTGAATTTTGTGTAGAACGTCTAATATTTTGTAACAGTCTTTGGCGAATTTTTAAAAATTCAGATCAAATAATAAAGTACTATAGATAATAGTTATTCACTCTAGAATAGTCCTTAGTTAACTCAACAATATTAACATGTACATTAAAAGTATAAAATGTACTATACACTTGAATTTTATAAAAATAAAAATACCTAAATTTTCTATTATTATTAAGAAACAAATGGTGCAGAGGAAAGTCCCTCCTCCCCTTAAAAATTTATTGAGCATATTACTCTGCAACTTCTGACCCTAGTTTGAAGTTGTAAAAGAAAAAAAGACCTAATGAAAATGAAATATTCTCAGTCCAAATTGTATATTTCTTGTATTTTGCTTATAATGATAAATTTCGTATTTCTTTATACTATTCATATTGGAATGATGCATTGAAAATATACATATAAACTTGTTATTGAATGAGTGAAATCTTTTCTCATATATATTTGCATTTAGAAGGTGTGCGGTTAATGATTATTGTTGTAGGAAATGGACACAGAGAGACGAGTTCAAATCCTGGACAAGACTGTTTGCATTTCACATAGTGCTAATACCCTTGAGAAAGGTATTCATCCAACTATTCTCCCCCAGATAGGGGTAAATTTGGGTGTGAGGCTTTTGAGCTGCCATACCTTCATAATCACCACTGGACTCATTGAAATCATTTTGAATCCTCTACACTGAAACACTGTGAAATCTTCAGATTCAAGCTTCTGGTATAAATGCCAAGCAGTACAGCATAGTGTTTTCAAATTTCATCATGGTGCTGCTTTCCTCACAGACAGTGCCCCAAGTATTTCTTGTCTACTGCGGCAATAAACAAAACCTAAAACAAACAAAGCACATGTATGAAATAATTTAAAGTGGTGACAATTTACTAATTGCACCCTGTATAAGCATTTGTGAAAAAGTGTAACATATAACAACAATTTCTCTTAAACCTTGAGAGTGCCATCATAGTGGCAGTATATGGTTTAGGAAATTAGGATGTAATAAATTATAGAATGTTGGGAGATTATTCTTTAAAATTTCAAATCATGTAAGTTTATTTGGTGTTTTTTTTTGTTTTTTTTTTTCTTATTTAATTTTTTTCCACTGGATGAATTGTCATATATAGATCACTGTAAGAAAGACATAAATTTAAATGAATACTTAATTTAAAAAAATACTTTTTTTTGTCAAATTTGAGCTACTAACTTAGAAATCTGAAAACTGAAATGATCAACTGCTGATTTATTATTTGTACATATGATTCTTATATGTGCCTTAAAAATTAGTTTAGAAATAAAGTTGTCCATTGTTGACTGTGAAAGTAATGTGGGGCCTTCGTATTATTGAGTGGACTTTTGCATATAGTGGTGATTTCAATTTTTTGTAATAACTTTTGTAAATCAACAATTTTGATAAAATCTGTGTTATGTAATCAGGAATTTTAGTTTGAGTAACTTTTTTGTATTCTACTTAGATTATTTTTCTGGTTGTTTACTCCCATTATAAATGCTGGTACATGCCACTAGAATTAGCAATTTTCTATTAATGTAATGCTATTTTCATCTATTTTATGTTAAGATATTCTTGTTTAGTGTCTCTTTTTAGTTTTGAAATTGTATGAACACATTGTGTGAGAATGCATCTTTTCTTACTAATACTATGATGATCTTGGTTTATTGGGATTGGTACCAATGCACTCTTAGAATCTAGATCAGTTGAAAATGTGGTTTGTACTTCAATTAACAAAAACAAAAACAAAGCAAAAAATGATCTTATTAAGAAAAAATTGCCTGTGTGTCTTTCATCCAAAGTTAGATAAGTTATTGACAAATATTTCACAAAATCTGTAGTATTTGATAAACTGATTAAATTACTTCCACTGCAGTATTAAAAGCAAAAAGGATTTCAAAGAAGAAGAAAAAAAAATGCAAGTTATAATTAACTTTAAGCTCCATTAGCCTGATACTTTAATTGATCATATTTTTTTTAATTAAACAATAATTAAGATCAATACTATTTATTTAAAACAAATTTATAAATGATATGAATCACCTTCCTTGGAAAATATAGAAATTGCTAAAAGCTGGGGGTGGGGTATGTTTTCCCTTCCTCTTAGTACTTTCACCAAAATTGCTACCTGGTGGCAGACTGGTTTAGAGTTGGCTCTTCTATGCACAAAATACCTAAACAATCAATATTTAAGTCTGGGGTTTATAAACTCTGAGAGTATTTTATTTGCAATGTTTTGTTGGCTAGACAATCAGCTTGATGCATTTTTGCTCACCTTGCTAACAGGGTTTCTTTTTGCTTCACTCCAATTTTATAATCATCAGATTAAATAATCATTTCTTGTCTTGATTATTTAAAAATGGCACAGTAGGATTTTTAATTAAAATATAAATTTTTTGGATTTTTAATTAAAATATCAAAACAAAACATGTTTTGTAGTGTTAAAAATCAAAACAAATTTTGCTTGTATAAGAATTATATTTACAAAGAATATGATTTTTATTATGCACCTGTAAAAATATTGTTATCAATGTAAAATGATAGATAAAAAAAAAGATCTTAATACACAAAGAATGATGATAGGCTTATCATTGAGGTAATCATGTATTTTCTTGTACTCATGATCAGTAATCAACATTTTGAAAATCTGGATTTTTTTTAAATACAAGCAGAAACTTAAAAGATTCTTGCAATATGATCCTCTGACAAATTTTCTTCCATTTGAGCTTGTGCATACAAAGTTTAAGCATAGCATATATCAAGATGATTACAATTCATCATTTAATTATATAATGTTTTGTTTCTTTAATCAACTTTATGTTTTTGAATCTTATGTATTTACCTAACTGCTCTGCATGAGCAGAATGTGAAACAAGGTTGATTTTAAAGTGGAGTACAGTTGTTTTGAGTTCAGAGATTTTCCTTCTCCTCCTTAACTGATTACCTAACCAAGGTTAAAGAACTTGGTATACCCTACTATTTACTCCTAGCTGGAGAGGGGTGGATGGATTTGTGCCCTTCCAAATGAAATGCAACCAATCTTGTCCAGGATTTAAACTCAGATAACTGTTACACTAAGCATGTCTGCAAAAATCTTAATGTAATGTATTTCATACATGGTATCTTTTGATGATCCTAGCTCTTCTGGAAATTTTAAAGAGATGGTGATTGGGTTTCCTCTACCTTGTATTTTAAAGTATCTTGATGTCAAAGTTCAGGTCACCATTCTTGAAATGGTTAAAACAGTTTTGGCTAGTCCAGATAGATATTGTTCATTTGTTCCTATTTCTTGATTTATTTTGAATTCCTTCAGCATGTTTTAGGTCGAGTTTAAAAATGCCTCATGCCAGAATCTCAGTACTTGTGTCTACCATTATAACATCTGAAATACAAAGTATAGCTGTGTGTGTGTGTGTGTGTGTGTGTGTGTGTGTGTGTGTTCTGAAATAACTAATTGTAGATTTTTTATTTCTATTTTAAAATTTGATGAATTGATAACAATACATATACCTAACAAAAATAAATGAAATATGACACTTAGAGTTAAAAAAAAAGAAAACTTGAATGGGTTGAATATTCCGTTTTTGAGAACAATTTAGTTAACTAGGTGGCTTGATTTACAATAAAAAGAAAGTCAAGGTTTATAAAAATTCTTTTGCAGCTGGAATTGATTATGAAAGGCTATCAACAAAACAATTGTTTATTACTCCCACTAAAAATCATTGAAAATGAATAATAAAATTTCCTTATTGCAGTCTTTTTTTTTCTAATAACCTGTTTCTTTTTTTCCCTCTTTTTTTAATCTACCAAATAATTTTAAAGCAAAATATGCAAATTAGCTAGCCTCATTCAGAAAAAAAAAAGACTACCTTTGTAAAGTTATATACTAAGCTACACAAAATGTTATGGTTGGAAGAAATGGTTGTTTTGGCAACACAATTTGATGTAGAACCTGACTCAGGACAAAGAAACAGACACAGATACTTCATAAAGGATGTTGGTTCTCATTTAAACATGTGGATCTCAACCTTTTAATAATAGCAGTTTTATTTTTATATTATTGAATGGCCATATGAATATTTTAACACTACATGCGTTGAGCATTATTTTAAATATTTTTAGATTTTTTTAATACTATAACCTTCATTTTTTTAAATACGCTTTTTTTTTCTGGTGTATTCTTGAGAAAAGATAAACAACCAAAACATTTTGCTAAAAACAAGAGAGACAATGATAATAGTAAAAAGTATACAGAATGATGAAAATAGTTTATCTGAAAACTTTTGTAAACAAATATATTCTTCAAGGCTTGTCATGGAATTCTGCTGTACATTTGAAGATATTTGAAGGGGATTATTCTCTTCTCCATGGGGGGGGGGTGTCATACACTTTTTAGTTTATTGTGGGGATGCTCATATATATATATATATATATATATATATATATATATATCTTTGTTTTAGGAATGTCCTCTTGTAGCCATTGTACAGCTAATCACTACAATTTTATGAGGCTTGTTTTTGTTTGTAGTGATTTACTGCTACAAAATTTATTGAAATCTCAAAATTAATTACAGAATTTTCCAACCACATAATAATATTGGCGTTTTTTCTGTTGTGGCTTATAATCATGTTGATGGTGGCTGTTTATTTTCTTAGGTTGCCCCAGTATTAAAGATACAAACTTCAAAATATACACCTTTATTCCAGCATGGTACTGACAGGAAGGGGTTAATTGCTTATTTATCATCCAGAGAGTTCTACCAAGGGAATATACCCCCCCCCAAAAAAAAAAAAAAAAAAAAAAAAAAGATATTGGGTTGGCACTCACTCAGCAAATGATGCCTCAAGTCTTTAGCCTCATCTGTGTGATGATGTCATCATACCTGAAAAAAATATTTTAATGATTTTTTAAAAAAGTGTTTCAGAATGGAATATAACAGTGAATGTATGCATTCTGTTCTCTAATGATTTCTTCTGCAAACCATTACTGCTGTAGTGAGTTTTATTTTTGTTGGGTCTTTCACACTTTATGTCAATCTAAAATTTGTAGATATTTCTAATAGATGATTAAATCATTTAAAATTCTACAGTTTCATATATAATTTAAACAATTGCTTCATGAACTTAGACAACTATTTTTTCCTCCTTTTTCTGAAGATATTTTAATGATTACTTCATGAACTTAAGTGAAACTATTCCCCTTTCTAAAATTGTTTTAAAATGTAAGCTTAACTCAGCAAACAACCTATTTTTCCTTCTATAGTTGTGTTTTAAGACACATTTATATACTTTAGGTTTTGTGTATTACAATCTTATTTGGAAGGAAGAAATGAATGCAACTGTATTGAATGCATCAGTTGGATGAAAAATGCACTTTGTTGTCCACAGTATGGATTATTGTCTCTCCTCGTATATATTATTTATGCATTTTTTGTGCAAAAGGACTAAATGATGAAAAACCCATGTCAATGATTGTGTACCAGGAAATATTTTTTCTTTACTTTCATTGCTAAGGTGATGAAAAAAAAAAATTATATGAAATTAATTTTTGTCATTTCCTATTTTTTTTTTCATCAAAATATTTTATCCATTGGATACATTTAATTTTTACAGATGTGACAAGACGAAAGAAAGGTAATGTTGATTTGTGTGATATTGTATCATGTATGGAATGTTCAATTTTTTATTGTCTCAGCACAGACACACATTGATTGGTGTACCTATACATTTTTGTAAAATCCTGCATACTTCTTTCCGGGTGCAAAAATTTTAATTTTAATTATTTTCATCTATGGTTTGTGTGTGTGTGTGTGTGTTTCTCATTTTTTTTTTTAGAGACTTACTGACATTTGTTATTATTAATAATGTCTAGTAAAATTCTTCATAATTCTAGACCAAATTATTGATAATAATGATTGTCAAAGATTTATCTATTAAATAAATATGTTTTTACTGATATGTTTAGACAGGGTCCCCTATCCTTAAAACCATTTAAGGAATTTAAATTGTATGTATATATAGACACATACAATCTTAGATAGAACAGTATACATAACTAAGTATATTTTTAACTTTTGATAAAAAGTTAATTTTCTAAAATAAAGATGCCAATTTTCTTATTAACATTTTAACGATTATTTTTTCACTAGAAATAATAATAATAATAATAATAATAATAATAATAATAATAATAATATTAAAATTAATTTTTAGCTAAAACTTTAGAAAAACTTTGATTTTGCCATCTGTCTAGATTATAACATATATTAGAGCTAAATACATAAACTTTGTTAAATATACTTTCTACTTTCCTTTAACTCTCTCCAATAATTATTCTGACAATAAAACATCTTCATTGTTTTATTCTCATTGTGATGTTCGTAATCAAAATAAGTTTGAATTCATTTCTCACCATCACGGATTGTTGTGTGTAAAAATTACTTTAAATATATATTGTCATTTTTATTGTTGTCCTCCACACTCTCTTACACTTGAAGTTTTGTTTGTTTTGTCTTTTTATGATCAAATCTCTTTCCTCATATTCTACGTTGACATGGATTCCCTTTGTCTGTCCCCAAAACATGTCATTTTTCTGCATTTTTACATGATTGGATTTAAAAAGCTTTAGATAAACCTTTTTGCACTTGAAATTTTAATTAGTTCATAGATATGTAAGGAATATTTTAAGCGCATGTGTGTGTAATTAGTAAATCATTTATATATATATATATAAATTCATTCAACGATTGCTGTTTAAACAGTAGCATAGCCTCTAGCAAAGCCTTCATCAGATTATGACTCTGGGTTCAGGCATGTTTCAGGGCCGAAGCATCATTATCACTAACCCAAAACACCCTAGCAGTATCTCGAGATACCACCAGACTTTGTGGGATTGCCATATCCATGCTAATGCAGTTTGAGCCCTATCTTGGATCTTTTCTATGTATTTCCTCTTGTCCTATTGAGAAAGTCTAAGTTTACTTAAAAATTTGGACGTTGAGTTGGTAATCAATCCTCAGCATTCGACTTCAATAGGAAATACATTAATTATCCATCCATTTCTGACACATTGTTCTCGTAGATCTTCATATTTTTGCAACTTACGCTGATGTGCCCAGCTGAGATTTTCCTCAAAAGGAACTGTTAACTCAAAAATGAAAACTTTTTGTAGATTAACAAACCAGATGAAAATATCAGGACGCTGGACCGTTAATATTATTTCAGTTGTAAATATTAGTTGACATTCTAAATTGCTTACAACGTGCCAATCCATGCAACCATTAAACAATGTCAATATGTGCCTATTTTTACGCGAAAGTTACAAAATATTTCCTTCTTTAACGAAATGTGTTACTTTGTTGTTGATATTATTAGCAGTTTAATTTGCAGTCTCAAAACATCTCTTTGACGTCTTGGCAAAAATCTACAGGACTTTATTGTGCCTCCACATGTAGCTTCTTAGAGTATACTAGTATCCAGTGAGAATGTGTTTCAGGTTAGCTGTTTTCCCACATGCTCTTCATAGGTCAGATGTAAGTAACCCTCAGACATGTAGGTTGATTGGTGTTGATAAGATGTTGTAGACTGTCTTTATAAGGAAACTTAACTTTTTAGGTTCCATATATTTGATGTCGCTTCATGTGAGCGGCTCTGTCTTTTTTACTTTCCCACTTGGTCTATGCACCTTTTTTACTTTGTTCTACAGCTGTAGCAATACACTTGACTTATTCAAGTTGATGAATTTCCTCTGAAATCATTTTTCTTTTATTTAATGTGGATTCGTTAGACCAACAATGCTAAGGGTGAAGGCCTAGACCTGATCTTCCATTTGCCACAGTACCAATTATTTCTTTCATCTTGAGGGATGATTCTGTGTTTTCTACATCCTGTTGTACTTTCCATTTTTGACCAGTTATTACAGAAGGGTGGGCATTTTTCACTAATGGGTCGTGAGAGTCGTGCAGCATCTGGAAAAGTAACATTTTACCTAATTTGAATTTCCCAACAACTGACACCATCGGAAGTTTTAGCTTCGTTGATGAACTGTATCGTGCCACATTTGTTAAGGAATTAGGTACCCTCAACCATTTTTTTTACATAATTACTGATTAAGCGCTCCATTGTTTCAACTTTTGTAAGTGATACCTCATAAATTTGCATTGGTCGTGATAATTTAGGAATGTATCCAAAATAAATGTACCATACTTTGTCTTTATTTAGGAGGTCACATTAATCAATGAAGCGTAAGCCATCCTTTAGCTGTTTGCTTAGATCCTGTCAGCAATGTCTTTCAGTAATTGGTAGGGAGTAGCAGTGACCAAGACTCTTAACGCTTTTTATGTGGATTGGAGGGATTTTATACCCATTGACAAAGATTTTAATGTTTTAGCAGATTCCTTTAATAAATTAAAAGACTGCAACATTTAGAAGACTTAATTGACTGCAACCAAATTGGAAAAATGAAATGAATTAAACAAAAACATTTCCTCAATAAACAAATTTTTTAAATTTATTTAATTTAATTTTGAATTAAATTGAGGTGATGGTTTATACTTTGATGACAATTAAATCAGTATTTCTATATTTCTAAAATACCATTATTATTAAAATATTTTGCTGTCTCTGTATATTTCATGCTTATATTTTTCTCTTTTGAAATATATTTTGCAAAGTAATTCTAAACTAAAAGTTTTTAACACAAAACAGTTCAGCTGATCAGGCTAATTTAGGAGAAGTGGAATTGAACTCATTGATTTTTCAGGTAGGGGAGGTGGTATTACTCTGTGTGTGGGTGTGTGTGTGTGTGTCTGTGTGTCTGTGTGTGTGTGTGTGTGTGTGTGTGTTTTCATTATAAATTCAAGTGATGGGAAAAATATATCAATGGCTTATTAAACAATTGTCTGTGGTCATCTTTTCTTGGACACAGTCCAGATAAACTTTGTTATTTAAATAATCTGAACACAACGTACCTGACTGATTGTTCTTTACTCTAATTACTGAACAGGCAACAAATTGTTGGAAATACAGTTAAGATTATCAAATAAGTAGCATAGCTATTGCTCATTCTTTGTAGATAAACAAAGAAAAATATTGGACTTTTTATTTTATTTCTATTCCATTTTAAAATTGTTTCAACAGTGGGTGTCAACATTTATTTAAAAGGTTGGGCTCTTAAGTTGTGTACAATTAAATTCAGAAAAATGTTTATTTGTAATGAGGATGATGATGTCACTTTTTAGGTTTCCTGTGTACTTATTGCTGATGGCCATAATTATACAGATGTTAAGCATCTCTTAGGAGTAGTAGAGAACTTCACCCCTCCCTTTTTCTTCTTTTTTGATTTTTGTTCATATCTCTTCTTCAATATTGGTTTTTCTCTCCTTAACTTTTTTATATCTCATATGTCTTGTTATTGTGTTGTTATGTGTTATCTTTTCATACTATAATACTTATCTTTGTTTTTCTTATTTTGGCCTGTGGGCTCTCCAGTCATCTTCAGGTAGCATTTTATATATATATATATATATATATATATATATATATATATATATATAATATGATTTTAAGAAAAACAAAAAAATTAGAAAGAAATGAATGAATGAATGATTTTTATTTTTGTTTGTGCGAAAGAAAAGAAAAATGTGTTATATTGTATGTTGTGATTGTATTCATTTGTATTGTCTGTGTGTATTTTCCAATTTTATTTATTTAATTTTTTTTTTCATTCCTTGTTTAAAAGAAAAAGAAAAAAAAACAAACTCTTCCCCAAAATTATTTTTGTTTATCTATATATTTAGAGATAATCAATTTGGTCAAGATATTTAAAAAAAAACCCAAAAAAAAATAAATATCTGAAAACCTATTCATTCTTTTTTTTTATGGATTCAGCTTAGGATTGAATTATTGTCCACCAAGTTTAGAGGATATTTATTTTCAGATAATGTTTTTGGAAGAACTGAAAAAAAAAAAAAAAAACCTAGATACTTTTTGTTTTTATTTTGTATTCTTTTTTACATCTGTATTTTATGTTTGAAAGAAATGATTTGCTTTCTTACTTCCAAAGACTTTTTTATTTTGTGAAAATTATCCATAGAATATTATAAGAAAACTCATTGAGATTTGATTGTATTAGCAGTCAAGCGTTTTGGATAGACATTGGTTTTTCAGTTATTATTTTTGCTAAGGTCAGCACACTTGATAGACTTGAGAAAGATTAAACAATCAGAAAATAGTTTTCTTTAGTATGTAGTAAAATATTGGTATTCCTATAATGTTCAAGAATGTATATTTTTATATATATATATATATCTATATTTATATGCACACATGCATGCATGGACTGCAAACATTTTTAGCATCTTCTTTTTTCCTTCTTCCTTTCTTTTTATTTTCTTATTTTTTGAAAACAGATTGAATACTTTTGAAAACTGGGGTGGGGGAATCTAAGAAGAAAAAAGTAAATAAGTGTTTGTTTTATTCAAATTTAATGTTTTTATTAAAAAAAAGCTGGAAAACTTTCCACAGTTTGTATAATGTACTCATGCCACTCTATCACGCACACTTTTTCTAGCTATGTTAGCTGGGGCTGTAGAGTATACCAACTGCACCTCTGCAGAGAGTTAAGGCCCCCAGCCCCATTAGAACAACCTGTTGGCCCTGGGTGCTGACCCATGATGCTTAAGGACAGAATCCTTGTAGCTGAACAGTCCATGTCATGCAACAATCCACTTTAGCACTTACTCGGGCTAGATGAGTGGTCAGAGAGGTCCCATCTGATCAATCAGACGGTCAAGCCTTAGCGCCTATATGATTTTCTTGCACCCCCATTATCATATATAAGTACTAAGAGGTGGTGGCTGAGGGTCAGTGTCCTGGGTATGGCGTTAAACTGCATCTAGTGGGGAGGTTCCAATTCTAGATCTCTGGGTAGTGTGGAGCGCACCTTCATCACCATCACTCCCAGGTCCACTGACCTGGAGTGGTAGTACTTGTTAGGTATCTATAGGTTAAATAGATCAAAAATGAGTTTACAAAAAAAAGAAAAGAATACCCAACAAAAATGAATATTACATGAACATCTTCAGCATAAAATAACCCAAGGGTTGACATACCATAAAATCAAATCAAGCTCTCATTCTCTCTCATCCTCTCTCTCTCTCTGTCATTGTGTTTTCCATTGAAGACACATTTTAAAAGATGTAATCTTTTTCTCATATTCTTTCTTGCCTGGGTGACTCATCATTGACAAGTAAAAGAAGCTGCCACTGATTAACACAGCATACCTAAGGAATTATAAGCCTCTCTTTTATACAGCTGGGTCATGTATGTGAACATGTATGAGAAATACTTGAAAGTTGGCAGCTGCTTAATTAGTCTAACCAAGGTCTTATCAATCCTATCTACAACATAACCCTTCTATATTTGGTCTTTATTGCTGCTTACCTCTAAGCAGGCATCTTTAATAGAAGGGGTGGGGAAGTATTTCATTAATTTATTTATATAATTAAGAAATAAATGTCAGTATTGTATAGAAATTTCATAATTGGTGAATAGGAGAAAATATATTTTTGAGAGGGGTCATTATCATTCAAAGAATTAAAAGTCTTTTGATTGTTCACATGACATTTTAACCAGTACCATTATTTGGCCTTCTTCAGATGTAGTATGAATCTCTGTAATAAAAGAGACTCTTTTTTTTTTCTGGTTTTCTTCTTTGGTAGCAGATTTTTCTATGTTATAAAGTATTTTTAATGCAGATTGTCTAATATGAAAGATTAAAACAAATAAGCAAACTATCCCCCTCCCACACACCCGTCTTTCGAAAGTGAATAGAAAGGGAATGAGTAACACATTTGCCATTTTGTAATCACTATTGACATGAGAACAGTGGTTCTTTAGGTAATTCTTGGCAATTCTATAACAGAATCAAGACAGATGTAGTGCCTGAATTTGTCATATTTAAATCTGATGCTGTTCCTCACTGTTGTAGAGATAACAACATCAGTGATTAAAATGAAGAAAAATCCTAGTTAAAATTGATGATAAAGTTGATGATTGACAATTTTCATTTGGAAAATAAATTAAATAAATTTTACTGTTATGTTGAATTCCAATTTCATATTTTCTGTCATATGAAAAATCCAAGACTATTAACATACAAAATAAAATATATGATAAAGGATGTGTTCAAATAAAATGTAGGCTCCCATGAAGAATAGTGACTGGTTATGACATGAGGGTTATGGAAAGATCCATATTGGAAATATCATTGTTAGGTAATTTGATAGTGATCATAGAGTATTGAAAGCAGAAGTTCCAAATGGCTGGGAATGTTGACCTCCATGATGATGGAGCGATGAAATTGTCATTTGGGCCAATTTAGAGAAGAAGGCAACATCAAAAACACAATGGAAACACATTGTGACCAGTGATGTGGTAAACATCAGGCAAACTGGCCAATAAGAATAAGAAATTATCATATTTGTAATATAAACATATTTGAATATTAATCTTTATTTCAAATTGAATAAGAAAATCGTTTTTGTTAATTTAATTTCATCTATAAAAGTTTTTAATTATTTTTGACATTAAACAAAAAAAAAAAAAAATCAATAAGATATTGATATTGTGAAATTACTGTAAATAATCCGTTTCTTGATTTGTTCTATATAAGCTGGCATTGTAATTACTATGAGGATAGAATGATGTTTTGTTTATTTATCATTGTTTTACCATCAAGAGGACACTCCATTTTTCTACTACAATTGAATGGAAGATCTTTGCTTTTTTGTTTGTCTTGCTTATATATCCAATTCTATATTACCCATCTTTGACCATCTCCCTCTGTCTGTCTGTCTGTCTGTCTGTCTGTCACACACACACACACACACACACACACACACACACATTTAAAAAAATATTTATTGAGATAAATTTTAGTCAATATTTGAAAAATCTCTTACAAGCTTTTAATTTGATTTAGCATATTTATTAGAATTGACCTTGTATCAAAATAACATTTCAATTAGGGAGTTTCATATTTGTGAAGTGAAATTTAACAAGTCCTTTTCTTACCAATATAAATACCCTATAAAACTTGATGAAAATTGATGTGAATTGATGTATTATTAGCCTATCAACAATATTTTCCTTTTCATCAACTGTAAATTCCTGATAAAGAACTTCTCAAAAGATTCTGTATGAATTTTGAAGCTTATATAAATCTCTTCATAAGAAAATATGGTTTGATGTTTCTAGCTTATCTGAATTTTTGTTTAAGTGTTGGTGGTCAGGTTCTCTTCTACTTTTCATTTTAAAGTATCATAATTGACAACTGATGTTTGTCTACTTCTGGGTTTAAAACACTTAAACTTCTTTTGTCAGATATGGTTTCATTTCCTTTCTAGTTTAAAATAATGTCTCAAAATTGCATTTCAATTTCAATGCTTAAATCTCATAACAAAAGAAATAGCTGAATTGCATTTACTACTACTACTACTACTACTACTACTACTACTACTATACTACTACTACTACAACAACAATTATTTTTCTTAATTATTGTTGCGCCCTGTCGTCTGGGGCATTAGAATACACCAACTGCACCTCTGCAGAGGGGTAAGACTCCCCCAATGGGGCCACCTGTTTGCCGTGGGTGGCGACCCGTGATGCTTAAGGATAGAACCCAGGTGGATGAGCAGTCCATGACTTGCAATACTCCACTTTGGCCCTATCTTGGGTTAGACAGGCAGTCGGAGAGACCCCCTCCGATCAATCGGCTGGTCACGTCAAGTCCTAGCACCTATATGATTGCCCCAACCCTATTGCCCTCATGGCAAGCCCCAGCCCTTTTTATCATATGGGTGCTAGAAGGCAGTGGCTGCGGGTCTACATGTCCTGGGAATGACGTTAAACTCTATCTGATGGTGAGGTTCCAGTTTTGGAGGTTTGGGTAATGTGGAGCACCCCTTCATCACCATTGTTCCCTGGTCCACTCTGACCCGGAGTGGTAGTACCTGTTAGGGGTTAATAGAAAACATGAGTTTATAAACAAAATTGTATTATCCATTAAAAATGAAATTATTTCAATACTTTGTTAGCATTAAACATTTTTTTTTTACCTATAGAAGTATTCGGCATAAAATAACCCAAGGGGTTAACATGCCGTAAAACCCAACCAACCAAACCAAACCAAACCTTAATTATTGTTGTGAGAGTTCTCTTAGTTGTAGTGAAAATTTCTTAGAATTTTCTTTTTACTTTATTTGATACCCTAGTTTGTGATTAATCCTTAGCTAATGACAAGGAAAATAATCACTTCCTATAAGTGTCTAAACCATTGAAGTTCCATTAAAAATTGTGGCAATAATAAGAAATGGTTTAGTTTTATCACTGTCTATTTTGTTTTGTCCAATAATGTATGTACATGAAATAAACTTTGGTGTAAAGATCTGTGTAAAATAAAAAATGCTCTTGATACACTTCAATAATTATTCCATTATTTTAAGGCAAGTATGAAGGCATCACTTTTTATAGTTGACATAAGGAAAAATTCGCATATGCTCACAACAACAACATGAAATAACTAATTTTTAAAATTAAAATTAAAAACAATTTTAATATAAACATGTGTCTTTCGTTTGTTAATAATAACATGAACTATTTATTTAATTTATCATAAGTGCAAAATCTCCATAAACTTCTGATTAAAATTAAAAAGTAGGATTTAAAAAATGATAGAAATTTAATATTTTTCACAAATGCTAACAACAATGGCCAAATGATTTAAGCCCATATTTAAGGACTCTAAAGCAATAACAGTAACAAGTAGCAGTATTACAGTTGGACAGGAAGTGGACCAATCGTAATTTCGAGACGTGTAGGAAATGCTAATTAGAAACACTTAGAATTACCTCAATCCTAAAAAATGATTTTGGCCTTGGAGCAAAGACCAGCCAAATGAAGCTGACCAAACTACCTCTCATTTCCACCCCTAAGAAATGGCAGACCAGAAGTGAAGAAAATCAAATTTAATATTCTAATTGGTTGTACATAATGTAGATTGTAGAGACAACACAGGAAGGGTTAAAATTGGCTTGTAACCCTGGCAGAAATGAAACCAAGGTTATTGTTATAAATAGTGTGTTTCTTCTTCTTCTTCTTTCCTGTAAAACAAGGTTGAATATGTTTTATAGCATAGTGCATCTGAAATGTGCAGATAGCTCAACCAACTTCACCTGAATTTTCTTCAATTCTAAATAACATAGTGTGGATGGAGAAGATAACTTATGAAGAGAGCTGGACTTTAAGGCTTTGACCAGAGCAGATCCCAAGCTCATGGCAAGATGCTGGTAGGGTTTTATAGGCAACTTTTAATGCCTGCTACATTTAATGGTGACCCCTGCACAACAATTGTTTCATGCTACAGCTTCACTAATGTCAGTGATGAAATGGACATCACCAGAATTTACAATGAACTATTGTCTCTAGTCTGACATTCCTAAACACAATGACTTGGTCATTGGGAAGACATGAATGCTTAAATAGTAATAAAGTTTGTTTTCACAACTCCCCAAACAAATTGTGAACATCTATCAGAGTTTTCTCTAGAGAAAAGGCTTGTATGCCTAAACGCCAAATACCAGTAAAGTAAATTAGAGAATTTCCAACTGATCTCATCAATGTGTGTGTGTGTGTGTGTTATGAGCTGCTCTCTTCTGATAGCCTCACTATGAATTAGCTGTTTCTGCTACACAAATATCATTTAAGTATACCCTTAGTTCTTTAATTAGGTTAATGTTTTTTTTATTTTTTAAATATATATTTTCAAAAGACATCTGCATACAAGATCAATGACTAATAACTGTATTGAGTTTGTCTTGGAAAATCCTTTTTGTCTTCAAACAGAAAAGATTGTTTTAAGCATTTCTTTATTTATTAAGAAAAAATGTCTAAATTGATTTCTGACATTTTTGCTTCCCAGTATTAATTTTCAAGAATACTTGTTCATTGTAATTGCTATATCAGTTATCCTATTATAGTTGTTCAATTATCATATATATTATCATACAGTAATTGTTGCAACAATTATGGGACAGTGGTAATATTCATATATGCTCTAAGCTTTATATTTCTACAGAAATATTCTTAATGTATGATTTTTAAAAAAACTGCTTTTTAGATTTTTCTTTTTCTATAAATTTTACATTAATTCTAATGCCTAAATATATAACCTTGATTTCTTTTGCTGTTTTCACTTTGGAATTGCATTTTTTTTTTGTGAACAAATCAAGTTTTGTTTATTATTTATACTTTTTAACCTTAATTTAAATATTTTGATTTTTAATATTTCAACCTAAAATATCTTATTTTTTATTTATATAAACATTATTTGTAAAAAAAATAAAATGAAAATAAAAACAGTTTACATATCTATATTAACAAGATGAAAATGATGTGAAGGTTTATGTTTTTCTATTGTCCAATGAATATTCTATTAGTAAATGTTTTTGCCCCAAACTTTGTATTTTTTGTTTGCAGATGATATTGCCTATCCTTTTATCCAGTTCTGGTTTATGCTATTTCTTACATTATAAAAAGAAGACCAAGAAGTGATTATTTGTGAATATATGCCTAACTGAAAGGATTTTCACTTGAAACTTAATTTTATCCATTCTTTTTATAATTAGAACAGATGTCCAGTAAAACCTGTTTGATCGACTCACTACAGATAAATGGATTTTTTTTAATGTTTAAATGTTAACATTTTTTAAATCTCAGAAAATAAGAAGAAAAACTTTGATGATGATGTAATGAAATAGAGGAGAAAAAGAAATGGTTAACATATAATTAATCTGGTCTTATATAAAATATTTGGTTATATTCAAGAAAAAATAAATGTCAAGATAAAAAAATTGAAATGATAACTTTGCGAAATCTCATATTTTTAGAGACAACTCTGGATTATATAGTCATATGAAATTTTGATCCCCTAATTTGTTAACTATTATCAAATTCTATTTTTCTGTTTTTCATGTCATTATTTGCAAATATCATTTGTTATGATTTTTTTATATCCACTAATAAGTTACGTTACATCAGTAACTTCTTGAGTAAATCTAATTACATAAAAATATACTTTTCTTTTTTTCTTTTTCTTTTTTTGTTAATATGTGATGAAGATAGACAATCCACCATGTTATATTAATTTGTATTTGCTACTACCACTACTAATGCTGCTACTGCTATAAATATAGTCAGTGCATAGCTGAGACTGGAATTACTTTTAGTGACTTTTTTTGTAGTGTAGTGATTAATCTTACTTCCAAATAGGATTGACTCAGCAGGAGCATTGATCAGCTGACATCCTTTCAAATCACTTTAAATTTAAAGACCACTTCTGGATAAGTTTAAACGTTTCAAAAAAGAAAAATAATCTTTTTTTTCTCTCCTGATAATATTTATTTAAAAAAAAAAATACCTGCAAATGCTTTTATAATATTTTTTGTTGTTTGTTTTCAAAATTTTAGGTTTATTTTCCTGAATATCTTCTGGATATTTTCATCGGAGACAGCCCAACTTTAAACTTTCCTGGTACTATTATCATTTTCAGCTGCTGATTTCAAAGTTTCTTTTGCAGCTTCCACAATTGTTGTTTGTGATTATCTCTTAAAACGTTCTTTCTCTCTTTACTATTTCACTTACTCAGATAGCACTTCCTGGATTAAGAGAAACATTAACCAAAGTGCCACAACTAATGGAGGTTATAAATCAACTGCTGGGTCCCTTGGTGAGAATCTGTTTGTTGGAACACTTTATCTTTTTTTTTTTTGCTTTCATATTTAAGACTTACCATTGCCTAATAACCAAAGCTTTTGATCCAAATAGGAATATGCTACAGACCAACTGTCACTATTCTTACCAAGCAGCAATTCAGTTTCAAAAATGAAATGGAAAAAAAAAGCAAAAAGCAAAAAATAAACAAACTCCTCTCCCCTTTAAAAAAAAAAAATTTTTTTTTGGCATTTTTCTTGTACCAGTATTTTGGGTATTCTTCAGGTGATAACATATTGTCAAAAGTCTTGTTTTAAAATAATTTTCAGATTTTTGACATCATTAGAATGTTTTTTCTCCCCTTAACTTCATTATCAATTATTTATGAAAAAGCTTATTATTTTTCAATAAGAAGCTTTATTTCAAATTTTTAATGATTTTATTTATTATAGATAATTTTGGTTTTGAAGCCAAACAAACAAACAAAAAAAAAAAAACAAAAAAAAAAAACAGTGTACAGCTTTTATTCTGGTGTTTTTATTTGGCTTCATAATAGAAAAAAGGTTAGCTTTCAATTTTATCTATGTAATTATTTGATAGTAAAAACATCTCTATTATGTGTTTAAAGAAAACGAAAGGGGGAAAAAGACTTTTCTTAATATATCACCTGAAGGATGATTCCCTTTACCCTCTTTTTTCCCCTTACATACAAAGAGCTCTTCAATTTTTTCAATCATTTAAGCATCATATCAAATGATTTAGGAAAATAATATCTGCTAATCAGGAGTATAAAATATTGATCCATGACTGACCACCGCCACTGCTGCTACTGATTCTAGAATAACTTTGCTTGGACAATGATCAATTTTTTTTTCTCTTGAGGAATTGGTAATAAAATAAATGCTTTGCTTGCTTCATTTGTTTTTCTATCTTAAATAAATAAAAAATCAGGCAAGCTATAAAAGCTGGAACTTCTACTTAACAATGAAAAGCCAAGCTTGCTTCTTTAAAGATTAGCTTTATTCTTAATTGATTTTTTGTTTTTTAATTATTACTTCCACAATTGTGTTATATGTACAGGATAAGTATCTGAAGATTTATGAGTAATTAAATACTAGCATGGTTCCTGTTAGAAATGCTAGATTATTTACATATGGATTGGCACTTGTGTTTATCCTATGTCTTTCAAAATGGTTATATCAGTTGTGTTGGCAAGTTAAGAATGCAGGAGCATGGGTCGGCTAAAATCCATTCTAATCATTTAAATAAACAGAAGAAATAAGGTGAAGGGAGAATAAGTTGGAAGGAAAGAGAAATTGAAAATAAAAAATAGAGAAAATATACAAATGAATGCAGAAAAGACTGGAGAGAATGAGTGAGTGTTACTTGTTTTTTTTTTTTTTTCGGGGGGGGGGGAGAAATTTAAAAAAAAATCAATAGAAATTCAAAAATATCAATTAATTTTTATTTTTCAGATTATTCAGAGAATCATTTTTCTCTTTATTTCATTTTACCTTGAGTTTTAGATCCATATTCAAGAAGTATTGAATGTAAACTAAATACTAGAAGTGGCTACCCGGCGAAGCCTGGGTAGAGGGGGGGGGGATAATAAAACAAATGTGATGTAATGGTTAGCAAGTTAGTCTTGCCAATCCATTACTACTGAATTAGCAAGTTCAATCCTCGAAGGATGCCCCCATAACCCCCCCCCCTTGTTTTCGTCAGGGGGCAATTTTTTGTTTTCTTCAGGGTAGAGGAAATGACATCCCATATAACAATATAGTAAGAAATTTTAATTCAATAATTATCTATATTTTAAAAAATATATATATAAATGAGGCAATTTATTAAACTGATATTTAAAAAAAAAAGAAGAAAAAACATACAAAAAATTAAATAAATATAGTAGTCAAATTTAAAGTAATTCTTAAATTTTAATTTTATTTTTATTTATTTAGTCTTTTTTGCTAAATGTAAAATTCAATAACTAATTAAGAAAATAACATAATTAATTCAAAGTGTAGCTGATCGAATATGAAATTATGGTAAAAAAAATTGAAACATATTTTTTTTTAAAAAAGAATGTTGAATGTATTGATTTGGGCACACATAGCTTGCAAGAGATAATATCATTAGAATCGTATTTTACGTGTAAATAGCATTAGATTATGAAAAATCCCGAAGTAACCCTTACTGGAGCTGTCTCAAAGGTTTCTGGGCTTTCTGTGAAATGTATTGAAACGTAATGCATTTTATATGTAATTTGATGATATCATCTCTTGTGTGCTGTGAAATAACATGATTACTTTATAAACAGTGGCTAATATTAACTATTTTGCATTTGTTTACAAATTTTGAGGAACAGACGCCAATTATTTTGAAGTAGAATTTATTCAATTCATATCATATTTCAAAGTGGGGGGGGGAAACAAAACAAAAAAAAGTTCAATATATATATATATATATATATATATATATATATATATATATAGTTAAAAATTAATGGTAAAATGAATGAAATGAGGGGGATAAATGAAAAATCCTTTCCAAGGGACCCCACTCTCAAAAGTATTAAAACATTTTTTGAGAGTGGGGTCCTTGATAGAAAGTTCTTCTCATCTATTATTAGACACCTTTGAAGCATCAGGTTAATTATATATATATATATATATATATATATATATATAGGTACCACCAATTTCCCCCGTGAAATTTAACCCCCCCCCTTCACACACACACACACCTATATTTAACACAATGAAACTTGCTTATGCAAGCTTAATATTATCTTGAAATTTTTTTGTCCATTCGAAAGAAGAAACATTAAAAAAAAAAAAAAAAAAAAAACCTGATGATTTTTTTTTTTTAATTTTCAGCTTACGTAAATAATGAAAATTATAAACGAAAAACAATGTTTACATTTTTGCAACGTTAAATCAATTGAAATTTAACATAGCCAAAAGCAAGTTATAACTAGAGGCTTTTTTTTCTTCTATTCTATAAAAAAATCAATTAATGGTCCGATTTTCACAGAAATTTTCATAATTACTTACCTTTTGATGAAAATATGTCTGAAATATTCTTTTCCTAAAATATATTAGGGGAAATATTTTTTTTTTTTTTAGAAGTCTACCATTTATTTTATGAAACCTGAAAAAAATGAACCGACAAAAAATGATTTTTACTTTTTTTTTCTATAAAGATAAGAGTGTGAATAATTATATCAGAAGATTTTTATAAGTTTCTATGTGAGAGTTTTTTTTAGTAAAAGAACCATTAATACAGAATTCTGCTTAAAAATATCAATAAACAAACTGACCCTGTTGTAAAAAATTTTTTTTTAAAGTTAAAAAATATTTACATTCCTTCCTTCAATATGGCCTAAACTGATCACGTGACGTATTTTGGTGGCACCTATATATTGTATTAAATAATTGCATAAAAATAAAGCAATCCTATTTGAATTGAAAATAATTCTTTAAAAAAATATTTTTTTTGTATTATGTCAAATTTAGTTGATAACTAAGCAGAGACGAATTGTATGTTATTTTTTTAAATCAAAAATTAAAAACCAAATGAAAATTAATGTCTCCTATTCAGAATTTTAAATGCAAAAAAAAAAAAAAAAAATCTTATTTTATTGAAGAGAATTTTTAATTTGTTTAGAAAGTAAATAAAAAATGACTTAAACATTGTTTGTTTACAGTTTCGATCGAACATCTTCAAGTAGAATTCATTCAATTAATATCATATTTCTAAGTGGGGGGGGGGAACAGAAAAAAATAACAAACAAACATTATATATATATATATATATATATATATATATATATATATATATATATAAAATAATTGAATTAGAATGAAAAAAATATTGGAACTTATCTTTACTAAAGAGAATTTTGAATTTGTTTAAAATGTAAATAATTATTTTTTTTTGTGCGGAAATTTAAAAGTGAAACTAAATGATTAATTTAATTATTAAACGGTCCATAAAAAGCTATGTAACAATTTAAAAAAAATCAGATTCAAAAAACAATTTTTTAATGAAATTATATTTTATTTATTTTTGATGGCTATGATTTTTAAAATTTTTTAAATACTTTCAATGAAATATTTACAACTTTGAATCTGTAAAAATGCAGATTTAATTAAAACTTTATATTATTTAATTTGTTCCTGCTTATTTTTAAATTAAATATGAAAAATTAACAAACCAATATAATTCTTTAAAAATTTAATAATTGTATATTTAATATTTGAAACCCAATAATTAAGAAAACAAATTAATGCGATTATTTTATAAACAGTAATTAACATGAAAAAGATTGATTGTTTTGATCTTCCATTACTTATTTGATGACGTTTTAGCTAGGAATGCCTTAACAATGTCCATTCCACCATTCTAATGTTATTTTATTGTAATTCTAATTTTAACTGTCTTTGAAAATATAGATCAAATATTCATAATTTTCAACACAAAATCAGAGCTCTGGTGATAGCGATTGTGTGTATATATATTTACTTTGTCGTTAATTGTTTTATTTTCGAAGTTTACTTTGGACATACATACATACACACAACTGCCCTTTATATATGTATAGATAGATAGATAGATATAGATAGATGATGCAGTCGCAAAATTATTTACATACTGCTGTCAAAACTTAAGAAAGAATAGATAAATAGATTGATAATTTTGTTTTGTAAAGTAAATGAATCCTGTTTGAGTTTTTAAGTCTGTTTATAATTATTCAGTTATTTGGGATGGTGGTGATGTCTTTTCTTTATTAATATTCTCATATTCTTTATAGAATTATTCCTACTCAATATCTTTTTCTTCATTAATAATTATTTCCCTTTCTGATTGGATTTAAACATTATTTCGACCAATCAGATCTGATATTCTAGCATCGCTGCTGCTTGCCAACCAAACAGTTAAACATAAGACCTTAATATCTTTATATCTAAAGATTAAACTATTAATTGTCTTGGATAGCAGCAAATCTGTATTTCTTGATTGAAATGTTTTGCGTAGGCATAAAGACTGTTGGGTGTGGCATATATAATCACTGTCCAGGTGCATGTTTGAAATCATTGAAGCAATTATATGTTGCTTGTGATTCATTCAATTTCTTCTTTGTCAAATCCACTTGTTGTTTTGTTAAATTTTATCTTCTTTTTTTTTTTTAATCTTCATGCATTTTCTTTCTTTATTTTATTTGTTTCATATCCTTCAAAATTCATTTTTGAAAGTTTTGGCAGCATTCTTTTTTTTTTTGAAGTTATATGAAACAAATATAAAATTAATTTAACAAATATGAAAATTTTAAGATTGTTGCCGATCTAACTTTTATCCCCTTGGATAGAAATTGTATTTTCATTGGAAAATACCCACTCTAAAGGAAGATGTCTATTTTGATCTTGGTACAGTATGTGCATGGGATCTGACTACTGTTACTGATACACCCATTATTTCTGTGCATGTATTGATCTATATATATATATTATTTTTTTTACAGTAATCCAACTATATTATTCCTTAGGGTTACCACTTTTGGAAGCCCTGCACTATGAAATTTTGATTTTTTTTATTACTTTCTTTCAAAATAAATTGAGCTAACTTGAGATACTAATAAGAAAATCAATGATTAATTATTTATGCTTTTATGATATAAGTGTAATTTCATCCAGAAAAAAAGTAAAATTGTCACCCACCCCCTTAAATTTTTCTGAAATTTTGTTCAGGTGTGGACGATGTAAAAGTAAGATAATCCCTAAAATTTGTAGTGTACTCAATTATATTTTATTATTCTGAAAAGTGTCTAAACATTACACAACTTTCATTACAAATTTGCTTCATAGTTTCAGCAAGTCAAATCTGGCTATGAAAATGTCTTTAGTATAACAGTAATAAAAATGATTTTAATACTTATGTTCATTAGTATCATAATAGATATACAAAATTCTTTTCAGTATGAAATAGTGTAGAATTAATTAAATACAATTGTTTACTGTAATATTCACTTAATATCATATCTGAAATTGAATAATCCTCAGTAAATCTATTTTGTCTAGGCTGATTTTTTTAAATCATTATTAAAGCTCATCAACCTGAAAGGCCAAACAAGAATTTTCATATATTGTTCTTTTTTTACTCTTTTCAAGATATTTGTCTTTTCTTGTGATTCATGTTTTTTTTATTCCTTAAATTTTTTTTTCTTTACCCTATGTCATCCAGTCCAGTCTTACACCTTTTATTGTATTTTTTTCTTTAAAGTTATATTTTTCAATTGAAATGAAATTTTCTCTCTGTTTGTCATGTGGTGGAAAGCTGTTATCCCCTTTTACAGTGCAGTGTGACCCATTATGTGTTATCTGAGTTTGATCTCTGTGATGAAACAGCTGAAGACTTGGTTTTGTTTCATTTTGTCATCCTATCCCACCTCTTTAATCATTGGACTTGTTTTGTTTGATACAATTGATGATTTTGTTTTTCATTAATTCTGAACATATTTTTTTAGTTTGTTAAATAAAATGAATTACAGAAAAAATACCTCTGGATAAAGTAATTTACACAAAAAAACAACAACATAATTATTAGGTAAAAAACATTTCTGCCCACATCTACATAAAGTAGTAATTTAATAAGGTTGAACTTGAAACATAATGGGAAGGATTAGAAGCAACTTTTGACTTTGAAAATGAATTACTTTATATCATGACCGTAAATCAAGGGTCAACCCATACACAGTATGGACTTATACACACTTATATGCACAGTACTTTGAATGTTGAAATAAATCTTATGTTTATTAAAATTGCAACTAAAATATTTCTAGAATAATTCATATAAAAAGTTTGGAGGAAATGTCTGAGAAAGTATTTGATGCTAAAGATTTTCTTTCTCTTTGATAATTTATTTATTTTATGGCAAGATTTTATGTTACCTGTCTTTTATTTAGGTTTCATAGACCAAATAGTAAAAGGAATGATTTTCATACATGTATGTTATTTTTCAGCCACCTCCCAGGAGAAGATTTGACCCCCCCCCCCAAAAAAAAAAATGTATATGTGGACAAGGACAAAGGCTCTACTCAAATCTATGGGCAAGGAAATGATGAACAATGATCTGCTAGCCTACTTTGCTAAATATTATGTAAGGGATCTTGATGGGTTTAAAATGAAAAAGAATACATCCTTATGTTTAATTTTTTTCAACACAAAGCTCTGGTGATAGTGAATGTGTATATATATAGTTACTTTGTCATTAATTGTTGTATTTTTGTATTTTCCTCTGGACATACACCCACCCATACATACACACAACTTCCCTTTATATATGTATAGAAGATGTTTGAGAATCCTATTCTTATATAAAGAGGTTACTCTGAAATTTTACTTTTCCAGATAGTATTATTTATGTTCTGATTGTAAGATAATTAAATATTCAATTATGAACATTCTTTCTCAGTTCATTATGGCTTTAGACTATTTAGCATCTACTTTCAATATACCGCCCCCAAGTCCTTCCAAAACACACACACACACTTATTTACCGTATATTTTGTATTTTTAAAAATATTCTTTAAAGTTACTGAATCATTGAATTTGTTCAAACAATTTATTTGGATTTGAAATAGTAATATTTAAATTTAAAAAAAAAGGAAAAAGTTTTCTTATGCTATGCACTTTTGGCTCTTAATGTTAGGATGTCATAACAGGTAAAACAATATAGGATACTATCTCAGATAGTTGTTACATTTAATGTATGTAATTTATATTCCAATGTAGCAAATATTATCGAACAGAGGTTTTTTTTTTGTTTTTTGTTTTGTCTTCAAAGAGAAGAAACATAGAGGATATCTAACAACAACAACAAAACTGAGTATGTATAAAAATCTATTTCCAGACTCAAGTGACAAGTCTGCATTACCCGCCTTACCAAGCAAAAAGCCTTATCCACCACCTCCAATTGGGAAAAAACCAATCCCTTCAAAGCCTGATATCACCAAACAGTCCACCATTGACAACAGGGAGTTGAGCAGATCCTGTTCATCCCCGAAAGGTTCAACTTCAAACCTAACTGAGAACAAATCCCGGGATAAAGAAAGTCACAGAGACAAGGACAAAGAAGGTTTTTATTTTTATTTCTAAATTAATACTCTTTCTATAAACGATGCTTTTTAGAATTTTGAGCCGAAACAGCCGAAACCATCTCAACAGTTGGTCATACTTTCAAGAAATTATTCTGACAGTCTAACTGCTTTTTCATATTCTCAATTCTGTTAGCATAAGGATTCAGCTAACACCAACTTCAACTCTCTCTCTCTCTCTCTCTCTCTCTCTCTCTCTCTATATATATATATATATATATAGAGAGAGAGAGAGAGAGAGAGAGAAAGAGAGAGTATCCCCCCTTTTTTTGTTTTTGGTCACACAAAACATTGCGTTAACACCACTAAGAATACAAAGAAGAAATTCAATTGTCCAGTATTATGATCATTAGCTGGACTGCAATTATAAACCAATCTGACTGCAGCTTTGAAAACTGCAAAGTAATATTAATGTGTATTAATGCACATATTTATGCAATCTTTTGTAGCTTTAATAAAAAAAGATTTGCCACCTATAACTCTGTATTATTCCATTTATTAGATACATAGAAATATAAAATAAAAATAAAAACATATCAAGATATAGTTTAGTATCATTTATATTATATATTAAAATCAGTTGCCATTAGTTTATATTTACGTCCACTAATACTTTGAATTCGAATATATATTTACCTAACCCCTCCGCTATGAGCAGGATATGACACAAGGTAAATTTTTAAGTGTAGTACAACTGGTTTGAATTCAAAATTTTTCTTCTCTTAGACTGATTGCTTTACCAAGTGTAAAGAAGCCAGTCTCCTTTATTATTTATCTATAGATTGAGAGAGGGAAGAGATGGATTCATGCCTTTCTGAAAGGCATTAGTGAAAGTGAAAGGAAAATAGCCTCATCTAGAATTTGAACTTGGGTTGCTTTTTCCACAGTGATAACCATTATGCTAAGTATGCCTTCATTTTAAATTCAAGTAAATTACTAGCCATTACATTCTTTCTTTAAATCATTAATGGTATTGGTTTCATGGATGCACTCACCTGTTGTTGATGACTGCATTTTCGGCAAGTATTTTTCATATATGGCTTTCATATCATACATTTCATATTATTTTTTCTTTTAGTGTCTTAAATTGTAAATAGCAATTAATGTATATGATGAACGTTGATGGGAATATTTGAACTTGATTAAAATTTTCTTTTTTCTCTTCTCTAGGTTTCCCTGATTTTGATAATTTGGATTTGCCTCCATCTGAGAAACTTGTTCATTTAACGGCTAATCGAGTGAAGCAGCCGAATAAGCGTCCACCGTCTCAGGTGTTCTTGCACACTGTAAGTTATTCACCTCACCCTCTTCATCTTCATTCATTCATTTATTATAAATTATTATATTTTTCTTTTTTTTCTTTTTAAGTATAAAAATAGTATTGATAACAAACCGTCAGAAAAATTAACCATAAAAATCCTCCCATCTTACTATAACTCATCAAATATCTTTTTTGTTTGTCTGCTCTCATAAAACTCAAGGAAAGTCAGAGCTAGGGACACCAAATGTTTTTGAATACTATTGGAATCAGAGTATGATTTTAGCATATTAAATACTGAAAATTTTAAAATTTAATTTTTAGCGTGAAATTTGATTCACAATGTTAGTAGAATGCTAAAGGTTAGTATGGACATATAATTAAACTTTAATATATCAGTATTTCTAAAACAATATTTCTATAGCTTTTATTTGTTATGTTTTAATAAAAATTAGGATATCCCCTAATTGTGATCCTCATTATTTTCATTAATGCAAAAGGACTTGTGAAGAAATTGAGTTAAGGGGGATAACTCGTGAGCTACTGGATTAATCTTTGATTTAAAAAAAAAAAATTTTTTTTTTTTTTTTGGTGCGGGGCTAATTGTTTTTAAAATTTAGCTTCTTGAAAATAAAAACAAATTGAATTTGTCTTTTTACTGGAGTAAAATCGCTTAAAATTATTTTTTTTAAAAAATGGATTTGTAATGGTTGGTGATAGGGAAGATATTTAGTTGAGTCTCCCACTCACCAAGGATCAGTATTAATGATATAATAACAATGAACACAACAGAAGGAAAAATGAGATAAAACACATTTGTAAATATAAGAACATTTAATATTTTATATATATATATATATATATATATATATATAAAGAATACATAAACATGTCCCAACAGTTAGAATTATACACATATTTTTTCATGAACAAACAGAATGTGTAAGAAGTACAATAAGGCTTACGTGATAAAGGAAAGGAAAATAGCCACACAGTCTTTCTGTTTCCTGGCAGGGTCAAGATGTCTCTCCTGTTCAAAGAACAGAGGCTAAAAGGTTGAGAATGTTTTTTTTTTTTTGTGACTGTCATGGACACCCCATCAACATACTCATTCTCTACATTTACAGACAGAAGCAGTTGAAAGAAGTTTAGAGAAAGAATTGTAATTGTTGGCTAAATTTTTGGCTGGTAGAGCATCTGCCTTGGAACCACAAGGTTCCTGGTTTGATACCAGCCCTCGCCAACTCAGTGCATGAGTAGCACAGCTTGAATCTTGCGGTAAAGTGGGGAGCTGATGGTAGGTGTGACACTCCACCTTAAATACAAAAACAATCTCCCTGGTCTAGCACTAGGAAAAAAGGGATAGACTCCCCCACTACCCAGCTAATACTGACAATAGGCCACTCTGCATAAGTTAAGAAGATAAATTCAAGTAATATCAAATAGTACTTGTATTCATATTATGTATGAGAAAGAATAATAAAGTAATATAGCCATGTGGCATTATCATTCTATGGCAGGGTCAAAGACAATGTCTTTACTGTTCAAAAAAACAGGAAAATAGACGTCAAGAATGGGTTTCTCTTGTTTACTTCACCCACATTATTTATTAAAAAAATTTCCTATTACAGAAAGCAATGGAGGAAAAAAAGAAAAGAAAAATTTATGTCTCATTATAAGAGCTCAGTCGGTAGATTGTTTGGCTAGGAATCACAAGGTTCTTGGTTCAATACCGGCCCTCGCCAACTCAGCGAATGAGTAGCACTGGGACCTGTGCGGTAAAGTGAGGAGCTGATGGTAGGTGTGGCTCCACCTCAGATGCTAAAATAATCTCCTTGTTCTAGCGCTAGTGAAAAGGGGATAGACTCCCTCGCTGTCTGGCCGATACCGACATTAGGCCGCCCCGACGACTTTACTTTACTTTACTTATAAGAAAATACTTTTTTTTTTTTTCTTGGAAAACAAACTAATTGTTTATCTTAAAGGAAATTATTGTTTATTGATGGAGTGGAAGTATGTCATTTTTGTTTCTTTAGATTTCCTATGTGAGCTGTAGCTGTAGTACCAAGATTTGTTTTTACTGGGTGGTGTTGCTAGTCCCAGGCACATCTCCCTTATTTAGACAGCGGCTTCCAACTGCCCTGCTATTTTCTCATAGCTGAGGAGAGAAGTGGATTTATACTTACCCCAAAGGCATTTAGTACAAAGTAAATATTAAAAGCTGTCCCAAATGAATCTAGAACTTTCTATCTGTTTTTTTAGAAGAATTGAGAGAGAGAGAGAGAGAGAGAGAGAGAGAGAGAGAGAGATACATATGGTTATGTGATTGAGTGTAAAAGCTATTATGAAATAACAAGTTGCCTTAATTAAGGAGTTGAATAATCATTCAAAAGTTTAGTAAAAGATTTCAGTTTTTGCCCATGGACACACACACACACACACACACACACACACACACACACACACACACACATATATATATATATATATATATATATATATATATATATATAGTGAAAAAGTGGTTATTGTAATATGATGAGAAAACATTTTTATATGAGATCTTTTAAAAAAAATCTTATTTTATTTATTATTATCAGTGGATATTTTGATATCTGTGTCTCTCCCCATTTCCTTTTTAAAGATCTAACATGCATGCTTTTTTATTTTTGTTTTATTATTTTTTTTAAATTGTAGGCAATGGACCTCAAACGTATTGTAATTGTAAATATGCTTCTTATTTTCAATTCAATAACTAGTGTGTCTGCATCATTTTGAAGATGATTCAATGAATTAATTAATTGTGCTTTTATTATCAATAATACAAAGTTTTCAAACTTTTTTTTTTTTGGTCACTATTTAGATGATTTTATATTCATATGATTTATTTATTTTAAACAATATTTTCTTTGTTAATTACCCAAGTTACTCAAAATTATACACTCTTCAGTCTGGAATGTTTATATTAGATTAAAATTTGATGGCCAAATTTTTGGTTTTAATATCTGAAAGTCTATAATGGCAGCACCCAAAACAGCTGGTTGAACTGGTGATGGGTTAGCAGAGTGGAAACTTTAGGCCTATGCTTTTTGAGGGTTGTCAGGCCATGCTTTCTGTTTTTTATATAATGATTATAATGTTCACTTAATTCTCATTACTTTTTGACACATTTGAAAAGAAAAGTAATTCTAATCAAAGAAAGTTTTCAAATAGATGAAATCATCTAAAAAAAAAAAGAGTGACCCTGTTGTTATATTACTAATGGTTTACTTTAATCATCATTATTATTACAGTAATTATTATTTAACTATTGTATCTATACTATGATATACTATTCCTATCCCATAATAGTTGTTACATTAGTATATAGAATGTATATGCAAATGAAACAACTATAACGGGACAAATGTAGTACTTAGATTTTATTAAAAGGACAATTAATCTTACTATTATTTCTTTGGCTATGGCTTATTTGCTTCCAAACTATTTGAAGAATGACCTGTCTTATTTTTTTCTATTGCTTTCTAACTTGAATTATTTTAGATTTTATTGGTTTAGTTATTGGACCTTATCAGACCAATCTAATATAATATTTTTAAAAAGTTAACTACTTTTATTGTGATTATGCCTATAAATTCAGGGTTCCCATGCGTCCTGGAAAACCTGGAAAATGAAATGTACATTTTCCAGTACTGGAAAAACTGGAAAACAGGGGGGCGGTGTAAAAAATCCTGGAAAATATTTGTAATTTGTCCTGGAAAATTAGAATTATCTGAGGCAAAATTAATTTTATTGTTACACTTAACAAATATAACTAGTAAAATAACAAGGACAGTGTTTTGTTTTTATTTTTAACGCTCACCGAATCTACCCAAGATTTCCCAAATTAGTCATGAATATTCATTAAACAGTAAAAATGATTCTGATTGGCTGGGTACTTATTGATTTCATCCGATGAAGCAATATTTTTTACGTGACACTAAACATGAACAAGAATTTATCAGCATCAGGCTACTTTAAAGATGAGATATTTGTTAAAGAGTTAAAGGCTTAAAAAAATAAATTCCGTTTTACAAGACATAAAATTTCGTAAAATTCAGAATATTTAACTTTAACATTTTCTTTATAATCATGTTCAGCAGTGTTTAATCGATTAAAATGATTTAATAAAAAAAAGTAAAGTAAATATTTTAGCAAGGCTTAAAATTTGTTTTAAAGGAATATTTTGATTGTAAGTCAAATAATTTTCACAAATTTGATATAAAAAAACATCTCCACAATTGAGTTGGCATAATTGTAATTTTATCATCACAAATATCATTATTTATAAGAAAGTTCAAGTAAAATGCCCAGATAAAGTTTAATTGAAGAAATTAGCTAAAATCTTTTTTTTTTTTTTCTTCGAAAATAGCATTTGTGTAAAATAGTTACTGAAAACCAAAAAATGTTTTGTACTTATATAGAATAGTGTGCATGCAAAATCTTGACTGAAAAAAATGAACACTCAAAATAATAATAATACGCACTAAAGTAATACTAACATTTAAGAATTACATAAAATTAATGTTAATTCAAAAAGAGCTTTTTTTAAACATTTTTATGCTCTGAAAAGTGAAAGTTTTCTTAAGACAAACGATTTCATTTTTTGGTGGGGTGAGGGGTTAAATGACCGTGTCAACAATCTAGGTATTGGGGGTGTTACTGTTTTTAGTAAAAAAAAAAATGTTCACTTGGTAGGGTGGGAGGAATGAATTAATCCCCAAAATCCTTTAGCAATGTGGTGCAAATACACATTCAAAATATAGTTTTATTATTAAATAATTTGTTTTTGCAATTGAAATTTTATTTAAAATTTTAAGTTCAGATATCACCATAACTCACCAGCCACAGCCAAATTTGTGCTAAATTTTCCGGGTTTTTTTTTCTTTCTTTCTTTGCTTGTTGGTGGCGGCAACATAAACAACTAAATAGATTAATAAGAAAAAAGGAAAAAAAGGAAATAGATCCATAAAAGATAAAATGGCTAATTGCATGGAATTGTAACTTGTATTTTTATGGTTAAAGGATTGAAAAGACTTTAATGACCTACAGATTTGAAGTGCTATTCCAAATGCTCTATCGCATGGGTTAACTAACAAAATGAACGCCTTGAAAATGATATGATTTCCAATCAGGATATTCTTTTCTCTTGTGATTAAACTAGGGAAATCTATTATAACTCTTGTCAAGTAAATATCATAGACACTTTTGAGTTTTTATGAATACTTGTTAATTGGGAATAACTTCAGATATCTTGATTATTCTTAGAATTAATTTTAGTATATTTATTTAAAACTGGATTATTTGAATAAGAAATCTTTGAAGTACTAGAATAAATAGACTAGGATCAGGATTTTTTGTTGTGCAACAAAACTGCATTATTTTTGTATTCTTCTTTCCTTTACTTATAAACCATTTAATTCTGCTTTATCCCTTTTTCTTTACATCCCTTTTTTCTTTACATCCCTTTTTTCTTTACATCCCTTTTTTCTTTACATCCCTTTTTTTAAACTCTTCCAACCACCCTTATTCCACTTCCATCTTGGCCTGGTTTACTTTTATCCTTTTTTTTTCTGAGTGCTCCTTTTGGTTTGATTTATTTTGTATAATCTTCCTCGTGGTAGGAAGATGGTGTTATATTCTTTTCACATGTCTTTATTATTATTATTATTATTATTATTATTATTGACTTGTATTTTCTTTAATCTTTTTCATTTATGTTACTTTTTACTATTGCAATTCACTTGATTCATTATTCCACGATAATGAGGAACAGTGCAGATTGAAAATGATAGAGGATAAATGCTCAGTGAGATTCCAACTGCCATCAACTTTTTTTCTTGAAGGAACCTGGTTAACATTACTAATCACTATACCAAAATTAATTTACAGAAGGTCAAATGAAACCTACAACCTTCTGAAAAATAATGTCACTTTGTAGCTCAGTTGGTAGAGCAATCGGTTTGTTTAACCAAACTTCCTAGAGAAAAAAGACAGTATTACTATAAATACTACTACTACTACTACTACTACTACATATTGTTCTTTGTATCAGAGTCGAGTGTTGTAACAGTTATTATCTTAGTTAATTGATTTGAGAAGCCAATTTCAAATCATGGACAAGAGTGTTTTCACTTTCACTTTCACACTAATAACCTTAGGAAACTGTTGGTTCGGATATTTAGCCTTGATAAAGCAACTGCTCTAGGAAAAGGAAAAACTCTAAATTCAAAACCAGGGGGGGACTAGCAACTTAACCCAATAAGATAAAAACCTATTTGCTACAAAGCCACACCATGGTCACAGATGTAGTGTGGAACATATTTATATTTACATTGTTCCTTGTTATTATAGAATGATGACCTGAATGAGATGCAATAAAAAGGTAATGAAAAATGAAAGAAAATACAAGACAGTAATAATAATAATAATAATAATAATAATGGAAGATGTTTGTCACTTCTAAGCCAACATTTATAACCTCTTACAATGTTTATTAAAGTAGGATTTGGTTTTTGAAGTAGATGGTACTGTTAGATTACTGGTGGAATATCATCACTTTTCTGTTAGTGATCTTAGTAAAATTAGGAAGTGTTTTTTTGCCTTTAACTGTAAAGCAGTCATATATAAATAATAGATGCTGCTTTGTAAAAGCAAACAGACTTACAATTCATTAGAATTTGATATTAAAAAAATAGTAAAGTGGGTGGAGTGAGCTATTGTTGGTATTAGCTAAACAGCGAGGGAGTCTATCCTCTTTTTTTAGCACTAGACCAGGGAGATTATTTTGCTGAGGTGAAAAGATAAATGATTGTGATATTTTCCCCCCATGAGCTGAGTTGTCTGGAAGTTGAAAGGTAGATAAAAATCAAGTAAAGTAATAAAACAAACTAACAGTCAACGACTTGGGTGTTTTTCTAACAAAGGGAAGGGATTTTCAAATCCTGCGGGTTGATGACGAGATCTCACGAGAATGGGTGTGGGAGATGAGAATGAGTGACAGGATTGAATTGTGGGACCAGGAAAAGTCAGTTGGATTTTGGAAGTTGGTTGAGGCAGTTGGACCTTGGAACAGTTGAATTTAGATCCCAAAAGTAGCAAGCCCTGATTTTGGCAGCGAATGGGGAGGGGGTGCTCCCTAACTCGACAGACACATAGCAGCAGCAATAAGAAAGAATGAATGAGAAAGAAAGGAAAGGAAAATGAATGTTAGTCCTACACTCGCTTCTGTCCTGATTTCAATGTTCACCTCTTTGTTTGTTGTTTCTCTCTTTGTTGTTTAATTGTTCTCTTTTGATGGGTTTACCCCTACTGGGTGCAGTTCGAGGGACACAACAGCTAGGAGTCCTCATTTGCTGAGCAGATGACAGATGATGGCCAGCAAGATGAGATGTGCAGTGAACGCCCTGGGGCCCTGTCATAAGATTATATCAGAAATTATTCATTCTTTGTGACTATTTGCAGAAATCTAGACATCATCATCATCATCATCACTTTTTTATTTTGATATAAGTTGCTCAGCTGTGAATGTCTTCATTTTTATTTTGAAATTTAAAACAAAAATTAAAACTTTAGTCTTAATAGTTTTTAGTATGTTTATTTAATTGTAAAAAAGTTGGGCACTCATTGCAGTTGGCCACATTTTTAACACCTGCTTGATGAGTTCAAAGGCTAGAGAATAGAATAGTGAAAACAAGGAGTTGAAATTATGAGTAGGTGTCTGGGTTTTGATTAGTTAATATAAATAATAATAAAATATGTTAAATAGAGCACATCGCTAGAAGAGAGGATAATAGATAGTGCAAAAGAAGAATGGTGCCCAAGAAATAAAAAGTGCACTAGGAAAAGACCCGATAGAAAATGTCGAGATTAGATAGTTTGCTGGTAAAAATAGCAGGGTCTGACACAATATTGTCATGGAATTGTTGCAGTTAAACCTCATAAAAAGACATGTTTTGAAAGTTTTAATGTTTAGAAGTTTCTCTTTGAGGCTTCAATAGAAATTAAGAATTTTACACTAATTCTTAACAGTGTCACATAACTTAGAACACTAATTAAGTCTTGTGAAAGAAACATATAAAGGTCATTTCTATTGACCCCTCTAAATTTACTGAATTCATGCAAAGATCTGGTAATTACATTTTTACATTGTCATCAATGGGTGCAGCCTGGAAGCAGTGGAGAGCTTAAAATATCTTGGGTCCACCATTGCCAATTCAGTCTCCACGGACAGTGAAGTCAACAGCAGAATCACCAGAGCGACGGCAGTTATGGCCAAACTAAACCACAGAGTCTGGGAAAATGCCAGCCTTACTAAGAGAACCAAACTGCACGTCTACAAAGCATGCGTTATCAGTACTCTCCTCTACACTTGCAAAGTCTGGATCACATACTCATGCCATGAGAAGAAACTGGAAAATATCCACCTCAGATGCCTACGCCGCATCCTACGCATACGTTGTCAAACACAGAAGTGCTGGAATGAGCAAACATGAACAGCATGCTCGCCATCATCTGCGAGAGATGCCTACGTTGGCTTGGTCACGTCAGGAGGATGGAAAAAGGCAGCATCCCCAAAGACCTACTGTATGGCAAATTAGCAGAGGGCATCCAACTAGTAGGGAGACCATGCCTGCGCTTTAAAGATGTTTGTGAGAGAAACATGAAGACATGCCACATTAACACCAACACATGGGAGGCTTGTGCAGAAGACTGTGTGACCTGGCGACTCCTCGTCAAACAAGGAACGAAAAGGAGTGAAAAAGAGAGGAAAGTAGCCGCCATGGAAAAGAGAGCCAAAAGGAAGGAGAGACAACAGCAACTCCAGCAAGCCTCACTGTTTTGTTTGCAGTCACTGCACCAGAGATTGCCATTCAAAAATTGGTCTGTGCTAAACACTCACGCAATTGCGCATTATAAAAAAAAAAAAAAAGGGACACTACGCCATCATCTTCAGAAGACGGAAGGATGCCAACATCACATAAATTAATTTAAGAATTTTTTTTATTTACCCCATTTTGGATTTAGAATTTCCAGTTTTTATTACTTTAAGATGAAGGGGAGTAAAGAAGATTTTTGAAACCAGAAAGTGGTGTTAACCCTTTCACTGTTTCATGTGACATGTTTGAGGCACATTTAAAATAAAGGATAAAATCTTGTGAAAACATGTGAGTAGACACTTAATTTGTTTTGAACAGTGAAAAGGTTAAATAAAAAGCTTAAGAATTACTGTACTAAACACTAAAAGACGTGGCTTGTTCATTATAAAGAAACTTCTTAAAATCTTGATATTTGCCTCAGTAAAAATCCTTAACCTGAAAATAGTAGTTGTATAATTCTTTCTCCAAAATACTGTTGGCTCACAAAGAACTCTCACATTTTCTGATGGTTTATTTTCAAAATCTGACCGTGTTTGCTTTTTGATTTCAGGAAGAAGAAAAGAATGAATTAAAAGAATCAAAAGAGAAGGAATCATTTCGAGGTGATAAGAAATCTGCTGCTCTTACTGCTGCTTCATTGAAGGAAGAAAAGAAGACAAGTATGAAGGATGAAAGAAAGTCTTTGCCAACTACTCCTCCTCCGCCTCCTAGTATTCACTCATCAAAGAGTTACAAGAAGGAAGAGGTAAGTTCTTTCTCTTTCACTAACCACCATATCCGTCTTTAGTAAGTAACAGCAAAGATGATTAGATTGGGAAACGGATACAAATATTTACAAGGTCAAAGTTTGAAGTTGAGTCGGAATAATTTATTTTCTCTTTTTCTAAAAAAAATTTTTTTTTAATTCACTGAATTAAAAAAGAAATACAAGGGAGATTACTTTATAATAGCATTTAATAGTAGTTAAGTATTTCAAATAAAAATAAATACATATAAGTTTTTGTCATATTAATCTTTTCAGACAAAATATGAATATATATGTGGCATTTTATTATAGTAGATAATTACTAAGCTTAACATGGCCAAACTAAGAGAAATAGTGACTCAAAAATTGTGTTAAATCTCCCATGTAAGAAGGGCATATCTGTCTGCCTTGAAAACCAGCATCCAAAATTCTGATTTTTATTGGTAGGAAATATGCAAGCCACCAAACAGACCTTAGTATTTACTAAACTTAGTCTGGCACAAGGCCACCCATGTTGGGCATCCAATAACATCCAAATTCATTATAATTTCTCATTAGATATTATTATTTAAAAAAATCTATAAGTTTAAATATCTAATTTTGGAAAGAGTTATTATAATTCCAAGAGTTATCTAGACAATTAAACTCACTCTTTTGTGTTATATTGTTCCTACAATGTTTTAGTCAACCCAGTCTACAATCAGTCTAAATCACGGAAGAAATAAAATTGTTAGCTTGTTTAACACATACAAGTTTTTAGGTTGTATTTTGTTAGGCAAAACTTTGTTTCAGTGATTTTATTAAAAAAATTTGATTTTTAAAGCTTTTCATTATAAATCAATTGAAATCCTCACTTTAAACTTTTATATTCAGAAGTTGAAGGTTGTATTTCTTAATGGCAACCTGATTGAATTTACAAGTTCACACTGGAAAATTCTAGATCTTACCAAGAAAGGAATGGAATGAAATATGGGAATGCAATGTAAATGCTGTTACACATATTCATTATGAACACATTTGGCAAATTCTTTTTCAAGTTTTTTAAAACTTTAATAAAACCTTAAACCCCCCCCCCAAAAAAAACAATCCAAAGAACATTCCCTTGGTTAGACTTTTCAGCACCCCAATGTATGAAATAACAATATATGCTATTCATAGCAAACAAAAATATTCTAACCTCAAAATTTTCTCTCTCGCTATATTGATATGCAATATTTTAAAGTCATTGAACAGCTTTTAAATAGTTTTTAAAATTAACGATTATCTTGCAAATGTCTTTAAAAAAAAAAAAAAAAAAAATAGTGTGTAGGTCTTCTATTTTTAATTAATTGGGGACATTTCTGGCTGGATTTCAGCTTTGGGAATACACATACGTAAATATTAACCAAAGTAGTATTAATGAATTAATGTTCCATTCATTATTCATTTCTATCTTGGTAAATACCTTCAATCTGGATACTTTTTTTACACACCTTGTGTGTGTGTGTGTATATATATATATATTATATATATATATATATATATATATATATATATATAGAGGTTAAGATAATTACTATAGAACTTTTCATCTGTTCACTAAAATATCTACTTGGCATTCTGTTTTAAAAGATGGATTTCAACATATTTAATGAGAGAATGTATCAAGGAAGAACAAATGGTTTCTGCAAAGCAGTCATTTGATATTTCACTGATTTATTTTAGTTGATAAATAAGTATGGTCAATAAAATATCAAATTTAAAAGCATCAAATTAATCAAGTGTAAAATTTAATAGTAATTATTTTCCATTATAAGTTCTAATAATTCAATGTATTCAGAATTTGTAATTTGTGGCGAGCTGATTAAAAAATTGTCCATAGGAATCTTTATTTGAAGGGGAATAACTTAGTAGGATTTAAAAAAAAAAAATGCAATTTAAAAAAAAGGGAATGGGGGATAACTCTGTCATTTTATATTCTAATTACAATTTGTATCTTTGCAGTAAATTAATTATAATTAATGAGTATTATACAATTGGTTATATAATGTTTATAATAATAGTGATTTACCATAAATTATAAATGCCCCTTCCCTTTAGAAATACAAATTCTATTCAATTTTTTTTTTATATCATTTAATTTTTAGTTACTCTATTTTTTTAGAATGCAAATGATAAAGGAAATAATAGATGATAACAACTGTCATATTTGAATTTAAATTTTCTTGATATCCAATCAAGAATATATGATTAATAATCTTTTGTTCCATTTTTTGAATTTTTTTTTTTTTTTTTTTCAGAATAAAGAGGAAGCCAAAAGACCTGTCAGTTATATATCATCCTCTTCATCACCTGTCACCTCTGTTGTAGAATCACAAAAACTTCGATCACCATCTTTGAGTAAGAAATCAGATATATCTTCACCAAGTGGTAATTTTATTTTTTTTTGGTCTGAATTTCTCACATGAGAAATTATTAAAACTAAATGACTGAATCTATATTTTGAAACAATACCTTTTTTCTTTTTTTTTTTTAACAGTAAAAATATTGTAAACATTCCTATTTGATTGAGTTCAGCATTAATTTCTTCCATTCATATTGAATTGACTGACTCTCCAATGTTTCAAATTCAGTTTTATGTTTACAAAAAATTAATCTATTTTATATTACTTTACATTTATATATTTTTTGTGAACTTCCAAAAAATGAAATCTCATAATACGGCTGTTGGACCATATGAGTTCTTGAGGTCACTATTTAAAGAATTATCAAAATTGTTTTTAATATATACATACATACATACATACATATTATATACATACATACATATATATATATATATATATATATATATACACAGCACAAGCTATCTTTTAGGGACAAAAAATATTGTGAAGCAACAGCACTAGCAAAATATGTGTGGGAATTAAAAGATAAGTACGGTAGAGAGCCAGGAATAGTGGAAAATAATAAAAAGGGCACCTTCACATAAAGGAAATGAAAGACCCTGTATGCTATGTTTAAACGAAAAATTAAAAATAGCTGAATGTAGAGACCCAGGGAGGGTACTGAACTCGCGAGCTGAGTTGACAAACAGATGTAGGTACATAAATAAACATAAACTGAGCCAGGTAGGTTCAGGAATAACATAGGGTGGCACACCCACACAATTGAGAATGGACACAGCCAGGATATTTATAAGAATAGAAGGCTGGAGAAAGTGACTATTCCCAGATGAATTGCTCCGGCATGAAACTCGAGTAGGAATTTTTATAAAACTCGCTTTTATAACACTCGCCTTTAAAAAAAACAACAAACTATGGACTGAAGGTAAGTTCCTGGACATATGTAGACAAACTACAGTAATACCAATTCCAAAACTAATAAAAGACAACTCAAATCCGCAAAATCCCAGACCAATTTCTTTGACCAGTTGTTTGTGTAAAACAATGGAGAGGATGATAAACGATTGATTGGTTTCAAATTTGGAATCCAATGGCCTTATTTCCAATCTACAATGTGGATTTTGTTGATAAAATAAGCACAATAGACTACTTAGTCTGCCAGGGAAACAACTATAAGTGAGTTATTTATTAGGAATGAACATTTCACAGCTGATGTCGAGAAGGCCTGTGATACTAGGAAGAAATCTGGAATAAGGAGAGATCTGCATGATATTCATATAAAAAGTACTTTCACATTTTATCAATGGATTCTTGTCTGACAGAAAATTTAAAATTCTTTCTGATATGAAAAATGAGGAAAAGGGAATCCAACAAGCCAGTGTATTGTCCATGATTTTGTTTAGTATAGAAATAAACAATATAACCAAATTCTTATCATCTTCAGTGAACAGATCTCTATACATGGATGACCTCCTAATATGTTACAGGTCAAAAATCTATACACATTTAGCACAAACTTCAACTATGATTAAATAAAATGAACAAATGAACAAAATCATTTCAGATTTTCTAAAACAAAAACTAAATGAGTCCATTTTTGTCATAAGAGAAAATGAAATAATCCTAACCTGAAACTTGAAAGGACAGAAATCACAGTGGTAGATGAATACAAATTTCTAGGGTTAATATTCAATAGAAAATTAATTTTTATTCTTCACTTGAAATATCTAAAAGCCAAATGTAATAGATCACTACAACTCTTACATGTGATAGCCCACACACAGTGGTGAGAGGATAAAAACACGACTGAAATTATATAGGTCACTGATTAGATTGAAACTGGACTACAGTAATTTTATATATTTATCTGCAAGAAAGACCTAGCTAAAAATACTTAACCCAATCTACCATGGAGGCCTGAGGTTAATACTTAGAGCCTTCAGAACATCTCCAGTTGAGAGTTTGTATGCAGAGTCTAATGGAGCACCTGCAAATATTGGAAGCAATAAATTAGCTCTCCAGTATTATGTTAAAGTCATGCCCATCTAATATTGCTTATGATGGTACATTCTATCCAAAATATAAGGAACTATTCCAAAGCAGTAAAAAAGATTTTTTTTTTTTAAACCTTTTGGCCTACAGATGGAAATAATCAGTAAAGAAGTAAAAACAAAAATACATAATACGATCATACCAACCTCACCTGTTACTTCTCAACAACAACAACAACAGACGACTATTGAAAAAGAAGAGAAACAACAACTAAAATTGTCCACTAATACAGAATTTGAGGAAATATGGCAAATGATTTCTGCTTTAAGCTGAGAAATAGAAATCAAACCAATCGTTCATGTAGAACGTCACAATGAGGGATCCTACCAGAGGACATAGCTGATCTCCAGGCATTTGCTGCTGGCTCATCTAAAGACCTATGCTCCCCACCCCCACTTCCAGCTTGGCTGACCAGGTCTGAAACCCAGGTTAATTAAGGTGTTATTTTCAATCTCAACTGAGGCACATTCATATCTTTTAGCCTCTGATAAAGCTATTCAAGGAAATTGGATTGGCTTCCAAACACACCCTGGTCTTTCACCTGATGTCCGTCCATGCTGCAGTTTCCTTAAACTGCAACTCAGCACAACATGAAAACTCCAGCCTATGTGGTGATGGGTAGATTTGGAAGATTCATTAAGACTGGTGAAACCTGGAAGAGAGAAGATACCAACTGGTCTGAAATCAGAACAACCTGACACACCCTGCACATCATCATAAACTGAGATCAAAGTACAAATCCTCCTTAAATTCTCACAGTCTAGGCAACAAGATACACCTTTTTGACTCTTATGTCAAAAGTATTGACCGTGATTTCATTACAGTCACGGAAACATGGGCACATTCCTTGCTCTGTGATGGAGTTTTCAGCATAGCCAGCTACAACTTGTTCCACAAAGAGTGCATCAATCGTCATGGTAGTGGTGTAATGGTCTACATTTGCTCAAACTTCTCAGCAATTTCTTGCACTGATTTGAACCAATCACAAGAAATATTTTTTTGCGATATATATATGACCTTGTCAACACTTCTACTTGGAGTTGTTTACCACCCTCCCAAAGTATCATCAGGACACACAGTTGTGTCATATTCTTAGAGCTGCTGTCAGGAAAACAGCCATTTACATTTTTATTAAAGAGGACTTCAATCACCCTGAGATTGATTTGGAAACCTTTTGGTGACTGTAAAGTGCAAATTGTTTCCTTGAGCTAGTGCTGGACTTGAACTGGTCCCAAGTACGTGATGTACCCAACAAGAAGTGACAACACTTTGCATCTATTCTTTACCACAACTTCTGAAATGATTATTAGTGTTACTACTGAGGAACCACTGCCAATTGGTCCCTCATGAGGAGTGACACACAACCACAACCATCTTCAAACTGCTCACTTCTTTGACTGGAACAAAGCAGACTGGGACTGTTACTGCACCAAGCTGCAACACCCAAATTGGCCTGAATTCTATGACTGAAGATGTCAATACTATATTTCAAAACATACAATATGGATGACATATGCAGCATCGGTGCCATGTAACCCCCCCCCCCCCCGGGAGACTGAAACAGTTGATCTTGCCAGGAAAGAACGTTGTAATGCTGAGCGGGAGTACAAACTTCACAAGTCAGATGTTAATTGGAGAAAGCAGAATAAATCATCCAACTTTATCAAGCATGTTTCCTGTAATTCAACTACACTATACCTGATATCCCCCCCCCATATATATATATATATATATATATATATATTTAATTATTTAATTATATACTTAATTACCATAGTGAATGCCCCCTTAAATATAAAATAGCCCTCATTAAAAATCTAATTCATAGAGCCTTCTACATTTCCTCATCCAAAAGAATATTTTATAAAGAACTCCTTAATATTAAACAAACCCTCGTAAATAATAACTTCCCTAACAAAACCGTAGATCAACAAATAAAACTATACCTGCATACCATCCACAAAAATAACAATAACAACCCCAACAATAATAATAACAAAATCAATCTATATTACCGAAATCAAATACACATAAACTACAAATCTGACGAACATGTAATAACCAACATCATACATAGACACGTCAAACCCGTCGATCAACAACAGAAAATAAAACTAATTATTTACTACACCAAATTCAAAACCTCAAACCTCCTCATTAAAAATAACACAAACTCTCCTAAAAATCCCCTAAGCCAAACGAACGTAGTATATAGATACATTTGCCCATTCCGAGAGTGTCTCTCAGAAAATAAACTATACACTAATAGCTACATTGGCCATACAACAACAACACTATCCCGCCGTCTTACATACCATCTCTCCGACACAAGCTCCATAAAACAACACTTTATTAAAAAACACCCAGAAAATCCACCTCCCTCGAAATTAGAAAAATCTTAAACGAAAATACTAAAATTATCTACAAAAATAACAATAAGAAACGCCTACAGATCCTAGAAGCCATATGCATTAAAAATAAAAAACCTAACATTAATAAAATAGCCTTTAAAGTCGGAGACAACGTATTAAATATCTTCAATAACTAACACTCACCTAACCCCCCTCTTAAAAATAATAGACTCTCTGAATTAGATAAAAGCATAGATAACAAAACTAAAATCAACTAAAAACCAAATTACATAACCCCATGAATACGACTGGAGCAACAGTCGAAAGCGCTCGGGAAAATAAGTATGAAAAATATGATGAATCAACTCGATCCAGATTCAAGAAGGATAGCCAGAAGACTGGAAAAAATATCCATACAAAAAATGAAAAAAGAATACTCCGTGGTATTCAATAACACATGTCTTACGAATAATTTGCTGCCAAAATACACAAAATATATATATATATATATATATATATATAAATGTTGATTTTCCTGAGACTTGTATATTATTTTATGTACCTTTGATGAGTTGTAGTGCACCTGAGCAGTGTACTTAATAATTTCATTATTATTATTATTATTATTATTATCCCACCTTGGACCATAAGGACTCCAAAAGTAATTTAAACTCTGTGCAAACTCCACAAGACAAAAACTAATCCTCTATATTTCCAAGAGGAATTAGAGAAAATTAAAGATAAATATCTCAGACTTTCACACATCTTTACAGATGGATCTAGGCAAGAGAAAATAACAGGATGTGCTGCAATGTAAATATAATAACAAATAATTAAAAAATATCTCCCAAATGATACCTCCATTTGTAATGCAGAAACATGCAGTAGATATGGCGTTTGATCTTATTTCAAAATCAAAAAATTAGAAAAGATGGCAAATAATAATGAAATAATGTTGTTGGATTTCAAGATAGACAGAAATTATTGGAAATGACCAAGTTGATAAAGCAGCTTGATTTGCCTTGAGTATGATTTCTGAGAAAAATTTTAAGATTCTATTACAGACTTAAAAAATGAAAATAAATAAATATATACACCAATAAAGGCAACATCACTGGAGCAGCAATAGACATAATAAACTTCTAAAAATCAAACCTACATTAGGAGAATAGAAACAAAACTTCAGAAAAATCCAAATAGAATAAATAGTACTCTCCAGACGTCACATAAGTCACAAAAAGATTACACATTCCTACTTGCTTAAAAAAGAACAGCACAACCAATGTGCCATGCATTCTAGACTGCAGACAATAAAATATATTCTCACTGAATGCATTGATCTGGCTCCTACAAGAAAAAACATTTTATAATACAAGCTGTATGAAAGAACTGTTTAAAAAACTAAAGTGGATGTTATAATGTCCTTCCTAAAAGCAATGGGTCTATATGGAAAAATCTAAAGATCTCACAAATAAAAAAATATAAATAATACCAAAGTTTAAACCATTCAGTCTCTGGTGTGGACAGTGTCAAAGTATTTAGTAGAGGAGCTAAAACAAGAAAATATTGATAGAAAGGAAGAACAAGAAGTTCAAACCTTTAGTAGAGGATGTCAGAAGTGACAAAATTGAACGGATGAAAACAACATACACCTGCAATTAAATAAAGTGTTTTGTTGGAAATAAACTGAAGATTACCTTCACCTGAGAAAGCGTAGAGAGGACATTGAAATGTTGTGTTATCCACCCCCAATATAGGGATGCTATTCTGGGAAGAAAATTATAGATTCTGTTTGGTAGGTATGATGTAAAGCAGTGTTTCCCAGTGAGGTTTATACTGCATCTTGGCGGTAAAGAGTTTTAAGTAGGTGATGACCAAAATTATTTTACTGGAGGATGTTTAGAAAGCATGATGAGCAAATTTGTATGTCATCATCAGGGAAGTATAGATAAGTGAAGAACAACATACTATGCTGTTAAATTTGATTTAGTTAAGGTTATCAGTGTGGTCCTATAAGTAGGTTTTGCGCTGCAGGCCACTTATAGGTTGATTTGTCTCCGGTGAACCTGCTTGTTTGGACTTCCTGCACCCATGTTGTGTTGATCAACCCACAGGAAAGTTGTGGAAAAGTTGGCTTGGACTGAAGACAATCAAATACAGCTAATTAACTTCAAGTCTATCTTAAAGCTAATGAATTCTGGTTAAAATGGTCAAGTTCAGGACTTTGGGTGACAAAGTGGCGGCTATGGAAACAGCCTCCAATCTGTCTTTTTTCCTTTTCAGGGTCTTCTTTTATGGAGATCCAGACCCATGAATACATAGCTCTGATTAGTCAGCCAATAGAAACACTGGACCAATGGCCTTGTAGTGTAATCATCAAGGGAGGAGTGGAAAAGCCCCTGAGGTTCACATTTGATTGGACAACCAATAATCAAAATTAACAATGGCCTTTTCAAAATGTTTGTTTTAAAAATTCAAATGACTCAGAAATTTTCATCAATGTTAACTTTTTATTTTACCTTTTAAATGAACCCAATCTAATTAGGTGACCTTCACAGGTGCGAATCTAATAATTGTTTTTTCTACACTACCTTATCAAAAGTATTGCAACTAACCTTTAATAAATTATCATAATTAATCTTGCGTATTTAATTTAATATCACCAGTCAACTTCTAAGAGTATGATAGTCTTATATCAGTGTGTGAATGTAGTTATCTGGTGATGTAAAATGGACAATTTATGGGTCGTCCTGAGTCAAATTAAAAAAAAACAAAAACTTTGTATAATGTTTATAATGATAATGAACTTCTCACTCTTACAAATGCTGAACAAATTGATACAAGATATAAGAAATGTGTAGCAACAACCATAATTGTTTAAACAAAAATATTGAGACTGATCTCTCCAAAAATAATGATGTTACAGCCGTGTTTCCTAATGGTATTTTATTGCCTGAGGAGAAGAATATAAGGAGTTATGAGAGTGCAGTGACTTACGTGAAGGTATGAATCCATCTCTTCTCCACTCATCCCAAGTTTTGTGTAAATAGTAGGGCAAACTGGTTTCTTTATCCTTGATAAGGCAATCAATCTAGAAGGAAAACTCTAAATTCAAACCAGCTGTAATCTGCTTAAAAATTGACCTTGTGTCACATCATGTCTGTGATAGAGGTGTTGAGTAAATACATAAGGGAATAGTTTTTTTTTTTTTTTTTTTTAGTTTTTTTTTAGAAGGCCTCAAAATGGTTTAGGTGCACAAAAAGGTTGGGAACCACTGATATAAAGGGATCCATAAGTTAAAGAGCAAAACTTTAACTTCCAATCAACAGATGACCTCACTTCTAAATTCCTAATTCACCTTTAATGTGATAATTATGTTGATAATTTTTTAAGCTTTTTTAAAAAAAAAATTGTTTCTTGTTTCAGTATGTTTTATCTCTCATTTCAGATGTTGGGGCCACTATTAGCAATGATGATCTGAAAGAATTGCTTGCGACGATCAAAGACCTGAAAGCAAACATGGTGACCAGATCGTCATTCGAGGATCTTCAGGCAGAGAATGAGAAGTTGCGCCAAGACCTGGAGTCTGTGAAGACCACTCTTCACCGCAAAGTTAGAGACATTATCTCTGAGTTAGATGAGGAGAAGAAGGTGCGGTTGAACATGCAGGTAGAAATTGATAGGATGAAAAAACTTGTGTCTGAATCAACCATTTGATGATTTGCATTTCTTCAGTGCAGTGGTGACATACCATTTAGAAGCAGCAGCAGCAGCAGCAGCAGTAGGAAACAAGGATGACATTAGTGGCGGCAATGACAATGGTTGGTTGGTTGGTCAATTGGTGGGCTAAGGAGTGTATGTTAAGAGTGAGGTGGGGGGAAATAACTTGCCGTTATTTTATTTTAATTTTTTTTTATAAAAGGGAATTGGGGAGGGGATTTAAAAAAATTTTTTTTTGTTATCATTTTGTTTTTTCCCCTTCTCAAAGCAACATTTGCCTTGTCTTTCATCATCATGAAAAGAAAAAGAAAAAAAAATCATTTTGTCATTTAACTATATCAGTTGTTCCTACTACAACCCTCCACCACCATATTAACCCATCCATTCCCTCCTCCCCCCTCTACCACCATATTAACCCATCCATTCCCCTCTACCACCATATTAACCCATCCATTCCCTCCTCCCCCCTCCATCACCATATTAACCCATCCATTCCCTCCTCCCCCCTCCACCACCATATTAACCCATCCATTCCCTCCCCCCCACACCATATTAACCCCCCCCACACACACACACACTTCTCAATCAAAACATTTTTTTCTTTGCTTCTCACCTGACACCCATAAAATGTTTTTTTCTCTTTTTATCAATATTATGTAAATTTAATTTTGGAAGGAATTGTAAAAAGTGAATTTTCCTTTTTTTAAATAATTTTTTGAAAAACAAAAACAAACAAAAAGACAAAAATGTACCTTATCATACCCACACCCTCGCATAAACCACTCCCACCCACCCTACACACCAATTAACCACACCCATCCACACATTAAACCTTTTTCCAACTTGTTTCCTTCCTCCAATGGTGCTAAAGTTAGAAATATTATTGGGCTTCACTAGTTAGATTATATATATATATAAATAAACATATATATATATATATATATTTATAAATAAACATATATAAATAAACATATATAAATAAACATATATATATATATAATATATATATTATATATATATATATATATATAAACATAGCCCTGAATTTTATTTTTTTCTTCATTTATTTTAAATTTCATTGGTTAGACATATTATTGGGCTTCACTAGTTAGATTTCAACAAATGAAAAGAAACAATATTGAAATATATATGAAAAAAATAATATTTTTATTTTTTCCTCATCTAAAAGAAAATTATTATTTTTTTTCTTATTTAGATCCCAGTTTCTCTCTAGTTTTTAATGTTTTACATTTTGTGATTCTTATGTGTTTGATAGAGTTGAGTTTTATAGGATTAAGATAAAAGTATGGTGGCCCAATAGTAAAATAATTCCTTGTGAGATCCACAGTATGAACTGCAGGTAATTACTGCATCAGAAATTATAAAACATAGAATTTTCAGCAAACAAATCATAGCATTATTAAAACCCGCCAATCAGTTTGTCTTTTGTTTGTGTGTGGACCAATGGGTGAGTGTTAGCATGCATTCCATTCCTTAAATATCTACATATATATATATATATGTTTAAAAATAAATCTAAAGTAACAATGAAATTTACATTATAAATTTAGAAATTTAGTGTGTGTGCGCATACACACACACACATATATGTATATGTATATATAAAAGTTACCAATTTGAAATTGTAATTTTTGTATAAATTAATTTTCTGGAATCTGTTCAATATTGAAACTGTTTGTGATTTGATTTTCTGATGGTGAAATTTAAAAAAATCTTTCAGTGATGATTTTGATCTCTTTTTCAATTTCATGAAAATCTCTGGAGTTTATTTAAAATTCATGAAAAAAATAAAAATAAGATAAATGCAAAGAAGTGGTGAGAGTTTTTTTTTTTTTTCTTGGGGAGAATATTTTTAGATGTTATTTAATTCTTTGAAGACAAATGATAACTTCCAGCTTATCCAGGTGTGGTAATTGAGATCTCGTACCCCCAAAAATAAAACAAACTTCTAACTTTATTGATAGAGTAGTAGAGAAAATATTTTAAGTGCCACTCCCTACCCCATTATATTGCTTAGGTTATTGTAATCATTTACTAAGCTTAACTTAGTTTGGCACCCAGTTAGAATCAAACTCACTAACTCTGGTTTGCTAGCCTAGCTCACTAACGATTACACCATGTAAGATGCCCTAAAAAGAAACTAAGAGTAGATTAGATTTGGTACAAGACCAAAAAGATGGGACACTTAGTTAAACTCTCTACTCAGTGGTAAAATGATTTGCAAGACTAGCTTGTTAGCCATTACAATGTGCTCTGATTAATTAACTAGACATGGTTTAGTTTTGATACAAGTCCACCAGTGTGGTGTTCATTCAGTGCAATTGAACTCACTATACACTAATAATGGGTAACTAGACAAGAAATCTAATCTTTACCCCACAACGAAATGCCCTCTGAAAACTAAGCATGGCTTTGATTGGGCACAAGGCTGATATTATAGTCCACCTAGTGAGAATTTGACTCACTAGTCATTAGTAATTATCTGCAAGACTAGCTTGCTAACCATTATACCACTTGAAGTATTTTCAATTTTAAAAACTTATAGTTAGTCATGTTTTACTTTTATTTTTCTATCAAAATGATTATCTATTTATATATGGACTTTCTCTTTGATAAGTTTTTAAATATTTATTTTCAATTTTTAAGTAGAATTAAAAAAGACTTTCAGCATTTTTAAAAGTTAAATCAAAATATGACCACACACTTTTGAAATTTCATCAACACCCTGTTTTAAAACAAATTTAAATTTTTAAGATTGTTTTTTTTTTCTTTGTTTTCCTAGAAAGAAAAATGCCTAATTTTTTTGTCTAAAAATGAAAAACGAATTTTCATCAATAACACAGTTTATAGTTTTCTTAGTCCTCTTCAAACTATTTTCCTTGGAACTTCTCACAAGTAACTTTAATAGTTCAATTTTACGTTAGGATTAATAAAAATTAGCATCAACATGCCTGTATATTATATTGTTAGATGAAGCATTGTCAGTTGTTATTATTAACTTTGATTCATATTTTTGCAATACCAACAACACTTAGATGGTAAATCAGATGGTATAGACAACCAGGCACCAACTAATGTAAAAAGGTTATATGAATTTGAGCTTATCCTTTATTATAGTCTCCAATATGTGCAGTTTTTGTTATCAGAGAAATAACCCGAGTGAGTTGTGAGTTGTGGGGGGGGGATGCAAGTAAAATTAAGATATAAACAAAAATATTAGTTTAAATTAAAAATACAAATCAATATGCCGGCTTTTTTTTATGGCTTGAATTTCTCTTTGAATTATCAGTAGTATTCTAATGATTTTTTTTTATTTTACTTTATTTTTTGAGTTTGGTTAGGTTTCTTTGTTTAATGGCCTATCAATCTTTGTGGGTTATTTAATGCCAAAGCCATTTATGTAGAAGAACAGTAGTTGTATTATTTAACCCATAGCTTTTTTTAATTTTTTTTTAAATTTAGTATTTTGTTTAAGAAGCAATGTCTGTTTTAGATTGAAGTGATTTAGAAGGATTTAAAAAAAAAAAAGGTTTAGCTTATTTACACCTGGACAATCACAATGACCCAACCTTTTTTGTCGGGTCAAGCTCTAACTACGCATTTTAACCTTACCAATTCTCTTTGAAAATCACTTTTTAAATTGCCCTTCCTGTTGCTTCTCTACCTCCATCCCCCTTGTGAAACACTACCACCATCACCACCACCATCACCACCACCACCACCACCTTGTCTTGAAACTCTGTACAGCTAGCTATATTCTGCATTGTTAGAATATGAAGGGTTGGCAAAAACAATCCCCCCACCCCACACCCACCTTTTTTTTCTCCTTCTGAAATCTCTATTTTGAAAATGGATGCCTTTTGAACTGACAAGCTGGACCCTTGACTTCTGATATCACCTTGTCACCTATGTCCCTTTCTTTTTTTTTTGTCTGGCTCAACACTGGAATGGGACACTGCTCAATGATACAGCTCCAGTTCTATGTTGTCCTTTATTCTTGTTAATAGTTCATTTCTTAGAATGCTTCCCTGTACCATCAAACTGTTCTTGTGTACATTACTCCACCTATCCAAATTTTTACTTCTCCTTAAGTGTCTTTATCCTTCGGGACAATAAATACTGGAGTTAGGTGTACACTCACATAGACAGATAGATAGATAAATAGATATATAGTTAGATGAAAGTATATATCAAACTTAGTCTTCCTGTGCTTGAAAAAAAAATCCAATTAAAATTTTTTTTTTCAGTTTTATAAATATGGAGATGAGGAAGGGTGCTGACTTCAAATGTGGGCACTGATCACAAAATATGACTTCAGTTGATCGACTTTATTGTATGTGTGATATGCACTCTTCTGTGTTGCTGTTTGTCCACCTCATGCTGCCAGTAAACAAATTTGGGGCATTGGAAAATATTATTTTTAAAGCTGTGGTGGTAAAGAAAATACTATCTTTGCTTGGATTGATTTAAAAAAAAACAAAAAAAATCTTTGTTTTTATGCAATTTCCTAATACCCCTGAAAAAAAAAAAAAAACAAAAACAAGATTCAACTTAGCACATATATTCCCTCCCTGGTCTTTTTATAGAAATTAAATAACTGCTCCCCCTCCCTCACACACACACACACACGCATTCATTTTTGTCAAATTTTTTCACCTCACTTGTTGACAGGTAATCTCTGATGCAGATGATCCCACTTTGAGCTCCTTATGAAAAAATATATTCTGCTTAACAAGCTGTCTACAACTGCCTAATGGTCCCCCTTCCCTTCA
>CM042149.1:91775074-91930074 GCA_023376005.1 Doryteuthis pealeii
AGTAGTTAAAAAAAAAGAAGCTTTCTTTTGTTAAACTTTTCAAAGTTATTTTCTGATCATTGATTTCTGATCTTTTTTTTGTATAAAGATTATCAGATTAAAAAAAAAAAGAAAAAAGAGAGGCAAGTTAAAAAAAAAAAAATGACAAAAACAAAAGAACCAAAAAATCAATACTTTGAATTATTTGACTATTTCTGGCATTGTGGTAAAATTGTTTATCCCTGATTGAAGTGTTTGAATGGATGTGAGGTGCGGATACTCCAAACTTTTGTGGAGAGTAGAACAACAAATGTTGGTGCTACCTTTTATGATCAGGACTGGAACACCTAATTTCATTCATCTCCATACTTATTTAATTTCTTATTCTAAAACCTACTTTCATCATCTCCTTTGAAATACTTCTCTGAATAAAACGGTGGAAACTAGGTGTTAGGGTGTGTAATTTTATCCTCTTTTCTCCAGGATCAAATTCATAAAACCATTTAGGTAGCATCTGGTTTTTAGTATGTGTGAACATTATATATATATATATATATATATATATATATATATATATATAATGTATGTGTGGAAATGGAGAAATAAACATATAATGTTGGGAAATAAGTTTTATTAATTTATTATTAATCCTAACTGGTTTTGGCTTAAGTGTTTATTTTAAAAGGAATACATTTCAAGACTGTTTAAACTATCAAGCTTATGAATATTAAAGTGTGATTTTTTTATGACATTCAATAATAATATAGTTAGTTTAAAAAAGAATGATAGAAAAAGAAAATTTAAAAATGTTTTTAAACAATAACGAAGCTCTTCATTATCAAATGAAATGTCATGTGTATGTATGTATAAAATGCTAAACTATTTCATCTTTTGAAGTTGAATGAATGATATTGTAAATAGCCAGTTCTTCATTAAAATGATCTGAGCATTTGGATGGCAAACTTCACACAATGTCGGAAAATATTAAGTTCTCAAAATAATTCTTTAATTCCCATATTTTTGAGTATTCTAATTTTTTGTTATTGTTAAAAAAATCAAGTAAATGGCTCTTAACCCAACCAGTCTTTTCTTGACACTCCTTTTCTATTACAACTGTTACTTTTTTTTTCTTTTAACGAGATGCTGTTAATACTGTTGTTCCCTGCTGAAAAAAAAAAAATCAGAGTAAATAACCTGGGGTTTTTTTTTGTTTGTTTGTTTTTTTTTGTTTTTTTTTTGTATTTTTTTTCTTAAATAAAGAAAAAAAAGTGATTTTTTTCTTTATGTCAAAAGGAAAATATTGGGGAACTGAGAAAGAAAGAATATATAGCATCTCCTTCATAAATGATGCGATATTTAGCCAAAAACAATTAAAATCTTGATTTTAAAAAAAGAGAAAAATAAATGACTGGTTGGTTGAATTTCTAAAGAGAAAAAGAAAAATCTGGATTGTGTAAAGGAAACGGATGAAACTATGATTTGTGGACTTGTTGACCCTCCCCCCCCTCCCCATAAAAAAAAATTGACCTCCTCGAACTTTTCACTTGATATCCTGGCATCCACAAAACTGTATGTAAATGAATGATGTGTATGATGAAATGTGTATGTTATAAAAACAATAAAATCCACAAAACGAATAATAATGATAATAATAATAAAAACATTAAAAAAAAATTGTAGTCTTTGAGAAATTAAATCCTTATTTCTGTATTTTTACAGAGTGTCATGAAAATTGTTGTTTTCAAAACATAAGATACTTTAGTAAACTCTTCTTTATGGTGATGATGATAATGATGATGATAATGGCCTTGTTTCCCCAAAGAGCTTTTCTTTTTTTTTCTTTTTTTTTCTTTCATTTTTTGTACATAGATTAACTCTGCAGTCATAGTATGTGTACAGAATCTTTGTGACATATGACTTTCCTACAGGATTTAAGCATGGCTTATTTTTTTCCCCTCCCAACCATCAAGCACTTTAAATCATTCCATACTCCTAAATAAAAATCTCAAATCTCAAAAGATAAAAAAAAGAAAAATGAAATTAATTGGCAAATGTTCTCTTGCCATCAATGTTCTACAAGTGGGGCCAACGCCATTTTAAAATGGCCATTACCTCTTTATACAGAAAAATATTGAAAAAAACAGAAGAAAAAAAAAAAGAATGTTAAAAAAATGTATAAACATTTTCTTTTCTGTTCTCTCGCTCTCTTTCTCTTTTTTTTCTCTCTATTATATATATATATATATATATATATATATATGTGTGTGTGTGTGCTTTTGTATTTTTTCTTTACTAATTCTATCTTTGTGTTTTCCTTTTTCCTTTTTTGTTTTTAATTTTTGAATCTTGTTATAACTGAAAAATAACGAATTATAAGATATGTAAAAATAAAAATTGGGATTTGGAGGGTAAAAAAGGAAACCCCAAAAAATGGAGAAAAAGAAAAGAAGAAAAACACAATGAGAATCTCTTGTGTATAAGTTGTGTGTTTTGCACTGTTTTCCCCATCTTTATTGCCATGCAATCCATTTAAAAAACCTGGAAGTATGAAAGATAAAAATAAACAAATAAAAAACAACCCAAAAAGACATACTTACAATTGGGGTTTTCCTCACTGAAACTTTTTTTAAAATCCTTTTTTTTCTCTCCATGGAAATTAGGAAGAGAAAGATGAATTAAAAAAAATCACAGAAAACAAAATGGAATGGTGTCTTCATGATTGTTGTTTTGTTTAATTTTCTTTTAATTTCTAAATTTCATGTTTTTGTTTTTGATTTGTTAAAAGAAAAAGAAAAAAGATTTAACTTTAAAGTTATTTTGATATGACCCAACAAAATGCATTTACCCTCCTTAGCATATTTTGGGTTAAAAAAATTTGACTAGATAGTTGATAGCTAATTTAAATTAAAAGAGTATTTGCTTTTAAACATTTTTAGACAATGATTTGTGCATGAGAGAGAGAGAGAGAGAGAGAGAGAGAGAGAGAGAGAGAGAGAGTTGTTTAAAAAAAAAACAAAATCTAAGAGGGTTCAATAGTTAAAAAGTCGGGCAGAATAAAATACTAAGAAAATATCAGCAATCATTTAGAATGCTAAGTCAAGTTTGATGAAGAAAGCAATTTTCAGACCAAAAGTCTGAAACTTATAAATTTTCTTTTATATATATATATAAACAAGTTTTTGGTACAGTTAAATTTATATATAATTTAAAAAAGTATCATACTTTATTATGATCAGCAATTTAAATGAATTAAAAAGGAAAGAAAGTGAAAGATGGTAGAAACATAAGGGCCCTTTCGACCGGTGCTTTTTCAAAAGTAACAATCAGTAGATCGTTTAAAAGTCAAATTGTATATATTGGGTAAAAGAGGGGGGGGATAAGAGCATATAAATGTTGGAGTAACATGAAGGAAAGAGAAAAAAAAAAATGTTTTACCTTTCCACAGCAATCGTAAATACACAGGGCACTTAGATGGACCAAACTCTTTGTTACTTTTGAACTCAGATATGGTTTGATTGATCACATCCATAGTCAACTCCTCGGGATACCCATTGTCAGCAAAGATGTTCGTAATTTTCTTTTTTAAGTTCATCTTTAATCTTGCAGTCAGAGCAGATCGTCAATGCTCTAAATCTTAAACATTTAATTAGATTCACCTTTCTTGATTTGGGAGCAAATGAATCCCAACTTAAGTAAAACCCAGTAAAGGTGGGCTTACGATAAATACTCATCACAAAAGACGAGGAACATTTTTTAACTCAAACGTCCAGGAAGGGCAGACTTATTTTTCTCCTCTTCCATTGTCAACCTTAAAGAGGGATGTAAATCATTCTGAAAAGATTTAAGAGCTTCGTCACGTGAACTAAAGCAAGCAAAAGTATCATCCACGTAACGTGTATAATAATAATGTTTGTGAACCTTATCAAACATCTTTTCAAGAAAACCCACAAAAAACATTAGCCATAAAGGGTCCAAGGGGACTACCCATCGATATACCGTTGATCTGCCTGTACATCCGGTCGTTAAAACTAAAAGACACTGACTTAGTGGCCAACTCCATTAACTCAGTGAAAATATTTTTAGGAAAAGGAGGAGGAGGGGCCAGATGTCTACGCTACAGCAAATCTGCACAAATGCCAATAGTCTCATCTAATGGAATATTAGTAAACAGAGACATAACGTCAAAAGAAACAAGAAACTGGCATTCTTTACAACAAGGCAGTTCACGAATGGAAGCAACGAAACTGAAGGAATCAGGAATACAATAACCTGAATAAAAGTTCAGAAGAGGATTTAACAATTCTACCAACCACTTAGCCAACTCATGCTGGATAGAGCGACACATGAACAATATAGGTCAGAGTGGGACGTTGGGTTTATGGATTTTTGGTAACCCATAAATCCTTGGTCTGTTTGAGCCAACTGGATGGATCCTGTCATATACTTCCTTAGTAAACAAGCCTTGAACATCATTGCAAAAAACAAAATCCCTTTGTCCTGAAAAGAAAGCAGTAATTTATTTCCCTTTTGTAATAGTATGAGATTTTGCTTCCCAGTTGCAATAAGTTTTTTTTTTCTACTAGTCTGGATACCAACAATTCTATTAATTTCTTCAAAAACTTTAGCTCTCTTAGCTATTGTGCTCTGGCTGACTAAAAACTTATGTAACTGATGAAGTTCCTTCAAAATCATTGTCACTTTGCCCATGAGTATTGTCTACAATTGAAATAGAGGATTCATCTTCTTTTGGGAGTTTCTTCAAGATGAATGAATGATGTGACATATAATTCAACTGAGTGTGCAACAAGACATTTCACTGAGTCTACGTCAGAATACATCGATTTGCTCTGATTGCATTTATTAATGCCCTTCAGAAGTAACAGTCTTCACTGTGGTTTCTCTGTTCTCGCCAGGCCAAAGGTATGCAAAACTTTAGACGTTTCCTCTTACCATTAGTCGACTATCAAAAGTGTTTAACACAAGTTTACAGACAATGTGTGGAGTCAATGTCTTATCTTATCCCCTAGATTTCTTTTGAAATTGCTTAAATATTCCCTTTTCACAAAATCAAATAGGGATTGTCTCTGTTCCCTGAAAGTGTACCCTCCACAAATGTAGCAAAAAATAATCTGGATGATTCAAACACTTTCTGTGTGAGGAAGCCGTGTTATTACCTGCAAATGCAAACATACAGCAGTGAACATAAGTGCATTATCTCAAAAGAAATGAACGTTATATTCTTATTCAATAAATTGAATATACCTAAAATTAGATCTAAAATCTGAGGCACTACAAAACTTTTAAAAATTGTTCCCCCAGTATTATCAAATCTATTTACAAAAGAATTGTTTACAACAAAACAAAATGAAAACAAGTTAATAAAAAAAGTTTTAGAAAATAAAAAAATAGTGAAAATAAATAATAAAACAGTTATTTACTTTAAATGTTATTTAATCTAATAACTGGTTTTCTTTTTCTTAATGTGATGTTTAAAATATACAAATTGGCTAATTCTATTAGGAAAACAATTGTTACCATTAACAAGTTATAACAGGCTTTTCAGAAACTTGTTTGAGGTGAGAAGAAGTGGTTGTTTTGGTGACACAATTTTTTTGTAGGACCCACACAAACAAACAAAATGACAGTAGCTATATATATATATATATATATATATATATATATATAAAATATAGTATAAAAACCTGAAAAAATGAATATTCAGTGAATATATTTATGTATGAATGAATAGTTTGCCCATGTTTGAACATTTCATTTTTTTAATATATATATTATGTTTTGAGGAAAAGAAAAAAGAACACTGTTAATGACAACCGAATAAATTTTAATTTCATTTTCTCTTGAAAATATCTTTTCTTAAAGTAGCTTCATAATATTGCCTTGATGGTTTAATATATATTTAAAAAAATGAAATGCTTGAATGTAGGCATAATCATTTATTCATTCATAAATACATCCCCTAAATATATTTTATTTTTCATATTTTTATACTTACATACCCTTGGATTTATTTACATTTTTCTTATATAAACATTTTCATTGGAGTAGTATTATGTCAGTAATTTATCCAAGAGTGTTCAATATGTTGTGAAAATAGAGCTTTTATAATAATTGACAGAAAGCAATCTCTACACATAGGAAAGGCATGATGAGCTATTGACAGATTATCAAGCATATGGAAATCTGGTCTCTATGATAAAACAGGAATTCTTCCAAACTGTAGCCATATCAGTACTACTGTATAGCTGCACTACGTTGACTTTAACAAAATGATTGGAGAAAAAGTAAGATGGGAACTACACAAGGAGGCTGCATGCTGTCTTGAACAAATATTGGAAGCAATACCACACAAAAAAAAAGTAATTGTGTGGCCACTTACCTCCTATCATATAAATCATACAAGTAAGACAAACAAGACATGCTGGACACTGCTGAAGAAGTAAGGATGAACTCCTGAGTGATGTTCTCTTGTGGACACCTACACATGGACACATCAGTGTTGGTCGACCAGCAAAAACTTACAACAACTATGTGCAGACACTGGATGCCATGCTGAGGACTTGCCAGGCAGGATGACCAATAGAGACAGGTGGCGAGAAAGTCAAGGGAATCCATGTTGTAAACATGATTTGATGATATATATATATTGTGTATTTAAGCAGCAGATTCTCTTGTAGGCATGTTTTATTAAAAAAGACAAGGTTTAACTTTTTATTGAGAATTTCTTTTTTTGGCAAACAAGCTGTTGCAACTGTGGTTGTAGAAGTTTAAAAAATGTCTGTGAAGTCCTATTATGAGCGTTTTCGATTATCTTTGATCAGTTTTGATGCCATCAGTGCTCCTATGTTATGGAGTGCTGGGTTGATTTCTGTTTGTGCTGGTTTGAGATGTAGATATAACAGAGAAGGATCACATGACTGTTTGGGAATGTACCTATACCAAATGAATTTTAAGACTCTCACTCCCAAACTAAAAGATATTTTGTTTCATCTAGTCTATTTTTAATGACTATCACTTCGAATACTTAGAATTCTTTTCTGCAATTAATGCTGTATGATATTTTAGAATTTATTGATTATCTATAAAAAAAAGTAGGTACAATAATAATAATAATAATAATGATAATACACAATCCTCTCTCCTAAATAACACATTAAGATCAGTCAGCAAAAATCTCTGGAAAAATCTGGGTATCATAATTAGAAAGAGTGATAAAACTAAGACATTTGTCATTTTAAACAAGTCTGATTATAATTTCAAATTATAATCCATCCTACATGATTGCATTAAATTTGATAAAAAAGAAAATTCAATAAAATCATCTGATCTCTTTAAGAAATCACAGCTAATAAACTCACCACAGTTAAATAATATTGAAATAGATTCTATCAAACTCCATAAAGTTATTGGCTATTATTCTAGCTACCATTATAGAAATGTTAAAACCCACAAACCTTGATCACCATTGTGTCCCATTATTTCTCAAATTTCTCAATTATAAAAATCCATTAACCAATTGATTCTACTGTAATTCCCAGCCAAATAAAGTGTCAGTTCCATTGATAATTTTACAAATATATTCCAGTAGATCAGACAATGGAATTGTAACTTCTCTTGATGCACTATGACTTTTCACTAACATCTCCGTCAAAGAGACAATGTATATAATAATTGATAATGCATGCAAAAATCATTCACTTCCATCTCCCAAAATGAGACTCACAATTCTATATAAACTTCTTTTAAAGTACCTCTACTCAGATTTCATAAACAGACACTTTGGACAGTTTTTAAACTTGCCTACAACCACATTTGTAACATCTTGTTCACCAAAAAGAAAAGCTAAACACCATTTTTAATAAAACATGTTTACAATATATATATATATATATATATATTTGGTGGACACTCCCATTGTAAGCGATAGATGAGTGTCAGCAGTGAATGATTTGTTTCCTCCAACGTTTTGCATGATATTAAGAAGACATTTTGTGTTTTCTCGAGTGTGATAGCAGCCCAGCCTTGCCGCGAGCTGCAAAGCCAAACTGACAGATGAGATTTTTTTAAAGTGGGAGTCAGATGTTTTTGCTCTAAAATTTGATGGAGCTGATCATGATGATGATGATGATGATGTTTCAATTTTATTTTCTTCAAAGCTCTATAATTTGGCGAAGCATGTCTTACGCCATTCTTTCTGATTTGATGCTAGATTTTCCCAGGTCAAATTTGAGGCATTTCAAATTGTCCTTCAATTTGTCTTTATAGCGTAAGAGTAGACATTCAATAGAATGCTTAGCATTTGGTAGTTGTCTGTATAATATCCTCTTTGGAAGCCTGTTCTCATTTATTCTGACAACGTGACCAGCCCACCTAAACTGAACCATTGCTAGTAAGGTTTCAATGCTTGCAATCTTGTAACATTTCTTTAGTATTGTACTATTTTTCACTCCATCATCCCATTTTATATGGCAAATGGCACAAAGACAGCACATGTGAATGGTGTCAAGTTGGTTTAAGTGCTTGCAGTAAAGTGTCCAAATTTCAGCACCATATAGTAGAGTTAAAAGCATGATTGCTCTGTAAATGTCAATTTTTTATTTTAAGAGATACATCTTTGGTATTCCATAATCAGTGCTTCAGATTGCCGAATGTAGTGCTTGCTTTAGCTATTCTGGAATGGATCCCTTTGTCCATTTTTCCATCAGAAGTGACTGTTGATCCAAGATATGTAAACGTGTCAACAATTTTTAATGCTGTTCCATCAATGAAGACAGATGGATTTACAAGACGTGGATTGCATGCTGTGGGCTGGTACAGTAGTTCAGTTTTCTTTATACTGATATTCCAAATGCTTTTGATGTCTCAGAGAATTTATCAAGAATGGTCTGGATGTCTTCTAGGCTGTGTGCTAATAGAGCAACATCATCTGCAAAAAGAAGATTACACACTAACTGCAAGGAAATTTTTGATTTAGCTTTAAAACGTAGCTGATTGTATAGGCCATCAATTGTTCTGAATTCGACATTTACTCCTTCACTTAAATCTGAAAATGCTTTCTCGAGCGTGGCAGAAAAAACAATGCAAATAAAAGCGGCACAAGAACACAACTTTGCTTTGTACCGTTTGAGACAGAAAAAGTACTGGATTGCTCACTACATCATCATCTCTGTCTGTCTCTCTCTCTCTCTCTCTCTCTCTCTCTCTATATATATATATATATATATATATAATATATATATATAACGGTGCAATGGATAAATAGTCGCCAATTTTAAATTCATAATTTCATGCAAGAGCTTTGTTTCAGGTTTTGTCTTACTGTGCTGCAAACTAAAGTCAGTTGGGCTCTGCAGGGTTCCCTCACGTCCTGGAAAACCTGGAAGAAAGGTGCTTTTTCTCCAAAAATCCTGGTTAGATTTTATATGATGTCCTGGAAAATTCAAATTATCTGAGACAAAATAAACGTTATTGTTACAGTTAACAAATATACACTGGATTATTTTAAACATAATTTGGATTTGATATTTTACATTCAAAACTGAATATTTAAAAAAATGTATTTAAATATAAACACATTTCAAATTTCAGGGTAAATATTAAAGATTATTTCCCTCATTATTAACATATAGATGGCAATGTACATTGTGGTGGGATTAACTATTTGGTTACAGAAGTATAATATAATGAGTTTTTTTTTTAACTATGTAGCCTGTATGGGTGGCTCATATGAACTTTTAAGTTTTAATTTGCTAAAGTTACTCATTTTTAAACTGGGTTTTGTAATTGTTACAGAGTTTAATTAGCAGTGTTTTTGTTAGTAAAAAACAAACAAAAAAAAGCAAGAAAATAGCAGTGTTGATCATGGCTAAGCAAAAACAGGAAGCCAGATAATTTTATTGTATAGTTAATTGATAGATGTAGACATCATCTAAAATGAGGTAAAAGAGGTAAGAATAAAACTTGTTAAATGTTTCGGTATTAGACAATAGTAAATTATGAAATTGCCGTGAACTGTGCTAGAAAATAAAGAAAATGTCATTGAAAATGATTTCCTAAAAAGAGGCTCTGTCTGTGAGGAAAGCAGCACCATGACACAATTCACAGAAATGTGGAAATAGCATGTTGTATTGCTTGGCATTCACATCAAAGCTCCAATATGAAGATTTCAGTGCTTGGGTGTCAATCTGAGGACAGTGCAGAGGATTCGAAAAGAGTTGGGTAAGTTTAATGGTAATTACAAAGGTACGACAACTTGGAAGCCTCACTCAGATTGTTTTGATAAGAAAAAAACTCCCAAATTTGTTGCTGTGATCCAGACCATGATTAACAATGATCCTAGCAAGGTAATCAGATCTGTAACCATGGAGATGGACAATGTTTGAGTTTCTTACCAGGTAGGTAGTGCATGAAGACATTTCCTATCAACATGCGAAGGGGATCATTTAAAAAAAAATCCCAGACCATCTAGTAGGACAATAGGAAATGCTATGCTGTAAATCTTTTTAACAAACTCAAGCCTCTCCTCCAACCGAAAATGCTTTGGTTTTTCTCAGATGAAAAAACAAATTCTGTCATGATCAGATGGTGAACTCACAGAACAATTGTTAGTTGGTTTTCTCTCTTTGAGATCTGCCAATAGTGATGAAAAGCAAACACCCAGTATGCGTGATGGTGATGTTATGTCTCCATTCTTCTTCCCACATGGCCTCATACTCAACACATGAAATGCCTGGAAGTAGTAGTGCTTCTCTGGATTAAAAGTATCACTGCTCGAAGACCCTATATCTGGCAATGGAACTCTGTGCTATGTCAAACATACAGGAGAATTGAGTCTTGGCTGCAAAAAAAATTCTGTGACAACGTTAAACCTAACATCTGACCACCTAATTCCCCAGATTGAATCCCCTTGATTATTAATTGTGGGGCAAAGTTGAGCGAGTGACCAATACTAAAGATGAACTGAAGGTAAGGATAACAGCATCATCTGCCAATCTAAACAAAAAGACTGTCGGAAAGGCTCGCAGGACATTCCAAAATCGTTTAGAGGCCAACGTTGAAGACAATAGTGATTTCTTTGAATAAATTTAATCTATAGTATTTCCTATTATTTTTATGTAATTTTGGGAAATATATCTGATAAAATGAGATGTCAGTGTTATTTTCATTTTTAAATAGTTTAGACAATAATTTACCCATCACTCTGTGTGCATGCATATATATATATATATAGATAATATAGTGTGCTATATTTAGAAGTACATAGTGCTCAATATCATTGATAGAGTATGTATATCTAAATTAGCGTAGTGTCAACGGCGCATCGTAATTGACAGTTTATGGCCTTTTCAAACCCAGTAATTGGTTTCAAACCAAACCAGACATACAAATCTGAACTCCTAAAACTCTCTGCTAACCTTAACCCAGACACAAACTATTATCAACTCGCTCATCCCCCTCCCCCGAACCTTAAAACAGGGAGATTTTACACTACTCCAAAACTACACAGGCTCCCTAAATCAAGCTACCGCTGTCACCGATCTAACTGCTTGAGTACACTCCACATCAACAAACAAATATATCAACTCACACAATCCCTAAACATCTTTCGAATCAAGTCTCCTGTAAGCACCCCAAATTATCCCAGTAATGAAATAGTCACTTTTGCTTGTCTTAGCATTTTTTTTTAAATCATACTTTTTGATTTTAATCAGAAGTTTATGGACATTTTGTACTTCCAATAAATTAAATAAATATCATATATTTGCAATGGCCAGGATAATTTAGGAATGAACCCAAAATAAATATACTATAGTTTGTTTTTATCAAGGAGGTCACATTTATTGATGGAGCGTAAAGCATCCTTTCGCTACTTGCTTAGGTCTTGCCAGTGATGTTGGTCAGTAATTGGTAGTGAATAAATGCAACCGAGGCTCTTAACACTTTTTTTGCGGATTGTGGGGATTTTGTTCCCATTGACAGAGAACTTAATTTTTTAGTAGATTACTTTTATTATGGAAAGACTTTGACATTCAGAAAACTTTATCTTCATTGCAGCTCATTTGAAGAGATCCTCTAGGTGATTCATCAGTTGTTTCATATTGGATGTGGATTCTGCAACGAGGGTTACATCATCCATGAATGCCTTTATAGATGGGATGGTTTTCTTATTGGTATTATTTTCAGCATTATGCAGTATCATCTTCATTACGCAGCATGAAAAGTAATGGAGAGATAACACATCCCATCATAATGCCAAGTTAGTTGAATATTTAGCCTAGGAGAAGTAAAACTCTGAATTCAAACCTCTTAAATTTCCGCTTGGAGTGTTCACTACTAGAATAGGCTCAGCCCTACTTAGTGATCTATTTCATTTTATCATTTCAAAATCTCATATATATACATTTAAAGCTCGCTGATATGATATTTTTGATGTCTTCTTTTGAATCCAAAAGAACTCCATTGCTTTCTCAAGTAGTTGGTGTCTTACTGAACTATAAGCATTTTCTAGGTTTAACAAAATGATACAATGTTTGGCTGGTTTATTATTTTTGGTCATTTTTATTCGGTCCCACAACATAGTGGTATGTTCAATACAACCAGGAATTCCAGGGATTCCAGTTTTCTGTATTGATGTTGTTGAGGTTTGATAAGTAGCAGAGGAGTGCATAGTGAAAATAATGCGTGAAATAATAATAGAATTTACAATAGGTAAAAGTATAAAGTGAGGAGCTGGTCACATAGGGTACGGATAAAGATAAGTCAGCAGCGGTTAACACACGAGGTAAATTCAACAAGGATTTATTACGAACTGATTCAATTTCATACAAGGGTTAAAAAAGCGGGAACAAACATTTTGGGCGGAAGTGGGCGGAGTCCACTCCTGCTGGTGTTGCATCAAACATTTATAGAAATGTAAGCTTATAAAAAACTTAACAGATGTATTAACATACCGATTGTTTAGCATGTAATTCTCTTAGCAATAACACCGAAAAAGATCTTACCTTTTACGTTGAATAAGGAAATTGATTGAAACTGGTCTTAGTCTTTTGGAATCTTTTTCTTTTGATATGTGGATTCTATCAGCTAATCCCTAATATTCTGCAATGAATTTTGTTATACGATCTTTCCGTAAGAGCTTCCAGAAGAATGCTAATACTTCAGGGCATCTTTTATAGAGTTTATAAGAAATACCGTTAATCCGTCTTAGCTCTTGCTTTTTTGACAAAATCTCTTATTTCACCTCGATCCAGAGGTGAATTGTCAAATTGATGTTGAGTTCATTAAGATGATCCAGAAGAATGTTGCTGAATGGGTCGTATTTTTCCAAATGTGCACTTACAAATTCACTTTCGCTACATTGAGAACCCTATTTCCCTCTCCCCCTCAAACAATTTCTTGGTGAACTGAATTTAAAAAAAAAATCACATTTCACTTTTCTTTTCTTTTTGTTCCCGCTTTCTCGCATTTTGCGCTTGTGCAATGATGAGCATTCTTTCCTTCACTTCGGATAATTGTTTCTTCACCAATACCCGATCATCTGGCATTTCTTTAAGATATATTTTAAGAAATCTTTGCTCTACTCTAAGTCAACACTTCTCTCGCTGTCTTCTATTGGCTGTACGCACGGATTTTTCTTTACTCTTTGCAGCTCCAAACTGATATATGCATATTGTATGATCATTTGATCTTGACCAGTTGATACGAATTGCATTTTCTTTCACATTGGGTGCATTGGGTTGACAAACAAAGGGAACCTGTGTACTGTGGTAGTCCTCCTGACACTGATTCCCTTCAATCAACTTATTGATTTCTGATTGCAATTTACGTTGTTGTTGACTTAGGTATCCCGGAATTAGTCAGTAAGGTCATTTCTTTATTACTATTTTTAGCAATAAAGAAATGAACTTACCTTTCTTTGAAATTTCTGAATTGTTTCAATCAAACTGATTCAATGGAAATAAATTGAAATTCTTTAAAATAAATATTACTATTAGAGTAATCCATTGTAGCATCTAGAACAACAATTTATATTCCTAATTAATAGATAAAATTCATTTAAAAATGAATAGCATAATTTTAAGTTTTAAATTTCATATTTTTAGATTCTAAAAACAAATATTTATTTAATAACTAGCTTACTTTTCAATTAAAACATTCATTGTAATTCAAAATATATCAATTTTAACATCTGTTAAATCTAATTTTAATATAAAGCCCTACCCTGAGTGTTTTCAATCCCCAAAAGATGAGGACACAAGTAACCTGAAAGAAATCTGCAATATTTTTTAATAAGATAACTGATGAATTATAAAATTCATTGATTAATAAGTCAACACGGAAAATTTTATTAAAATCAGATGACTTCCTGATTTTTTGTATTTTTCTTTTTTATCAATCAGTATTGTTCGTGACTACCATTCAATTAATATATTTCGTGCTCAAATTTTATGTAAGCAAAACAAGGCTATTATTTATTAGCGGATATTTTTTTCTGCGTGTTTGGAACAAGAACATATATATATATATATTACATTGAAATAAAATATCAACATGTGTGCAATTTTTCTGTACATAGTGTATTTAATGGTTTTTGTTATTGATTTCTAAAGAGAAACTGTTATAAGATTTTTTCAATAACGTATTTTGCTAACTTCCTTTTCAACATCAGATTTCACAAATTTTGGGTTTGAAATGTATTAAAAATGAATTACAAATGTTATACTATTTTGCTACTTTTTATTTTTTGAATATTTTTTTTTTATACTGATGCTCATTATGTAACAATTTTTCGTCTAAAACTAAAATTCAACTTTAAATAATCGATTTAATTATTTTTAATTCAATTTTTAACTCATAAAATCAGAATTGATTTGTTGTTATTTACAAAAACCTGGATTAAAGATTATTATTGTGTGAGAATTTAATTGAAGTGAAATTGCAACTTCTCCACCAAATGAACTTGTGTGAAGTACCAGATTAACATGTATATCTTAAATTTGCTCATTGGTTTATAAGAAAAAGAAAATGTTAAAGAACAATATTCTGAACTAAATATTCTATATAGACTAACCATTCTAATTCCCTTATTTACTGTTCTTGTAGGAAAAAAGAATTACTCTGTGATTCAACTGCCATTTTTAGTTGTAAGGGAAGTAACTCAGTAAATTATTTTTAGCGATTATCTCCCTTAGCAAGATAATTTGTGTTGTAAGGAAAGTAATTCGGTAAATTATCTTTAGCGATTATTTCCCTTAGCAACATAATTCCGACAATTAACGGTGAGTAAATGAACTTTACCGACCACCGTGCTCAAATCTCTACCAGTTATCTCAAATTTACAGCCAAGGAAAAATTTGTTAAAAAAACAACAAAACAAAAGATATAACGAATCTAAAGTGAATACATTCTAAGTTCCGGATTATTATATATTCTAAGGGAAATATTAAGATTGTCTGAACTTAAAAGAATAGTTCATATCTATGTGTGTGTGTGTGCGTAAAAGATTTTACTGAAAAGTTAAAGCATTTTGAACTGCAACCCTTATGAGCAGTTTCCTTTTTGAGATTGCTGAAAAGTTCTAGGCCTGACCTGGTATGATCTAAAAATCATGAAATCTATGAACTTATTTCACACTTCAGCTAGCAGTACTTTGCACATTTATTAAAGTTTCTTTAATTACCTTAAAAAGAAAATAGAAAATAGAAGAAAAAAAAAGGTATAAAAATTAAAAGAAAGTATGTATTACCCAAATTTTCTGCCAGGATGAGACACAACAAAGTTTAACGGGTTTTCATTCTTCTTGATCGGTTGACATACCTAAGGTTAAAGAGCCTCGTCAGCCTTACTATATAAATCCATAGCTGAAGGGAGAATAGTTGAATGCATACCTGTCCCAAGGGTATCAGCCTCGTCAGCCTTACTATATAAATCCATAGCTGAAGGGAGAATAGTTGAATGCATACCTTTCCTTAGTTGAATGCATACCTTTCCCAAGGGTATCAGCCTCGTCAGCCTTACTATATAAATCCATAGCTGAAGGGAGAATAGTTGAATGCATACCTTTCCCAAGGGTATCAGCCTCATCAGCCTTACTATATAAATCCATAGCTGAAGGGAGAATAGTTGAATGCATACCTTTCCCAAGGGTATTAGCACTATATGAAATACAAACAGCCATGTCCTGGATTTGAACTTGGATCGCAGTGTCCATTTCCTACAATGATACCCATTACACCACAAGTGCCTTATGTGTATTTAGGGTTGATCCCTTCTTTGTTGCCTGAGAAACTTTTAGTACACTCCAAAACATGTTGACAGAATTTAAAGATTGGAAACTCGGCAAAAGGTGAGTTTTTATTTTATTCATTTTTTTCAAAATCTTAGGTCAATGTCTAAACTTTTGTTGAGAATGAAATGAAATTGTCAATCATATCAGGGAATAAGTGGCTGAAGATGAGTTTTTAAAAAAAGTGATGGTAGGAACAGTGAAACATTTCCCATGTGATTTAACCATTCAGATTAATGGTATATTCACAAAACAAAAGCTGACTGAAAGAATACAAAAATAGAATTATGGGATTATGAAATTCAAATCCAAATGAAATTTTGATCTATTCATCTTAAATAAAATGAAGATATGTCAGTGGATGTTAATGTTCCAGCAGTGTAAATTAAAAGGAAGTCAAAAATTGAGAATTGTGGGAAAATTGGGGTGGGGATTTGGGTAGAAGTGGGGGAATTATAAAACATGTTGATGACAATTGTACTAATTATTATTGAAAGACTGAAATTGTTTAAATGACTTGAATTCAACCATGAACCATTATTCTGTGTAATTGACATGATACTTTGATGAGTTGTGGTGCACCTGTGAACTGTACACAATAAATTTCATTATTATTATGAAGACAAATGTTATCAATGCAAACTGGAAATTGTGCTAGAGAATATAGAAAGTAACTTGAGGCATTGAGAGGCGAAGATATGAATCCTGTTGTTTTGTGAGAAAATCACACATAATGAAAATAATGAAAACATCAGGAACAGAGTTATTAAAATGACTATGGATTGGCTAAAGGGGAGATTGAAAGAATAATTTAGACTATCCAGACCACAGCAGTGTTGAAGTTGGTAAAAAAATACACAGAAAGGTGCTAGAGATTATGGGATGAATTTGCTGTCACTTGATCTTCAGTTAAAAGTCATTAATTCACCTGGTGTGAAGGTGAAAATTCGTTGATGATGATATTGATGATATTCTAATGAAGAAGAAGAAAATAGGAAAACTCTTTGAAACTTTGAAATTTACAGAAGACCAGATTTAGTCAATTCAAAGATAAATGAATAAAATCAAATCTAAATCTTAACAAAGAAACTGAAAAAAAGTGGAAGGTAAGAATTATACCCATCATTCTTGGAATGTTTGCAAGATTTCAGAAGAGGATTGCAAAAAAGACAAGGAGAATTCTTGGTGAATTCTTCCAAGCTGTAACCATATCAGTACTACTTTATGGTTGCACTATTTGCACATGATACGCTGGGAGAAAAGGCTAGATGGGAACTACAAAATGAGGCTGTATGTTTTTTTGAAAGAAAACTTGAAGCAGCACTCTACAAAACAACAGCTGTATGGCCACTTACTTCCTATCTCATAAACAATCCAAGAAAGCCATGCTGGACGCTGCTAGAGAATTAAGAATAAACTCACATAAGTGATCGTCTCCTATGGACTACTACACATGGGCACACTATTGTTGGCAAACCAGTCAGTAAAAACATACATTCATCATCCTAGTAGGGACACTGGATGTTGTCTAGAGGAATTGCCAAGAGCAATGGTCAATAAAGAAGGATGGTGTGTGTGTGTGTGTGTGAGAGAGAGAGAGAGAGAGTGGGAAATAGGCACGTCTTGATGATAATGATGGTGATGATGACGATGAGACAATAGCATTATTGATTTCTATATGAATAATACAGGAGCTAAAACACTGAGGAAACTTGGTGTCACTTAATTCCCAGTCAGTGCTATCAGATACTCCAGGTAGTAGATTCTAAAATAATATGCTATTGTATACTTTGCGGCATGTCAACCCTTGTTGGGTTATTTAATGCAGAAGTTAGTATTGCTAGTTAATCTGCACACAGTTATATGGTTTCAAGTATTTTGATCTAATACTAATAACTTCTGAAAAAATCTATTTGACCATAGATGGGACTATCGACTACTGAGAAAGTATCACGGAGAAAGAAAATCAGTGGCCTGGCATTCTCATCACCTCTTGTTTTCTTAGGAAACTTTTATTCACTGTCACAATTGGTTTTGAATTTAGTTTTCCTTCTAGACTTGTTGCCCTATTATGGTTACAGAGCCCATATTTTCCCATAACTAGATGAAAAAAGAAAGCTCATTTTTTTTTGAAAGCATTAACGTCAAGTGAAACACAAGTTGCCTCAACAAATCAATTTTCTACAGCAATCACATTTACTCCATCCATCTTCAATTCTGTAGAATGAATTTTAGAAATGACCATGTTGTCCAAAGTTTTTTCGAATGATTTTTGGCAAATTGTATTTCCATGTCATATCAATTAATTTGATACAACTTATTGTCCAATTGTTGCTGAATTGTTTATTCTATATTTCAATATAAAACATATAAACATTAATTGTTTATCCTTTATTTTATACCTTTGATAATGAGTGGTGAAACAATTACAATTGCTCTAATTGTAACAAACCATTATTCTAATACAGCCAGGATATAGGAATGGAATGCGGAATTGAAAAATATGCCATGCTAGTGATGGAAAAAGGAGAAATAAAATTAATGGACGGAATACAACTACCAAATTTGGTCAGAAGGGAGCGGGTTCTTCTAAGATGTGACAATTCCACAATAGTGGCATACATCAACAAAAAAATGGGTACTTTATGCAGTACACATTCCAGGAAAGAAGAATGTTTTGAGGGACCGTCTATGGAGGGGTCAAGCGGAAGCTCGGTTGACCGAATGGAGCTTGATTCTGAGGTTAGTGGATTTTTCAAAGGTTAGGTCTTCCAAACTCCCAAAAACAGAAAGTTGAAGTTGTTTTGCTCCTCTCATCCAGTGGATGCTGCATATGCTTCAGATTCTCTGAGCATAAGTTGGAAGGGGATGTAGGCCTAGCATTTTCTCTCCCAATATTGATTCATCGGGACACTCAGAAAGTGTCGCTAGAAAGGTGTTTTCTTTTTCTGATAGCCCCACATGCCCCACGTCAGTCATGTATCCAGTCCTTCTGGGCTTGCTAGAAAACTTTCCAAGAGAATTACTAATAACATCGAAAATGCTCAGAAACGGGATCAGATAGTGCATTCACACCCAGCAAGTCTAAAGCTAGTTGTATGGAAAATATACAGCATAACCCACCTAAGGAATCTCTTTTTAGAAAGGCCCAGGCTTACATCAAGAATAGCAAAAGGCCTTCTACGAGGAGAATGTATGAGGCTAGGCAACAGATATCCAAAAGCTGGTGTATTGAACGAGATATTGACCTGTATTCTGCCTCTATAAAGGATGTTGCAGATTTTCTGATTCATTTGCACCAAGTCAGAGGTATCAAAGCTTCATCTATTGCCGGATATAGAACAGTGTTATCTGCTATTCACAAGAGTTGGGAGAAAAGTTCTATAAATTCAGAAAATCTTCTATTGAATTTGATTAGAGCAATTTTTAATTCAAATTCGTAAATGTGACCACTTCTCCCTAACTGGGATTTACCTTTTGTTCTAAGGGCGCTCACTAATCATCCCTTTGATTCTGTGCAATTAAAGTTTTTATATTGGAAGATTGTTTTCCTAGTGGCCTTGGTTTCGGCTGCCAGAGTAGGTGAGCTTTATCCATCAGGGAGTCGAATCTTAGGCTTGAGGAGGCTGGTATACAACTTTTACCTAGCTTAAAATTTCTATCCAAGACTCAATGTGTTAAAGAAAGTTTGGTTGCTTTGGTTTATTTCAGATTTATGGATGACTCTGAGGACCTCCTTCTGTGTCTTTGTTATTGTGTGAAAATCTACATAAATATAACGGAGCTGTTACGGCAGGATAAAAAAAACGCTTTTCATTACCTATCAGAAAAGCCAATATAGGCCGGCAGCAATTGTATCCACTATTAGACATGTTTATGAGGCATCTGATTAACTGAATTCAAAGAATGTTAGGACCCATGATATTAGACGATTAGCTTTATCTTGGGATTTGTTTAATGGAGCTTCAATGAGAGAAATCTTCCAAGCAGCTCATTGGTCTTCAGAAAGCACATTTGAATCCTTTTATTTGAGAGATGTTGCTGAGAGCGAAGGAAATTTTGCAAAAGCATCCATCTTAGGGGCAGTTGGAGTTGCACAGTGAGTATGTTCCTTTTACTTTTGTTCCCACCTCCCAGAGTTCTACTGCTACAAGTTCTATTCCTTGTATTAGTTATACAGGTAAGTATAAATATTGATATAAACTGATGGGTTTTAAAGTAAAACCCTTGTTTATGAGACATCTATACTTACCTGTATACTTCTCTCTCTCTCTCCTTCCCTCTTTAAAGTTCCTGGTTGATAAAGGTGTTAAAAAGTCCCTCGTATGAAAGTGAAGTATATATCTTCTTTGGTCAAGAGGTCGTCTTGAAAAAATTAATTAAAAATTTCTACTCGGACGGTATAAGGTTTCTTGAGTATATGAACTGAAGAAACCTTATACTGTTCGAGTAGATTTTTTTTCCATTAGTTAAACAGGTAAGTATAGATATCTCATAAACAATCTAAACATCCTGATTGAAAAAAATTATCAAAAATCAGGGAATTATCCAATTTTAATTAAATTTTCACTGTTGATTTATCAATGAATGAATTTTATTTTATTTAAAAACTTTATGATTTTTTTCAGGTTACTAAATTTGGACCTCTCCTTATATTTGGAGCGCAAAAATAAAAATACAAAAGGCCGAAGGTGTGAATAGAAAAAAAATTCAAGGAGCACTTTTGATATAAAATGAGTGCCGAAAATTAAATGTAAAAAATAAAAGAAAAAATTTTTTTTAGATATCTTTTTACTCTGTTGGTTATGTATATAATTTAATTTTAGATTATCAGGGAAGAATTATGCATCGAATTTTTTTCTATTCCAAGGGTGGGTCCTAACTTTTCAATTGAGTTTTCTCCAAAAATGATTAGCTAAAATACTAAAGTAGGCTTGTTGTTAAATAAATATTTAAAACTTAAAATTTAGCGCTTTATATTTGAAATGAATTTTATCTATCAATTAGGTCTATAAATTGTTACTCTAAATGCTCATATGGATGCAGCGAACAGTAATATTCATTTTAAAGAATTTCTATTTATTTCCATTGAATCAGTTTGATTGAAACGATTTAGACATTTAAAAGTTTAAAAAATCATGAAATACAAATTTATATATATATATATATATATATATATATATATATATATATATATATATATATACTATATAATATATATATATATATATATATATATATATATATTGGAGTATTCTTCCAATCCTGTAATTACAGTGCTGTTAAAAATTCTCAGTTGCCATTATCTTTCAATTTCAAAAGAAGAACCAACATAAAAGCAATATTATTAGTTCTATGATGTTTAACCGAAAGCAAACCGACTTCTGATTTGCATCTGTCGTTCAGCCAGAACATTTATTAGTTGGAAATCTTAAAATATATTAAATATACAAGTTCGTTGTGATAGTTTTGGTTTATATCATCGAAGCCAGTTTTTAGACGATCGAACAAAACAAAAAAGAAAAGAAAAAAGAAAGAAAGATTATCAATGCTGATTTTTAAGGCGGATGTCCGACCGTCGTCGTCGTCGTCGTCGTCGTTCCTATGTGGAAGATTAAGACAGGTAATATTTCCAGCCAATTCCAAGTTCCCCTCCGCTCCATATCTAAACTGAGTTTCATCAATGTCTGAAGTAGATGAAATAAATAACAGCTTGATTGCTTCTGACCAATCAATCAACTGTTTGTGCTTTTCACTTGGATTATTGAGATCTTCTTTTACTCGATTGTCAAGAAGGGGGGGGGGTAAGCAGTAATAATGATTCTTTGTTGCCCCCTCCCCCCCGCAGGGTCTTCGAGTGTGTATGTTAGAGAGAGACATGATAGAGAAAATGATTGTCAAACTGAGAGGACTTTAATTAAAGAGACAGCCACGTTGTTGCTATGACAAAATAGCTCGATATATAGGTATACATATATAGAGAGAGTTCTGTTTCTCTGTCTGTCTGTCTGTCTCGCTCGCTCTCACAACCACCCCACTCTTTCTCTACCGCCCCATATTATATATATATATATATATATATATATTATATATGATAATCCAAATGAATTGGTAAGTAAGAGATGATTCTATTTGTGATCATCGAAATCTCACTGTACAACCATACTCTATGCTCTTGTACGTACAAACATATACATTCATACAAGGATTTTTATAAATCCCTAAGAGAGTTCAATGTATAATAACCAATAAATCAATTATATACAGAGCAAGATCTAAACTAATATGAATATGTATATTTAAAAACTGTAATTGGTAGAATATTTTCATAATGTAAAAATGAACAAAAATCAATAAATATCATTTGGATATGGCTGGAGTTAAAACTACACCCGGCCTCCAGGGAAATGCCTCCAGGGAAATGCCCCCAGGGAAACGCCTCCAGGGAAATACCATCAGCTAACGCTGATGTGAAAAACTCAAAAGGAGTGAAAATAATAAATATATCAATAATTTAAAAATTACAATGGAATGAAATTCTAATTTATTAATTTTATTTTAGAGTTGAATACAATACTTATATTAAAAAAAACTCTAAATAAGAATAATTGTTGTATGATATAATAATTATGGTGTTTGATGTTTTTGCATTAATGATTTATAATTAATTATTGTTATAAGAACTTAATAATTCGTATTGGTCATTGTCAAATGAATTTTATAATTGGGGTAATTATTATGATAGTAACAGTTTTGAAATTTAAATATTTATAAAAATTGAAATGTTATGATCTATGAATAGATTTTGAGTTATGATTAAGTTACTGCTCCATCCAATTGTTAAATAATGTTTTATATCATTATTCATGGATAAGTCTGATTACCTTAATGAAAATCTGACAATTGGAAATCAAATATAATTACTATAGTAAATTAATATTGGAGTGAATATGTAATAGGTCATTTATATAATAATAATAATATAATAATAATAATAATAATAATTAATATTAGTTATAATATATAATTATACTTATATATATACATATTTGTATATAGATATACATATATTTTTGGAGGATATGTGCTTAATTAGGTCTCATCAGTAGGTCGAAATGTACATTCAGGGATTGACATTTTCTTGATTTATTTAGCCTTACATTTGAACATATATGCCCGCTTAAATTCATTAATTATTAACTAATTAATTTTCAAAATTAGGTATGACTTCAATTAAGCACATATCTTCCAAAAATTGTCGGCTAAAAGCCATATCAAATAAACACATTGTTTACTTACTCTCATATATATATATATATATATATATATATATATGCACACATGCACATATATATGAATGAATGTATGAACTTATATACATATATGTATATGCATAGCTGACCGTACATAGCTTTTTCTGTAGCTTTTTTGTAGACTTTCCGAAAAAATTATCATGATTGGTTTGACCTGAACGATGAGGTCATCAAAGAATTGCTGGTAAAGAAAAGATTTTTTATGAAACATGTCAGCCATATTATATTTGGCATAAAATAACCCTAGATGGATTGACATGTTTTTATCAATCAACAATTTTGAAGTTTCTCCAAGTGCACCTGTTATCTTTTCAAGATTCCTGCAAAGTCTCAGTCTACTTTCCTTCCATCTTTCGAGCATAACAACGTTTCTTTTAAAGAATATAAACCATCTCTTAGTAGATTATATAACCACTTTGTATTATTGGTATTTGAATGCAGCTTATGTCTTGTCAGACTTATTTCTCCATCGTTTATCTTTCATTTAACGCTGTTTCTGCTGCATAACAAAAAGTTTGACATACATTTTCTCTTAAGAGTTCTTGCATACATTTATATCAAATATTCCTATCTAATCTACTATATACATTGGAGATGCGGTGTCTGTCTGTAACCGAAACTATGTCATTGCTCACGTCGCAATACCCTTAGGAATTGCATAGGTTTATCAACGAGTATTTATTTTATAGTCAAAATCATTAATACATATAGTTAAGAACAACCCTTTATTATACATACGTAGAAATTAAGTATGCAACATTAAACAGTCCACATTGTTTGTTTTAATGAATAAATGCCCGGTATTATTGATCTCTATATAGTTTGTTTTATTTTAATATATATTTAAATTTATCTAACGTATAGAATTTTACGAAAAACTATTTACAAACAAGAAATAGTCATATAATCTTCTACATTATTTTTTTTCTTTAAAAAAAAATCCAAACTATTCTGTTTTGATTATCGTCTGTTGTAAAACAAAATTTTACGACTGATGATAATCAAAATAAAATTGTTTTAACACCCCACAAAAGAAAAAACCTTAAACATTTTGTCGAAAATTATTTTTCTTCTTTCGGAAAAAATGCCGACCGTTGAATAAAAGACGTCGTCAATAAAAAGGGTAGGAAAAAAGAAATGAATAATGGTCTTATTTGATAATGAAATAGAATTTTATTTTACAAATATCTCCACAAAAGGAGGCGAAATGAAAAATTACAATTCACAAAATTATAAAATTTGCATAAATTTCCCATGCACGACGTTTGCTAAATAAAAATTTAGGGGTCGAGTACCAAAATAAAAATTAACATAGAATAAAAATGTATATGAAAAAGGTAACACTTACTGGAACAGAAAGGGTATTAAACAATAAAAGAACCCTTTTAAAAATGAGTTTCTCTCGCGCAGGAGAGGCAAAACAGTTCCACAGAACTCACAGTTCTTTGAAAAATATCTCGTCCTTTTTCGCCAAAGAATGAGGCTCCTGGATGAAGATTATGGTGGGTCCTTCTGCACTGGTAACTTTTTCTTTTCACGCATTGTTTTCCGTTTTTCTCAAAGGGCTGGACACTCCAACAAAAATATTTTTTCCGTGGCCAGAAGAATATGTGTGAAAGGAACCGCGACCTTTTTCGCCAAAGAATAAGAAGAAACCTCCGTCTTAGCCTTTCAAGAAATTCTGCAGGCTTGCAACAGCAATAAGCCACCTTTTTTCAATTAAGGTTTTTTTGAAACCGGCCAATGTCTGTATTCAAGTAGCTTAGGGGTTCGTCACACAGTGCTATGAAAGGACAATCTGCTGTTTGCGATGCCAGAATCAGAAACGCGTCGTCACGCCTCGCTTTCCAGTTCCAAAGAGGCAGATTTTAGGGCACACTTGACCGATTCCAGCCCCGAAGCTAGCACAGGGGCCCTTTTTTTTTCATTTGTTTTCGTAGAAAAATACGAAAACAAAAGACACAAAAAGACGGATAAAAAATAGGCATTAAATGCCATACAAAACATTTATTGGATAAAAAATTTCCAACAATTTGAATTAATTTGAATTTAACTGTTAGAAACTTAGTTTTAATAGAAATAAAATATATTTATTTGAATTTTGACAGCAAAACAATTTTTTATATCTATTATTTAAAAATATCTAAGATTTCAAAGATCTGTTTACATTTTTCTACAAAAGAGCGTAGCAAAAATTAATTTTTACACCACCCGGAGAGCGTTTTTTTTCTAGTAAAAATAATTTACACACAATTGTATAGTTTCAAGTATTCCTATCTAATATGAATGGTTTTAAAACAAATTTACCCCATAGACGGGACTCAAACAAGTACAGGTAAGAGTCGATCTGGTAATAATGACAATGAAAGGATATTCCACACTCTGATCTCTAGAACTGGAGTCTCACCATCAAATCCAGATTAATGTCATACACAGGACATCCCTTTTGATAGGATCGTACCCGTTTGTATGGGATACAGTCAACATATTCTAAGCCCGGTAGACATGGCATGGAGAGTGTAAATATTGTTCAGTACAATGAGAAAGGTGAGGGAAAATTCGGCGTGTTCACCTGTTGGTTATGTTTTTTTTTAATGTTTATGACAATCTAAATGGACGGACGGGATTTTAGTTTTATTGCTTTGGTATTTATGTATTTACCCAACCTATCCGCAAAGGGGTAAGGTAGGAAACAAGGTAAGTTTTTTTTAAGCGGAATAGTTTGAATTCAGAGTAACATTCTTTTAGAACAGTCGCCTTAAAAAGGTTAAAGAACAAAGTCTGTCGTTCTATTTACCCATAATTAGAGAGAAGAGAAGGATTCATACCTTTCCTAATGGCGTTAATACGAAGTGGAATGCAAACAGCTTCTTTCAGGATTTGAACTCGGATCACTGATTCAATTTCCTACGATAATATCCGTTATACTCCCATAAAGAATTCGCTCATTAATCTCATTAAGAATAGAAAGTTAATTGAAAAAGTAGAAAAACAAAACACTAAATTGATACGTGAATTGAGGAACATAATATATGAAGAGAGAGTGACAAGCATAAAGTTGCCTCGTCTGTATTATCGTCCAGTACAAACCTGATTGAAGTCTCTATAAATATACACATGGTCTTTACTCTGTAAATACAAAACTACGACCCATTGATCAAGAAAGTTCTATTAAGGGACAAAGGCACAAAGAGATTGCCACCACATGGAAGACACTTGATCTAATGATAGCATCGGCGAGAATCCTACATTCATACATACACACACACACACACACACACACACACACACATATATATATATATATATATATATATATATTGGGAACTCAGCGTATGAGAAGCACAGGGATCTGTGCGTTAAACTGAGGAGCTGATGGTAGGTGTAGCGCTCTACCTCAGACGCCAAAACAATCTCCTTGGTCTAGCACTAGTAAAAATCACTGTCTGGCTGATACCGACTTTAGGTCACCCTGAAGACTTTACTTTTACTTATATATATATATATATATATATATATCGATGGTATCAAACCAATATTACTAATAAAAGACTTAATATAAGAATCAGAACCTTTCCTTTGATAGAATGACGGAGTTGTCTGAGCCCTGTCGGCAAGTTTGAACTTAGTTTGTGCTCGATTTTTGTGCGTACTTTTTAAGCTTGGTTTTAGGGTATCTGAGGGTTAAGGGTTAACGATACATTAACAAAAAATAAGTCTGCGAACATTATTTGGAAAATTAGATTACAAAAAAAGAAAAAAATGTAGCAGCAAGAGTGAATGAAGAGAGAAAAGAGCGAGTTTTGATTTTGTTCATAAACATAACCATCTCATCTGTGAAAGTGATCTTCATTCTTGTAATAAGAATCTTTCATTTTTTGAAAAGCGTTGTCTCAACTATCAAGTTAGAAAAAAAATTGACATTTCATATCACTGACATCGGCTCAATAACTCAATTTCAATCATTTACGTTGTTCATTTTGATTTTCTCTTCATATCTTATCGTGTAAATAAGAATTTAACCTGAATTGCTACTTCTTGCTTTCCTCAAACAGGAAAATATATTTTTTAGATTATTGAAAATTAACTGCCATTATACAATTTGGCTTATTGGTGTAGGATGCATAGGGGATCGGTTTCATAGAGAAAGATGCCTCCCAATATATATATATATATATATATATATATATATATAATATATATATATATATAATAAGGTATTTTTTTAAGGCAAAATAATGCAATTTATGTTTATGATTAATGCTTTAAAAAAAAAAAAGGAAACAGATTAAAAAGAATTATACAAGAAAATAATCGAACAAAACTTTTTTTTGTTTTGTCTCAATTTCTTTTTTCTCTCCTCCGAGTTTTGCTTTTCCTGTCTCTCTCTCTGTCTCTGTCTGTCCCTCTCTCACTCTGTCTCTCTCTGTCTCTCTCGCATCGGCACACTAACCCTTCACCTCCAGTCTGAAGCTTAACCACTCCGTCTTTTTCTTCACTTTTCCCTTTTATTTCTTATAATCCCTCAACCATTTATAACTTTATTGTATTTTATTTTTTGTTTTTACATAGACTAATTCTTATGATAGGAATCTGACCAAACATGGAAGTTATATATATATATATATATATATATATATATATATATATATATATTACTTCCGTTACTCCGAGTTTCACGTGTCATCATTAAGAAATTGATAGATTTTTTATATGTAACTATTGGATCTGTTTTTGAGGAAAAACTGAAATGTGACAATTTATGTATTTGTATCTTTTTTTTTATATACTGGTGATAATTACTAAATTATGACAAGAATCATTCACTCCTTTCTAAATTGAAGCATCTCACACAATATGTCCATTTTAATACAATCCAAGACGAAGATTTAATATCATCATGGAATAAAAGGGAAAACAATGAATTTACGGGTCGTCTTGGTTTGTATTAAAATGGGCATATTGTGTGAGATTATATGAAATATAGTACATGATTATAGCTATTTAGTCAGTTCAAGTATAAGTACAATAATTCTCTTGGTGAAGACATGAATCCATATCCCCGTCCAGCTATAAGTAAATTGGAAATCAGTCAGTCTGTTTGATTGTAAAAGGTAATCCATTAAAGGAGTTTAATAATATAACAGCTCAGGGATTTTTAATTGTTACTTTCACCATGTAACCCAGAACGACTTGTCATATGTTTTTTGAAGAGGAGTTGGGCACTGCCACATAACCCTCGTTAGCTGAAGTAATGTCATAAAGAGGAATTACTAGGATTTTACATGGAGAGGAAATGGGCACTGCCAAGCAATTCCCATTTTACTGAGAGATGCCATGAAGGGGAATTACTCACATCTTACCCGAAAAGGAGATAGACACTGCCAAACGATATACTGAGAGATGCCATGAATAGGAATGAGTCCTTTCAGAGGAGACGGGCACTGCCAATAATTCCTCTATTTGCTGTGTGACTCCATAAAGAGACGACACCAACTACTTAATGTATCACGGGTCAGTAATGAGAATAACGTGCATGTACAAATGACTTTTATCAACATTTTCTGACTAAATAAATTCCTTAGAGGAATCAGAGATTGTAACAAGCCTTCTGTCCAACGTGTTTCGATAAATGTCGCCAAATGTCATCAGTGGATACAGTTAGTTACGAACTGATGCATGAATGGATGCTGTGAGATTTCTGTAATATGTAATAGCCACTATAGGGAAATGTCTCTCTCTATGCAATCGGATCTGGATGAGGTCAGGATAATTTGAAGAGGGTCAAGTTCAAGATCAGCGCTTAATTTCGCTAGTCATGCCTTTATTAGTGTTCGGTTGAAGGGACAATTAAACTCAAGAATCAAGAAGGCAAATTCAAGAAGAGCATCTATTAACCAGCCTTCTACAGTGAGATTACGGAAATACACAGAAGGACACAAGTACATAGTATGGATCGTTTAATGGCCGAAATACAGACAATGGGACGTAATGCAAACATCATATATACTACCTTATTAAACAACCGAATATAATACTCAATATTGGCGATGCCTATATATGGGAGCATATATATTTATGTTAGGATAGCGTAGACACAGAGTTACCAATTGCATTCAATACACGTATTCCAATGGATTCTACATTGGTTGAAGTACCTCTAAATCTTTTTTTTTATATTGAGCTAAGCTTCGCTGTCGTATTTCTTTAAAAGTCCTCAACGTCATCAAATCTCTTATTGTCGAGAGGAACTCTTAGTTTAAGGAAAAAACATCTTCTTCTACGTAATAAGTAAATAAATAAATTTAAAAGAAATATATAACACACTTCTTACAATACCTTTTATGTGATGTTATTCCCTCCGCCCGGAAAACGCTTGGGAGCCCTTCTAGTATATATATATATATTAAGGAGTGCCATAGATGACGTCAAATCCGTATTTTACAAAATAAATTTAAGCCCCGATTGAAATAATATTTACCAAAACCAGGGAATCATTCGATTTTGATGAAATTTATAATGCATCAGTTATTTTATTTTAAAACTTTCTGATTTTTTTCAGGTCACTTAACTTTTACCCCCACCCTTATTTTGGGGGCGCAAAATATCGGTGGGGTTATATACTCTTGAAACTAATAACAGTATAAATAAAAAGACAAAAGACCGAAGGTGTTAATAGAAGATAAAAAATTAAGGGAGCTATTCTGGTAGAAAATAAGTACCGAAAATAAGAAAAAATAATGTAAAAAAAAAATTTTTTTCGAGATTTTTTTATTCTGTTGTTTTTGCTTCTAGAATATCAGTGATAAAATATACATCGATATTTGTTCTGTCTAAAAGGGTGGGGGTCTAACTAATTGAATTTTCTTCAAAGATTAGATAATACTAAAATAGGCTCTTTATTAAATAAAGATTTTTTTAGAATCTAAAAATATGAAATTTGAAACTTAAAACTAGGCGTTTCATATTTTAAATTAATTTTATCTATTAATCAGGTATATCAATTATTTCTGCTATGGTAGGCATAAATGGTGATATTTATTTTAAAGAATTTCGATTTATTTCCATTAAATCAGTTTGATTGAAACGATTCAGTAAATCAAAAAAAGCAAAGAATTCATTGATTAATAAGTCAACATGAAAATTTTTATTAAAATAAGAAAATTTCCTGATTTTTGATAATTGTTTTTCATCAAATACGACTTCCCATACAAGTAAAGGTCACGTAACATTTTCTCATGACGTTGGTGTTGTCGTAGGTAAACTGGTGGGTTTGATCATGATGTAGGTGTGTGGTACTGTGAATGGGGATTCTGTTATTAGATATTTACATACTAGACATCTAAGCTTATTGCATGTGTAGTTGCCTTTGTGCGTGATTTTGTATAGGTATTTTTTTTTTAGATGAGGTGAGGATATTACGAAGGTTTGGTGGTTGTTGTTTAGCATTGATAGTTTGTGGTTTGTGGAAGGTGAGTTTTGTTTTTGGGCCTGTTTGTATGTTTTTGAATACACAATAGCTCTTAAAATACAGACACAAAACCCAACGACCACATCCCCGTGGTCTTTCGCCATGGCCAACACATGATCAAACTTACCCACACACTAACAAAAGAGTTCAATTTATATATATATATATATATATATATATATATATATATATATATATATATCATCATCATCATCATCATCATGTCGCGCTTTCAGCGCGGATATCCTTGACAATCTCTCTCCATCCGTCCCTATCGCACATCATTCTCGGGAGGTCCTCTATGCAGCATCCTGTATCCTCACAGAGCTGATCAACGTACGTCTTTGCTGGTCGGCCCACACTGGCCCGTCCATGTGCTGGTTTCCACAGGAGGACGTCGCTTATGAGTTCGTCCTTGCTTCTCCAGCAGTGTCCCGCGTGTCTTGTCCGTCTTACTCGGATGATTTATATATATATATATATATATATATATATATATATAATATCATCGCGCATAAGTAAGTACCCTTCTATCAATCTATTTTATAAGTACACTCCTACCAATGAAACATTTTTATAAAAATATTTTTTAAAACCAAAGATACGGAGATTGTATCATTTTTAGCGTAGATTTATGCAATCATAACGAATTTTTAAAAAATTATTGATAGTCAAATTCTACAGAATTGAAACTCTGTAGTAAAAAAAACTACAATATTACGGCAAAATGTGAAACATGAACATTTCTTTTTGCCCATGTGTTTCAGGGCAAATTTTGTAGTCGATGTTCCTTTCAAAATATATTTACGTTGAATAATGATGGCACACGTGCACCCTTATCTGGGTAAAACAGACTAATTGCTTTCGTATGGGATACGCCCATCTACTAGACAAGAAACGTTGGAAAGATTCCGACAAAAGATCTAACAAAAGAAAAGTCTTTTATATATTATGTAGATCAGTTACCTATTATGTTCATTGTCAAAGGGTTAACTGTCTTGCTGAACTTGCTACACTGACATAGATATAGTTTGAAACAAACATCTTTCCGTACATTTCTGTTATAAAAGAATATGGTGGTTATTGTCACCGAATATGCTAACACACTAAACCTAATACTCTAGGATAGATATTACCTACAATAAACTCATACTAATGAATGCCTTTAATAAAACCATATCCCATGTATTCCTATTGTATAATCCTTTTGAATGCATTCCCATTGTAAAACTGTTTTCAATGCATTTCGATTGTAAAACCCTTTCCAATATATTACTATTGTAAAATTCTTTTCAATGCCTTTCTATAATAAAACCCTTTTCATTACATTCCTATAGTAAAACCCTTGTCAATGCATTCCTATAGTAAGACCCATTCTAATATATTCATATTGTTAAACCATTTTCAATGTATTCCTATCGACAAACCCATTCCAATAGATTCCTATAGTAAAACCCAGTTGATATCAATATCTATACTTACCTGTATAACTAATGCAATCATACTCAATTTAGTTTACCGTCCGAGTAATATTATTATTTTTAAAACTAATTATCTCCCTTTCCAAAGAGACATATCTCACTTTTTAAAAACTCGGCGCGAGGATTGACGGGTTTAAAAATGTGTCAGTTCTATTTTGGAGTTTTACCGTACAGAAAAAAGACAGATTATTGTGAAGAGGTTAAAAAACCCCAAAAAAACAAAGAAAGTGTTGTGTAAATAGGTTTGAAAGAAATTCTACCTTTTGTCCCTTTTTATTCAGTTGTTAAACTGAAATTCGTTTTCCTTTTGAATATTTCATAGGTATTTTATTTTCATTTGTATTGTTCTCTTAAAAAGGAAATGGAGAGAGAGGTAAGAATCCGCAGTTATTTTCAGAAGATTAATTCAGCAATTCCGGTCGCTGGGCGTTATGATGTCCATTCTCCTTTAAGAGGAAATAAACTCGGCCATTACTATGACCAATGCAGATTAAATAAATCTTTCCCAACTGAACTCCGATTCTAGTCAAATTCAGGAAAGCAAGAACGGAAACCAAATTTTTCTTACCTCTCCCGGTTCCTATCTGAAGAAGAGGGGTGTGGTCATATTCCAGTCACGTTACTTGATAACTTAGTTCCTTGACTACCACATGTGTCTCCGTCTAGTTCCTCTTCCGATGAGTCTGCACCCACGCTGAGTTCTTTTGATCCTCAGAACTGGGATCCATGCAACTGGGTCGGAGCGTCTGACAGGTGACAGGTTTGAAGATTATTGGAAATGAACTATCGTTGGGTTGGCAACTCTAAAAACGAGACAACACACCGTTAGCAATAACAACGGTTTTATTAAGATAAAGAGAAATATGTTTTGCACACTAGGTCGGAGAGAAAAGACACAGTGAGGAGCTTTGTCTAGCGTTTTGTTCTATGCTAATTAGCATTGAGTAATTCAGCAAAGATGGACTGGACTGTGTCACTTATTTTGTCAGAGTTTTTCTTGGCAGCAAGATCTATTTCTTCCAGTGGCAAAGATTTCTTATTTCAGTAATTTTCTAGTCTCGTTCTTCTGACTAACTTCTCTCTAGCTCTCAGGCCTGACTGACTTTTTAACAATTATAATAATAAACTGCCGCGTACGGTACCAAACATGATACTAAATGTGATACAGATGTGCCGTGGTAACCTCTCAGGGTCGAATCCTGTGTCTCAAGGCACCAAATACAACAATATCCTGGGGTCACGGTACCAAATATAATAATACGATCTGCACAGACACCAGTTATAATACGAACTGGGTCAGTACCAAATATAATCCCGTGGGCACGGTACTAAATATGATACGATACTTTGCACGGGACCAGTTTTGGAGGGAATCCGGGCACGGGACCGTATGTGTTAAGATCCTGGGGGCCCCGGGGATAGTATGCTGGTTACTGTATGAATTATTTCCGTGACTACCACATGAGCCTCCGACCAGCTGCTCTTTCAATACCCTCTGTAGAACTGGGATCGTCGCAACTCGGTCGGAGTCTTTGTGACGGGTTGAGAAATTAGTAGAAATAAGCTGCCGGGTTTGCTGGCAACTCTAAAAAAATCAGGCAACACACCATCAACAATAACAACTGTTTATTCATATATAATGAATAGGAGTAATATATGAGTATGTTTTGCATACTTGTTTGGATAAATAAAGACACGATGAGCTTCGTTTGGCGTTTTGTTTTATGTGAAATTCTGGAATCAATTTTAGCAGCAAAAGTCAATTTTTCTAGTTGCAACCATCTTAATTAAGAAATTCCCGTAGCCAGTGACAAATTTCGTTTTTCGATCCAAACTCGGCCATCCCGGGGCCCGACTGCTCATGTCGGTCTCTGCGTGTCGGTCCCTATGTGCCTGACTTTGTTCCTTTAAAAAACGAGAATTATTTTAATATAAACAATTATATCTATATCTGTGTCATCGGGCTTAGGTGACATCGGACTTGGGTAAACTAAGTGTGAACCCCAAGGTCACCTTTTTGATCTGACAGCAATGTCAAATCTTTTAATGTTAACACTGCAACATTTCCTTTATAAACAATACGCAAAACCAAAAATGTACTTGATATTTTTGATTTTTGCATTTTACACCTAAACAAACCCAACGACACTCACACAAAAAATTATTCTACACTTTTCTTTTTTTGTTAAAAATTAGTTGACGCCAACAAAAGAACTCATCGTGTTACACAATTCAGAACGTCTTTATATAGAAAAAATGTAGCTATTTTGCAATCGTTAACAAGTGTTAACTAGTGCTATTCCCAAGCCCCCCCTCGAAATAAGTCTACCCCTTGATTTCTGACAACTTTGATAAACATATCACCTTAGTGGCTTGCAGTCACCTTGACTGCATCAGCAAACACTATAAGTTGAATCAAAATTTATACAATATTTTGATTTTAATTTTCCCCATTTTAACAAAACCATTTTCTGTGAGTAACAAAAAATATTTCACACTTTTCCTCTTTCGTTAAAAATTAGTTGATGCCAATGAAAAAAAACCTCCCCGTGTGGCTTAAGGATTTGAATAGCAGAATTAAACTTATCTTTGACAAAAACCAAGAGAATGAGACTCATGCTGAGGAGTTGTCTGCGAAAAGTTACCGAGATGATATTAGACTTCGAAATGAAATATTCCCATCACAGAGATGGAAAAGTAAGTTATTTTAGAACTTCTCATGGTCAAAAATGAATGTTTTCTAAAGATCACTTTGATCCATTCTGCACCACCTGTCTTCTAGCAGTAAAGACTCGATACAGGGAACACATGATATATCTTTTTATTAAACTCTGCTAATTTGTACGTTAAAAAGTTGGATTCGAGCGCTAGGCTTTTGCTTAGACAAGTCTCTTACGGTTCTTTGATTTCTTCGTATATGGACACTTCAAGTTCTGTAGCAGATAGACAAGAGGTCTTGTAGGCTCTATGTCAGTTATTCCAATCTATGGTGGATGTTACATCCAGTCTTTTAAGAATAAAGCCACAGAAAACAAATTGTTACGTTTATCAGATTTTGGCCCGAAATTGTTTTCTAAAAAGTTCTTTGATTTTTTGCACATCAGTGCTGAAAATCTGAAAAATGCGAGGGAGACTCAACATGTCAGGAGTAATTTTCTTGGAGTGAAGAAAAAGTTGGAAGATCTTAAAGAGACCAAATATGTTAATTCTTCGGTTTTGGTTATAAAAAGTAAAATCATGAAAGTTCCAGATTTAAGCAACGGAGAAGACAAAGTGATTTGACCTGGTTGAGCAATTTCAGAAGTCGTTGGGGTTTCGTCCCCCAACAACAATAGTCAGAATATATTCTCAGTCCGAGCCGGTCGGGGGACGACTAGCAGTATACATGGAGTGTTGGAAGAAGATCGCTTCCAACCGTTGGATCCTGAGCGTATTCCGAGAGGGACTAAAGCCTCAACACTAAAACAAACGGTATTCAGTTCATCTTTCCAGAACGGCGTTATTTCATACGAGATAAAAGGCTTGTGAGGAAAACAAGCAGTAGAATTAGTTCTCAAAGTCCAAGAAGGGCAGGGTGTTACATCACTTTCTTTTTAGTTTCCAAGAAAGACAGAGGGTTCCGCCCGCTTCTAAATTTGAGAGATAAATGGTCATCTCGTGGTTCTTCATTTCAACATAGAAACTTTCAGGACAATTCGTCAAGTCTCGGGAAATGCAATTGGGTAATTACTATGGACCTGAATGATACTTACTTTCATGTTCCTATTTTCATAGGTCACAGGCAGTTTCTACGGTTTCATTTTCAAGGAAGATATTACCAATTCAAAGCCATGTCCGTTGGGCTAACAATAGGCCACAATGTGTTTACAAAGATGATGTCGGCACTGGGGGGATTTCTAAGGTTCCGTCAAGTACATATTTTCATGTACCTAGACTGATAGCTGGTCAGAAATCAGGATCAACACATTCTCATTCAGCAAGTAGTTTTGATACTGGATCTCCTCTAGGATTTGGAATTGTTAATAAATTTTCAGAAATATCGCTTGATTCCACCACAAAATACAATGTACCTGGGAACTCTCTTCAATTTGGAGGTGGAAATAATTTATGAATCTGAGGAGAGATTCCAGAATCTGGTAGAGCGAATAGAGTTCATTTTGGAGATAAGGTTCTGCAGAGCTGACGTTTCTCAAACTTCTGGGTCTAAGGGCTTCATGTATAGATCTTATCTCCCCGGGGCTCATTTACATATGAGTCCAATTTAATTCTATCTTCGGTGGAACCGTCAAAGAGACAATATCAAAAAGATGATACATATAAAGAGAGTTTATTAGTAAAACACCTAGAATTTGGGACAAGAACGGAACACTTCTTCAAAACAGCCCACAGAGACTATTACAGATGTAGACGATGCAGATGATCTAGCACTTCTCACACCTACCCAAGCCGAACCACTGCCCGGAGAAATTATTTATATTTGATAGGAATACTTGAAATAATACAAATTATTTGTATTTGATTGTAATAATTAATATCATATAACCGTATGAAAAAAATAAAACCTCTTAAGAAACAACTACATAAAAATGTATATACATATATAGATAGATAGTTAGATATAAACGTACGATCAATGCGATTCCCTAACCAAAAGATATAAAATAACGCTACACGGTTTGACATAACGTTAAACTTAACCAATCAATGAGAGTTCCAGACCCGATGTCCCACTTAATGATGCAGTTTAGTGTCATAACCAGTGAAGTAGCTCACAACGATTAATTCCTTTTTGGTCGTTCCAGCAGAGTTCTGATTGGTCAATAAACTTATTCATAAGGTGTGTTAAGTCATTATGTATTTCAATCACGAGACATTGATGGGGAACTGCTGATGTGAGCAATAGAATTTCTCCTTAGAGATTTGTCAGGTCGAGTCTGAACGATTCGTTTAAATTGTTTTTGCATTAGAAGTGGCAAAATTCTGGTTGAATCAAAATTTTAATAGCAGATATTTAATCCAAGGATTTTTAATGAGATATTTTATTGAAAAAAAAAAACAAAAAACAACATTTGGTTTATTTTTTTGCTTGACTAGTAGGTTCGGGTACAGTGCACATCCGGTGACAATAACGACTTTACGCCTCTGACACACACACACATACACACACACACACACACACACACATATATATATATATATATATATATACATATGTGTGTGTGTGTGTGAGTGTTGAATACATATATGTATATACATCATCATCATCATCATCGTGTCACGCTGGCAACACCGATTTCCATGACCCTCACTCATTTCATCCTAAATGCCAAGAAAAAGGCCCTCAAAATACACTCAAGCACTAAACCAAAAAACAAATGCTCCCAACACCCTCGACACTTCCAACGCCGGCATCTACACCATCCCTTGCAACGACTGCGACAAATGCTACATTGGAGAAACCCAACGCAGTCACAACCAACGCGTCTATGAGGATAAGAGATCGATAAGAACAGATGATAACCTAAATGCCTTATTCACTCACATTGCAGACCACAGCCATACATTCAATTTCACCAACGCATCTCTCATCAAACCCATACATAAGAAAAAGCTGAGATGCCTATGCGAATCAGCAATCATAGCCCACATCGAAACGATAAACTTAAGACCTGGATTTTTTAAACTGGACATATCGATCGGAAAAACTATTACACATGAAAACAAAATCAGAAATGTAAATGGATAAAACTGCTGTCCCATAAAAAACTTTCCCCCAAAAAGCTGACCTTCACCTCCCATACTAACCAAGTCCCACCCCCTCTTCCTACCTCCTACACCTTCCCCTCTACTTCTATGAATCAAAATTCTCTCCAAGCCAACCTGAGAATGTTAACCGAATTTCCCACCTACCATGCTTCTCCTCCTTTGCACTTAACCACCTTCCCTACCTCATACACTTACCAAACATCCTCTTACCCACATTTTCCTTTGTCCTGTTTCTTTTTACTTATACCTAGTGGAGCAAAATCGCAAAACCTTCCCCTAGCCCACTAATGAATGACTACCCATCCCTTCCACCCTACTCACCTCATCTTTAACTTCTTCCTCTCTACTTCAATGGATCAAATTTCTCTCCAAGCCAACCAAAGAATGTTGACTTAATTTCTCCCGTATCACGCTCCCTTCCTTAACAACCTTACTCATCATATCTCTTCCAACTCACTCACACTTTTGATCTTATCTCCATCCCCATCCACTAAAGATTCCTTCTGACCAATTAAATCCTCACAAACGCTATCCCATCCACCTGACTTCATCCCCAAATTCACCCCTCTCCCGTCCACTTTCTCTTCTATAAAACACATTTATGATGCTTTAATGATCCTATAAACGACTGATGAAGGCAATTACAAAGCGTATATCCTATAAAATTCGATAATTATTGAAAATAATCATGACAAGCAAACTCGGCGAATAACGTGGGCGGCGCGTGGAACACCGTAAAGCTGTTTCAACCTTATTAGGTCTCATCAGCAATATATCTATGAAAAGGGGTTGACTTACCGGTGAAATTGGTCTCAATGTTTAGTTGATACAAGTTTTACCATGATAAGTCAGCGATATAACAAATATAAAATGCTCAATACGTAAGTAGAGCGAATTTATTATTATAGTATGTACAGAAATAACCTACTCGAGTTTCACCATAAGGATCTTCAGGGTTAAATCCACTGAATTAATCAAGATATTGATTAATTACAGCTAATTGCTGGAGTTTATGTAATAGTTTTGACCGTTAAAAACAGATTCACAGTTAATGAATGTTGGAACGTTGTTTTGAAAAATGGGTAACGGACGCAGTGTTTTTGCGTCACATTTTTCACCAAAAGATCAAATATAAACATTATGAAAAATCCTTTTTCAATTTTTAATTTTCCATTTATAAGAACTATCATTGGTCTGTGCAAAGAAAGATAAGATTCTGTTAATATACGATTAAAGTTTTGTTTTTTAATATAGTAGAATACTTATTCATTAATGTGATCTTAGAGCGATTATTGTTAAATTATTGTGTTATAATAAAATAAGATAAGGTGTGTTATTGTTTTTCGTTAAGAGGTACAAAGAAAAGTTGGGGAAATATAAATAGACTTGTCACTTGTTTTTTACTGGATCGGTTTGGTAGAAATAGTAAAATAAAATAGAATAAAACTAGCGGCGCCAACAGTTTAATTGAATAAAGTATGTAATCTGATTAGAAATTTAATTAAGTTTAAATTTGATAATTGATGTGTTGTTAGCATGCGTTTAATTTTGTTTCGTTAGGGGGTTTGTTTCATTAGGGTTGAAATATATATATATATATATATATATATATATATATAGATAGATAGATAGATAGATAGATAGATGTTTGGTACATGCAAATTTGTAAACTACTAAAAGTAGAAGAATCATATGTAAAATGGAGAGGTAATATTTTATTATGAATTAAAATAATAAAATAAAAGGGGATACGAAGGCCTTTTCGACCGATACTTTTTCAAGTATTTACACTGGTTGACAATTAAAAGTCAGAAATGTATGTATGATGGTTCTCTTGAAGATAATTCTTTGCTTTTTTAGAAAAGATACCTTGTGCTCTTTGAGGAAGGCTATATAAAGATCTGCGGTTATTTTCGAACCACCAGTCACTCTCTACAGACCAACCATAATACCTCTAATAATACCAGACCAAATCATAATACCCCTCCTCTTCTTTGTCGGTGCCTCAAGCATTGATGACGATCTCATCCATTAACAACCCAATCTTTACTCAAGCCATCAAATGATACACGAGTTTCATCTGTTAACAGAACTTTCAAGAATTCAACATTCATGTTCCCGTTTGTCCATTTCAAACACACTTATATGTGAACTTTTGTCAATTGAGGTTTTATAACTGGTTTCATTGATGCTTCAACCTTTTTCAGAAGACAATCGCGAATGCTTCTAGACATTGTTGCGTCTTCAATGCTCCTGAAAATGCCCTTACCACTCTCTTACCAACTTTTGTAGGAATGTAACAAATATTTTACAGTTTGATGATATCTTCCGATTATTTGGGATATTTATAATGTAGATTTGGTTTTGGAGAGTTGGAAAGTTCAGATGTTATAATATTTTTCTCAGAAAGGGTCAAGTGACATTTGAGACCCAAATTTGCTCGATAGTAATGACACTCGTTTATAGTATGGAATAATTCTATATCATTAATATTGCAAATGGCCACCGTTTTTTCATGTTGCGCAGTTTTTATGCAGTCTACGCATATATCTATTCCCATTATACATTCGTTAAATTCCAATTTTCAGGTTTTGAAGAAAATGAAAAAAATCACCACGTTAATAATAATAATAATAATAATAATAATAATAATATGGGAGCTGACACCATCAAACAAGGAAAGATGAAAGAAAGAGTAAGAAAAGACTACATCAGAAGGACGAGAAAACTTCTAGAAACTAAACTCTGCAGCAGAAATCGCACCAATGGCATAGACACCTGGACTGCTCCCCTTGAAAGATACTCTGGACCATTCTTAAAATGGACAAGAGAGATTCGGCAGATGGACAAGAAAACTAATGACAATACACAATGCATTACACCCGAGAGATAACACGGACAGACTATATGTATCAAGAACAGAGGAGGAAGAGGTCTTGCCAGCATTGAAGATTGTGTAGATACGACAATTCAAGCACTTGATGAATACACTAAAAAGAGCAAAGAAAGACTAATTGCAGCAGCCAGAAAAAACAATTGCAACATATAGACGAGCACAAATATAACAAAGATAAGAAAGCAGAAATGGGAAGAAAAACAACTACATTGACACTTCAAGTGAAACACAGGAGAGATCTTATATCAGAAGACATAGACAGGCGTAAGAAGGGGAAAGCTGAAGAGAGATACAGAATCTCTTATAATTGCAGCACAAACAAAGCCATAAGGACAAATTATATAAAAGCAAAAATAGATTTGGTACAACCGAATAGCATGTGTAGAATGTGTGGGGAAAAAGACGAAACTGTTAATCACATAATAAGCGAATGTTGTAAACTAGCCCAAAGAGAATATAAGATTAGGTACGACTGGGTGGGAAAGGTGATTCACTGGGAATTGTGCAAGAAATTAAATTTTCACCATTTAACTAAATGGTATATGAACAAATCAGAATATGTCCTGGAGAATAAAACGCACATTTTCTGGGACTTTAAGGCACATAAGGATCACCTAATCCCGGCCAGGAGACCAGACCTAGTGTTGATTAACAAGAAGAAGAGAACTTGTCATCTCGTTGATTTTACCGATCACCGAGTGAAAGTGAAAGAAAGCGAAAAGATAGAAAAATAATTGGACCTTGCCAGAGAGCTGAGAAAACTGTAGAACATGAAAATGAAGGTTGTGTCAATTGTAATTGGTGCCCTTGGAACTGTCCCTGATGGCCTTGAAAAGAGTCTGGATGAACTGGAAATTAGAGGAAGAATCGAGATCATCCAGATGACAGTTGAGATCGGCTATAATACTCAGAAGAGTCCTGAAGACCTGAGAAGACTTGGAGACTTGCAGTCACTCAGTCCCCAGTGAACCACCAGCTAAGGCTGGTGTGAAAAACTCGAATGGAGCGAAATAATAATAATAATAATAATAATAATATAATAATATATATATATATATATATATATATATATATATATATATATATATATATATTATCTTTCAAATATATTTCATATCCATTTAATATCTTTCTATCTATAAACAATAGATTTGTGTATAACTTTCATAATAAAAGGTCATTTTAAATTTTAAAATTTGAATGATGTGTATGTTTTGCAATGCACGTTCACGTTTGACTTTTTCATTGGCTTTAAAAAAGCCAATCGATGCGTTCGTCCTCAATCTATGACTTACTAGTAGGACAAACTGAGTTCTTTAGCCTTGGTTAGGCAACTAATATAGGAGAAAGAAAAGATGCGACAGCGAGTAAAAAGAGAAATTAAAAACAAATTGTTTTGACTATAAAGAACCCCCCTCTCTCTCTCTCTCTCTCTCTCTCTCTATATATATATATATATATATATATATATATATATATAGAGAGAGAGAGAGAGAGAGAGGAGAGGGGTTCTCTATAGTCAAAACGATTATATCACGCTACTTTTGAGAGCACAGCACTCGATCGTAAAACGTGGAGGACTTTGTGTTACAATGGTATCAAGAATTTTGCAGCATCGGAGGTCACCAAGCTGTGTCATGCTAGAAAAGGGACTAGAGCATTGGCTAGTGTCTCAGCAATACATTTTAATAATCCACACTCTTGTTCCATCTGTGGACTTCTTTGCAAATCATTGGCAGGGATGAAATGTCACCTGCGATTAACACACAAGGTTAAATGAAAGAGATTGTCGAAACCTCATACGTCAAAATCGACGGGAGAGTCCATCATATATATATATATATATATATATATATATATATATATATATGGTAACTGTTTTTCTTTTCAAATATCACTTAGGTTCTATTGAGGGTTGGGGTTATTTGTATATAAAAGTCTGAAACGGAAATCAATCAGGGTGTTTTTTAAAAAAAGGCCGAAGTCAAGTGCAGCAAGTATGTATATATAAGAGTCATTATAAAATGATTTAATGTCAAATAGTGGAAATAATGGATCATTCCATTTTCGTTTTATGTTTCACATTCATTGGTTTTCTGTTTTTCCCAAAAAGACGAGAGACTTCCGCTTCCGCTTCATTGTTCACAAAAGTGGATTGTTGCAGGGTTTGACTTGAGGTAAAAATCCTTCCGCATTTTCTTATTTCTCAGAGAGAGAGAGAGAGAGAGAGAGAGAGAGAGAGAGAGAGAGAGAGAGAGAGAGAGAAGAGAGAGAGAGAGAGAGAGAGAGAGAGAGAGAGAGAGAGAGAGAGAGAGAGAGAGAGAGAGAGAGAGAGAGAGTTCACCGAGAAAGGAAACGCTTGTTTCGTTCGTTTGTATCGCTAGATAAAAAGACAACTTTTTCGTATTATCCTTATCATCGAGAAATAAGGGCCACCACCACGCCACCGCCGCTGCAATTTTCTCTTAGAAGTTACCAGAGAAAGAGAAGATTTTTGTTTTTGTTTTTGTTTTTCTCTCTCCATATTAACAGAAGTTTGGAGATTTCGCTTCGCGTTGCATCATTCTCCGGGGAAAAAGATGGCATCGTTTTCATGGATTTTTTTTTCAGAGAATAAATTTTTGTCATAATGGCAGACAAATATTTTTTTTCACTTTAATATTTTTTTTTTTTATTGTTACTCACTCGGTTATCAATTTGCGACAACGAGAGACAATATAGATGATAAATGATAAAATGTAAGTTCTAAGTAGGTTCCGATTGATTGATTGATTTTAACGGTATGTCAACCAGTCTAGGGTTATTTTATGCCTAATATTTAGGGTATCACGTACATTGTACTTTTATATTTACATTTTTCGTATAGTTTCTTAAGAGTTTTCCTTTAACACTCAGCTACACAATAATAAGTATTCCTATCTAATATAAATAGTTTGCCCATAGTTACATGATTTCAAGTATTCCTATCCTGAAATGTATTAGGGGTCATACGTGTGGATTCAAATCGGATAATAACAGCCCTTCTGGGCATCATGTGAGAATACTTATAAAAGCAACGTTTTTCGTTCCCCTCTCTTCAATCGTTTCACGTGGTGGTGACGTGATAGATCAGCAGTGTCTTCTTCCACCACACCTAGCAACAGAGAGCCATCAACCATAGAACTAGTTTTCACGCTGGCATATATTTTTTGCAACCACACTCCCTTTACTCCTACTGAACTAAATCCGACCTAACCAAACTAAAACTTGGACATTGAAAACTGAACTCTATGAAGAATAGTATTAATTCTTATACTTGTTTGTGACTTGTCTACCATTGTATATTTTATGATTTGTACATTAAATGCTTTTAGTGGTCTCAAAGATTGTCGTATCCTTTCTTCAGAATCAGCACCCAGCTCTTCTCTGATTCGACTAGTAATTGAATTCATCCCCCTACAATACTTAGGGGTCTAAATTCTTTACTTTAATTTTTATTATCTAACTAATAATTTATATCCAATTAAATGTTTTCAAGTCTTTACTTCTGTATATTCTAAGAAAGAGGCAAAGAAAAAGGCTGTGATAGAGAGGATAGAGGCTGACAGGCAGGAAACGAGGACATCCCGGTGATTCAGTAGGATTTTAACCGAAGTTTAAGGGGTCAATTTTTAAAAATATTTTTTTTTTTGAAAATTTCATTCAATACTTTTTTGTGTCTCAGTGAAAACAAGCGACTAATTTTGTGTGGCCATTGTTTGATTGTGAAGTTTATCATTTCGGCTTTTGTTGCTGCGGCATTAGTGTCATAAAATCATGGCGCAATGAAAAGAATAGAACGAAAAAAAGAAAAAGAAAACTAAAATAAAGAGAAAAAATAATAAGAAGAAAGAAATAAATAAATAGGAAAAGTTAAAAAATGAAGGAAAAATGGAATGAAATAAAAAGAATGAAGTTGAAAATAAAAACAAAAATTTAAAGCAAAAGAAAGAAAGAGAAAAGTTATAACAGAGAAGTAAAAATGAAAGTTAAAAGTAAAGAAGGAATGGAAGAAAAAGTCAAAACAGATAAGGAAAGAAAGAAAGAAAGACAGACAGACAGATAGACAAGAACATTAAAATTGAGAGATCAAGAAAGAAAGAAAGAAAATTAAAACAGGGAGTAATAACCCGAATTAATCCAAGAGAGAAAATTAAAATCTAGAGAACAAAGATAAAACAGAACAAGAAATGAATAAAAAAAAGTAAAAATATGACGGGGTGAAATAGAAAATAAGAATCGTTAAAATCTGGTAAATGATTCATGAAAATAGAAAAATTGATAAAAGCAAAAGCTAAAGAAAGGAAATAAATAAATGAGGAATTAATATGAAATCTAAATGTGAGTCAATAGATAGATAGATATGAACAGACTGAGATATATAGATAAATATAAACAGTCTAAGACAGACAAACAGACAGACAGACAAACAGACAGACAGATCACAGATAGACACTTCACAGTAGGAGAATGAGCACAGTAAAATCTTCCTATCCATAAGGAGTATATAGAAATAAGTTATAAGATAACTAGATATAAACTATAGATATGAACCCTAACTATCTAATAGATAGATAGATATGAGCAGACTTAGATAGATAGATAGATAGATAGATAGATGAATCAAACTGAAAGACCCCCTTAATTGAAGAACTGGCACAACAAATATTTCTTTCCATCAATTTGGGCTTGCACCGGCCTAAAAAAAAAGCCGGTAAAAGATCACAAATAAAAATAGAAAGCTGAAACTGAAAACATATCGAAAAAAAAAATGAACAAAACATTAAGATAAATAAGAATGATAAAATACAAGATAAAAATAAACAAAAACTCCTCAAGAGAGAGAGAGAGAGAGAGAGAGAGAGAGAGAGAGAGAGAGAGAGAGAGAGAGAGAGAGAGAGAGAGAGAGAGTATCTCTAAATCTTGGCAAACTGAAATGACCGTTTGATCTGTCAACTCGGAAATTGATTAAAAATGGCGTTTTTATTATTATCTTTTTAATTCTTTTTATGTTTGTTTCAAACATTTTATTAAAAAGATCAGATCAAATTTTATGAGCGCCATTTTACGCTTGAAATATTCCCTCCTTTCTATTCCGTTCCATCTCATCATTTTGTTAGGACCTTCCAAATGACAAAAAGGCTAAAAGACAACTATCGACATTTACTGGGAGAGAATAAAAAAACAAAAAAAAAGACAATGGACGTAGTGGCTTGCACATTATTGATGGAAGCGTTTTGTATTATCTATAATGTAGTTTTGTTTACAGAAGTCGAGCAGAAACATTGCCTACAAGTTACATTGCTGATAACATCTTCATAAAGCGTACATTCGGTTATCTATCTATCTATCTATCTATCTATATCTAACATGGCTAAATATATTATACACACACTCTCTTTCTCTCTCTGTCACACCCACAAATACGCACACATATATATAGAAATAGATAGATAGAGAGACAGACAGACAGACAGATGAACAGACTAGGATTCAAACACACACACACACACACACACACACACACATATATATATATATATATATATATATGAGGAAAAGGGGGTTGGAATGAATCCGACAGAATGAGGTAAAATATAAAGAATGAAAGAACAAAACTCAGACAAAAATGTGTAGTATATTTCGCTGGAGTTTGAACTCGGCTTCATCAGCTTTTATTGAATTATCAGGATCGTACAAGTGTTTTATAGAAGGGGGAAGTAGGTAGGTGGGTAAGTTTTGTGGTGAGGGGAAGATTTGATTGGTTATAGGGGAAATCTTTGGGGAGATGAGAAGGGAAATCAGATGAGAAGAGGGTTGAGGGAGGTAGGTAGAAAAATGAATGGTGAGAAATACCTGATAGGGGAGGGGGAGTAGCCTTTCTTGGAGAGAGATTTGAGTAGAGGAAGTAGCAAACGGGAGTGATAAAAGGGGGGTGGTTAGATAACCATAAAATCAAAATTAAACCTGGTCATCAAGTGAGGGTCAACAGGGGAGGTTAGGTTAGTTGGGGGTGGGAAGGTGGATGGATATAAAAGTATATATATGCATATAAACACGTACATAGAGACATACACACATGCATACACATACGCAAGCATCACATATACATAAAGACACAGATACATACGTAAACAGCAATGCATACATGTGAATATACACATATACATATATAAATACATACACATTCACACATACATATACATACACATATATAAAAACATGAACATATATGTACATGAGTACATATACATATAAATACACATACATGCAACCTATTGCGTGAATAAATATACATAAATATACATATAGATAAACATACATATACATAAACGCACATACATACACATAAATAAACATGAGTAAACACATACAGACCAACATATGAAAGTACATATATATATATATAAACATATGAATATAGAGGGTCAATGAGGGGGATAAAGGCGATGCGATTGGGTGGGTAAGGGGGGGAAGATCAAAATTGTGGGTGACTTTTTTTTATCCATCTTCAAATTTGATTTTAATTTTGTGTTCATGTGTTATACTTTTTACGATAGATAAGTCCAGGTTGAAAAATCCGGGTCTTTGGTTTATAGTCTCCGTGTGGGCTATGATCGCTGATTCGCATAGACGTCTTAGTCTCTTTTTGTGTATTAGTTTGATAAGAGAAGTCTTGTTGAAATTAAATGTGTGGTTGTAGTCAGCTGTGTGGGTGAATAGGGCGTTTAGGTTGACATTTGTTCTTATCGATCTCTTATGCTCATAGATGCGTTTGGTGAGGTTGCGTTGAGTTTCTCCGATGAATCCGACTGTATGTTGAAAAAATTAAATAAAGGAAAGAAAGTATAGAATGGATAAAATAGGATATTTTAATCAATTTTACTTTACACGTGTTTCGCTCAGGAGTTTATCCATGTGTACATTATTCAAACTATTATTATTTTTAAATAACCAAATGAAATGAAATAATAATAATAGAAAAAATGTAGAAATGTTCCGCACACAAAGAAAATTCGACCTTCATCAGAGTAAATCCTTATTTGAAATGAAATTCATTGGAAAAGGCGGAGAATTTTTGAAATGTTCGAAAAAAGAACTTTTTACAAAATTACCGTTCAGACGCGATCGAGAAAGACGGTTAATGACGTCATATCGCTTGCGAACAGATTTTGACGCGAAGTGAAGTTTTGTGGAATTCTAAATTTCCAAAGCATGTGGGATTTTATTTATTTATTTATTTTATTTATTTTTATTTTTTAAATAGAAATTATACTTAGAAATTATACGTATTTATTATTTATTATTTATTATTTTTTAAATAGAAATTATACGTATTTATTTATTTTATTTATTTATTTAAAAAAATAGAAATTATATGTATGTGAGATTTGTTGGTGGATAATTTATTAATTTGTTAATAAAGTCATTATAGGGATTTTCTAAATAAAATTGTTGTTTTAGTAAAATCAAAATGTGTATTCAAATATGTTAGAGAACATAAAACAAATTTGCTATTTCATATTAATAGGAGGAGAGTAAAAACAATATTATGCAAGGATGAAGTCGATGATAACGACGGTGGCAAGAGAAATAAAAGAAATAGAAAAATGTAATTCACTATAGATAGGGGATTTTTTTAAATTTTAGAGAAAAGGGAAAATAGGAAGAGTATAAGGAAAGAAAATTAAAAATTAGGAAAATGATTTGGAATTTTAATGTAAATAATATGAAATTTAGTGATGTATATTGAAGTTTTTTAATATAATTCTAACCCAAACAACATCCCCAAAACCAAGTACATCACACTACCTCAAAGCCCTATAACGCCTTTAATTGAAAAAAATCTAAATCCTCTTGGAATTAAAACTGTCACCCGCACAAGTCAAACAATTAGACATTTATTAAAACACCCACTAATAAACAAGAATCCAATGCCGGTATTTATAAAATATGTTGTGAATAATGCGATAAGGTCTACATCGGTGAAACTGCCAGAAATTTGATAAAACGATTGTATGAACACTCTAAAGATCTAAAATTTGGAAATACATCCAATTCGTTAGTAACACACAATTTATTAACAAATCACAATTTTATTTTGCAGAAATCTTCAATGATCGCTTTTATCGACAATCAAAATGCACGTCGTATCGTAGAATCCTCGTCCATTTCGATTCTCAATACTTTACCACAGAGACCTGTTTTTTTATAAAATATCACCATTCCTTGCTATATAGTAAATCCAGGAGAATAATTCCACTTTGCTGACTTTTAGTTACAGTAATTAACGCAATCGGGTTAAATGCCAACACACACACACACACACACACACACACACACACACACACACACACACACATATATATATATATATATATATATATATATATATATGAAAAGAATTGCAAATAAAAGTTTGTGTTAAAACCATCGATGCTGTTATTGCAGAACATATATAAAGCCTAAAATATTATAATTATCAACGCCAGAAGTCCGTTACTTGAAGTATCATGTATTTCATCTCCCACTTAATCTGAAAAAAGTTCATAATCTTATTTACGTATCAAACGAATTTGCTCTGACCCTCTTGAATATCAATACAATATAAGTATATTAGCTAACCGGTTCCCTGCACAGTAATTATCTGATAAAAGTAATACAAAATGAAATTTAAAAAAAGCCTCAACCTTAAACAAACATACACTTTTGCAAAAGAAATCCCTAAAATCCCAATAATCATCTTTGATTTTGGCCTAAAAACTCATACACTCACTCACACATTGTTTAGAGATTTCCAGCACCTCCGAGCCAAAACTCAACATACTACAAACCACCACTCAACGCTAAACGACAACCACACAATTTATCTTCATTTCTCAGATAATCTAGAAAGAATTTCCATAAGATCCCACATCCGGGTAACTTCCCATACAAAAAACCCCGTTGCATAATCTACAGATGCCTAGTTTTAGATCTCTCTTTTACTGTATCTAACAACAATATTACAATCCACACACTAATCTTTCTTGTGATAGACCCAACGTAATAAACTACATTGTCTGTGCTAAATACGATATTACAATTACACCAGAGTAACAGGCACCTGCTTTCGCCTGATATCCAACAACTACAAACAAGCCATCAGCGAAAAATCTCCATAGTCCCTTATGGTCAAGAACTTTGACTTGCCCGGACACAGCGTGGATAATATCAAATAGACACCAGGTTCTGCTCTATACGTAAACTTAGAAAACAAGAGATCAAATGGATTCGCAAATTACAAACATTCAAATATTAGCCAATACGTAATAAATTCGCTATAATCTGAATAAATAAACAAAACTTATTCACAAATTACACTCATGCAAAACACAGACTTAATGAGAAGACACACGTATCATAACAATAAGTATATTCTGAATGATCTGGACATCAAAATAAGATGCTGCAATTATCGACAACAGAACAAAAATGGATACATTCTCACTAATTGGACTCATAGCTATTTTATTTTGAAGGCAGCACGCCAGTTTTATTTTTGTCACCGGGAGAAATATCGCAAAATAATATTTTTTTGAGTTTTCAATCCCAAGTGCCTTAAATATTAGTACATTTTTTCAAGATTATTTGAGTTATTGGCAGTATTCACATATCATCTTCTTTACATAAGAAGTATACGTGGAACCCACACTTCAATATATATATATATATATATATATATATATATATATATATGGTGTTCGGGATTTGAAATATTTATATTTGGTTATTTTTCTCCATAGGCTGGAGGTATTGACGCACACTACGCATCATTTAAAAGCTTTGGCACTCCTTCATTCATAGACGTGATGACAGATAGAATGGATGACTGGAATCTACCTGAATCATGGAAGAGAATAACTTGTATCATGATGATCTGCATCGGCCATCAAAATAAGGAGATTATGGTTGCTGCCCAATGCTCCCTGAACACAATCAGGCATGGAATTGAGAATTGCAATGGAGACTACGTGGCTGTGGCTAAAAGAAAGCAACATAACAGACGATCTGATTGCGTTCGTACAGCAGAATTCCTAAAAAATCTGCAGAAAAAGTGTTGGATGACCCTCAGATGCCTACGTGGAGTTGCTAAACACTGTAGTCAAGTCCTGGATAAAAAGGGTCAACAATGGTAGACCCCCTATCACACCTCTGGGAAAAGTAAAAAGTGGATGTCGGCAAGTTTTTACGACTACATCAATCCCAATGTTTGGCCTTCGAACCCCCCAGATCTTAATCCTATGGATTATTATGTATGTGGCGCTGTTGAGAAAGACAACAATCGCCGTGCAAGTATTACAAAAGCCCAGTTAATCGACAGAATTAAGGTAGTTTTTGAGAGCCTTCCCAGGGAAACTGTAACATCAGCTTGCTCCAGGTTCCGGAGCATGATTGAGACTCTGATCGACGCTAATGGCGTTTATTTTGAGTGAAACTTATTGAAAATAGTGTAATTTCCGTTCCTATTGAATTTCTTTACAATCCATTAAATTTTGGAGTTACCAAGCACTTTTTCTTTTTCCTTATGAAACTGTCAAATTTCTCCCGAACACCATATATATATATATATATATATATGACAACCATATATGTACACCCACTTGATAAAAATGGTAAGATTCTAAAAAAACGGAACAGAAGTTACGGTTATTTATCTAATTTACTCAAATTATCAGTGAGTCAAATTATTAACGAAGTGTAATAAAAAACCCTGTATAAAAGAAAATAACCTCTTAATCGCTTCATTTACATATTTTTATGGATACATTCAGTAACGAAGATGATATTCATTCGAAATAAAAAAAAAGTAAACAGAGTTTAAAAATGATAGTAGAGTTGGTTAATATATGTGATCCTTTTTTAAAGGACTTGCAAAAGGCCCTGATCCTTCGAACATGTCTATTTCTCTGATGTAATTTCACGTAATACGTTTACTAGTTCCTGTCACAAGTCATTTTTGCTTCTAAATCGGTGTCCATTCTCCTAAACATGTGTCAGAACACTCCACAAGTTTTCAATTGGGTTTAAGTCCAGAGAATTGGTTGACGAGTTCATCTTCCAATATCCACAGAAGCCTAACTTTTGTATGTACTCCGTAGTTTTATGTGCTGAATGCGAAAGCGCATTATCTTGATTAAATATGATGGTTCTCTTGAAGATAATTCTTTGCTTTTTTAGAAAAGATACCTTGTGCTCTTTGAGGAAAATAATAATGACAATGCACAAGGCTTTACACCATAGCGTCGATAGGGATAGATTTTATGTATCACGAAAGGAAGGTAGAAGAGGTCTTGCCAACATAGAGGATTGCGTAGATACCACTACCCAAGGATTCGAAGAATGCACAAAAAAGAGCAAAGAAAGATTACTTATGGCAGCCAATAATAGCAGCTGCAACATATGGACAAGCAGAAAAAACAAGAAAAAAAGAAATGGGAAGAAAAACAATTCTATAGATACTTCAAACGACAAATTGGGGAGGTTGCACATGAAGAACCTGGGCATGGTTAAGAATAGGAAACCTCCAGAGAAATCGAATCACTCATAATTGCGTCACAAAACAATGCCATATAAATATCAAAGAAAAAAATTGATAAAACACAACAAAAGAGCAAATGTAGACTGTGCGGTGACAGAGATGAGACCATAAACCACGTATTAAGCGAATGCAGCAAACTAGCACCACGCGAATACAAAGCTAGGCACGACTGGGTTGGAAAGATGATCCACTGGGAATTGTGCAAGAAACTTAACTTTGACCATACAAAATATAGTATATGCATAAACCAGAATCTGTTCTTGAGAATGAAACACATAAAATTGTCTGGGACTTTGAGATAAAGACGGATCACCTTATCCCAGCCAGAAGAACAGACCTACTATTGATTAACAAGAAAAAGAGAACTTGTCAAATGGTAGATTTAGCAGATCACAAGGTGAAGGTGAAAGAAAACGAAAAGATCGACAAATACCTGGACCTTGCTAGAGAATTGAAAAAAAGCAAAAAAAACCCCAAAAAACTGGTTGTAGTTGGTGCATTTGGAACGGTCCTCGAAGTTTAGAAAACAGACTAGAGGAACTTGAAACCAGAGGAAGAATTGAGATCATCCAGACACCAGCATTGTTGAGATTGGCTAGAATATTCAGAAAGTTCTGGAGACCCGAGGAGACTTGCTGCCTCTCAGACTCCAGTGAAAGACCATCAGCTGGTCTGAAAAACTCAATAATATCAATAATAAGTGTTGTCGGGGAAATAATGAGAACTGTACAGAATATTGAACATAATTCTGTACTAAACATAAAAGTGTTCAATCTTTTAGTCTATCTTTATTTTATTTCTTTATTATCAACTTTTAGCCCTTCAGATTTCATCCCCAACACAGCGACTCCCTTCTGACTCCGGCATTTGTTGACACCTTGGATAGTCTTGTCAACCCTCAGGAGTCTACATAGACGACTCTGGTGATGGCTGGTTTAAACATAGGGCAAATCTAATGAGGTGATAATGAAAAAGTGACAACGTAAATACAATTAAGATGCAACAACAGTTATTTGCATGGAGGCAGTTTTCTTGAGTTTACATTTGAAACATTGATAGGAATTAGTGACCAAAATTGTGCATGGTGTTTAGTGCTGGTTACTAGTTTAGTGACAATCAAAAGTGGCTTCTTCAAGAAGCACCCATATCTTGAAGACCGGTGATGAGCTAAATTCAATAAATATATATGAATTAGTTATTATACGAAACATGCTCAAAGAGTATCGAGACTGAAGCTGTATTCACCAACAATACAAAATGAATAATAAATGACACATCAATTTTCTTCAAGATAGTTTCCTTGATGTCTGTTATATCTATCTATCTATTTATCTATCTATCTATCTATCTATCTATCTATATATATATATATATATATATATATATATATATATATATATATTATACATACTCTATGTTGAAGGTTGCTTCATAGAGACATAGCTGGTATGTCAACTAGCTGTGTGATCAAAATTTTAGAAATTCAAAAACGGAAGATAGATAGATAAGTATAGAAATTCAGAAAATTAGACAGAAATTGAGTGTGTGTGAGCGTAAGAGCAGACATATTAAAACAGGATGCGTGTACGCGTGTGTGTATGAGTGCGCGCGCGCGCGGGAGAGAGAGAGAGAGAGAGAGAGAGAGACAGACAGACAGACAGACAGACAGACATTCTTTGAAAATTCAACTGAGCGAGCGAGAGACTGATAGATAAATATGAATAGGCTAAAATAGATTGATATAAATAAATAGATAAATAAAAGAATCGGTAGGTATTCTTGGAAGAAGACACTTTTCAAGATTGAAGGTCCGGACAAATTTTATCGCCCATAAAATTTGTAACGGTTGAATACAACTGAATAGATATAAAATCGAGAGGCGACTAGAAGGCGCTTCACACTGACCCTCATCTGGCAGATAAAAATTCTTTTGATAAGTCTTGTGACTGACCTCAAAGATGGTCAACCGGAATTTGTCTCTGAGGTGTTAAAGGTCTTTTGCGTTTTTTTTTTCCAGAAAAATGTTAGTAAAGTGTCTAATTTGAATGGCCAAGTGAATTCTTCGTAAAACTTTTAAAGTAGATATTTCTTTTCGTTGACAAATTCATTACAGCAACAAGTTGTAGCGGAATATGAATGAAAATCAACTTTTTCACAAAATCGATTAAAAGTAATTCATTAGCAAAACAGAATAAATTAGTGATAAACAAAACAACATTCAGAAGTACAGAATGAAATCTTACGGTGTTGGGGGCTGAAGGAATTTGAACTGAAAAAAATTTGAAATTTTTCATCTTGGCAATTAAATTAAAAAAGCATGTAAAAGTTTGAAAAAGAATAATATTTTGACATTTTTTAGCAGAATTCAGAATTCATGTTTTTTACTAAAATAAATTACGTATAGAAACTTATAAAAATCTTCTGATATAATTATTCAGACTCTTATCTTTATAGAAAAAAAAATTAAAAATCGTTTTTTATCGGTTCATTTTTTTCAGATTTCATAAAATGAAATAGGGATGGAGACTTCTGCTGATGTATTTTAGAAAAAAAAAAAAACTATTTTAAAGAAAATTTCATCAACAGGTGAATAAGTACCGAAATTTTCGTGAAAATTTGACTTAATTGATTCTTCATAGAATTAAAAAACAAAAAAAAAAAACAAAAAAAAAAAAAAAAAAACGGTAGTCGTAGCTTGTTTTTGGCTACGTTAAATTTCAATTGATTTAATTGTGCAAAAATTGTTTTCGTTCATAATTTTCATTATTTTCGTAAGATAAAATTAAAAAAAATAATCAGGAGTTCTTTTAATGTTTCTTATTTTGAATGGTCAAAGAATTTTGAAGATAATATTAACCTTTATTCATTATGTTTTATTGTGTTTCATTGTGTTAAATATAGGAGGCAAATTTTACACGGCAGATTGGACATACCTATAGGTCAATGTTCCGAATTCGTATTAAAAATATTGCTGATACTTTTTAATATTCGACACCCTTAACCTAATACTAACCCACATAAAATTTTAGTTAAACGCCCTTCTCAACTTCAAGATAAAAAAACAAACATTTTTCCTATCGTTTTTTGGGTGTTTTGAACAAATTTGACGTTTAAATTTACCGCAAACTAGTTGTTTTTTTGTGCGAGCGCTGCGTAGTGGTTAACGTGCTGACTGTGACATTGTATTTCTGAGATGAAGTGTTGTTATCATTATTATTCTCTACACATTGCGGAAGAAGGCCGGAGAGAAACAGCGACGGAAACGTTGTGAATATAGCAACAAAGGTGTGTGTAACATCGTAGTAGAGCTATTACATTCGCTTTTGGATTGTTACCATTGGGAAAGGTATGAATTCTTTTATCCCCCAGCTATAGGTTAAATAGTTCCACTAATGTTATTTTGCAGGGATGGTTTTAGCATTAAATAACCCACGAATATACCATTAAACAAAGAAAGTAAACCAAATCAGTTTTATCTACTCTAAAGATTATCTGCATATGGTAATCTCATTGTTAAATGCACAGACGTACTTTTCCCATGAATATTGTTATTTTGGTAAAGCAAAGGGTAGAAGAAGGAAGTGTTGAAAATACCCCTCCCACCTAAAAGAAATAAGCATATTTTACTCTCACCCATGCAAAATAGGAAATAATGTTAAATGCTTCAATTCTAGTCGAGATGTCCTGTCTTTTCAAGCCCAAACCCCTTTAATATATCTCTATTCACTATCCCTAACTTTTTGCCAAAATGTCAGCCATTTTCTAAAGTAACATAGGAAACTGAAAGATGGCCTAAAACAGTTTGATTTATAATTATTCATTTTTTTTTCAGATCAAAATATCTGGAGAAAATGTTCAGTTTTAACTCGCGGCATTTTTTCTGGGCCACCTTGTAATTTGGATAAAAATGGAGTTCCAAAATTTACGAAAAGTTATCCCGTTTAGTAATTTCCTTGAAATATCATGCTATTTCAAAATTGATTGCAGAGGAAATGATCAGTATTTGGCAAGCAGTCAACCAAAAATTGCCTTTGTTAAGGGAATATTACATATGACAGAAGATGGATAGATTCTGTTTTAAGACAGCCAAACTGATTAATACTCTGCTGTTGTACCCAAAGTGAAAAGAATTAAGGAATATCTGGACAAATTATTTGATATACCTGAATTGTAAACTGTCTGTCTTAAGATGTGATGACTTTGCTGTAAAACACAATAAAGACAATTACCAAACAAGCCACATAGTCTGCGCTTGTCCCCCCAACAAGAAGATAATGTTAATTCTGTGAATGTTTTGTTTTTCATTTGTTTAATTTTCAAAATTTGAATTAATTGAAAAATATAAATTTACCCTTAATAATTTTCCTTTTTCTGATAAATTGTGATATTTTCTGTGGAATTTTCCCATTGAAGAGAGGGAATATTTAAAAGATTGGGGAGAGAGAATAGGACCTATTGACAAAGATGATGTCAAAAATACTAAAAAAGTACAACCAAAACCGAGAAAGACAACAACAACAAAAATATTCTTTATATGTTACCTCTTCTGTAGGCGTCTTCCAGTGAAGAAACAACCGATAACAGTTTTCTGCCAGGGAGACAGTCTAAGGGACTTTACAGTCTTTTAAAAGTCCCTAATTATCCTATGAGGCTTATAAGAGGGTGGAATCTAAAGATTTGGGACATAGCTTGCCCATGCCATTCTACTGGACCTACAACATGTGGGACTTCTTCATCCAATCATTAATCTAAAAGACATTATCATTGATAAGTAAAAAATAGATAGGGAAAATGCAAAATTGAAAGTATCCAGCCATTAGAAGCATATCTAGGATTATGAAAATTTAATCTGCATTGATGTTGATTGCATTGATGAGGATACTTTGCATTACAAGGAATTTACAGTGGAAAATGGTGAAAAGAAAAGCAAAGGACCAGAGTGCCACTTAACTGAACCAGAGAGCTGGACATTGAAATTAAATGTCTCACCTATAAAGGTATTCCTAATATTGGTGCAATAGTATTGTTCTAGAAGATAATATTGCTGCCGTTTTAGAAGAATTCAACAGTGTAAATACTGTTTAGGCATTTCTTATAGATAATACCACTACAAACACGAGTGGTGAGGCAGGGCTTGTTACAGTTTTGGAAAACAATTAAAAGGAATGTGCACATCAAAATGAACTTCCATTTAGAGCTATTCTTAATTCTATTGATCGAACCACAAGAAGCCCTACTGCTTTTACTGGTCCTCTAGTGAAGGTGCTTACCAGGTAGAATTTACCATTATCAATGGCCCTGTGGATAATTTATATCTTACTGTAACCAGAGACTAATTTTAGAATATGCAGTAGGAATATCCCGTGGGAAAGCGAGATCGAAATTTGCTACATGGGAAATTGGTCCTCTGAATCATCTAAGTTGGTTAATGGGCTTGTGGCTAGCAATTCATATCCAGTCTATGATAAACTGCACAGCCTTGTAAAATTCATAGTTTAGATGTATGCAGTTAGTTAATTTGAAATTAAAAGAGATAATGAATTCTATAACCAACAACTGTATATTTTCAATATGATCCAGAGAATAAAGCAACAGTCGATCATAATACGGAATGTTGCATTAAAGAATTTACGTTTTTTCTTTTGCTTCCAGAAAATATTCTTTCTCAATGTTAAAGTCAGATGAATTGGAGGTGAGGGAAGAGGCTGTAAAAATAATCGATTAGGTAAATAAACATTTATTCATACTTAATTATGTCAATTTACAAGAATTTAAAAAGTTTCATTCAAAATACATAAAAATATAACCATATATGGGTAAATTTTCCAATATTTCTTTCTTTTTTCAGAAAAAGTACACTCTGAAGCTCTGAAACTTTGAAGCTTCACACTGGTCATATTCTATTAAGCTCCAACAAAGTGGAGTTAATGAACCTTTAGCTTGCAGAAGGTTTTTCAAATAATGAACTACTGGAGTCTTTAATGAATAGAAAGATATTAGTTTCCTATTTTACCTGCACATTCAAAACGTGTGGAAGGAGCAGTAAAATTAACAACTGAAGCTTCAAAAACTGTATATGGATAAAACACAAGCATATTATTACCAAATCATTGTGTCATCAAATAATACTTTCATTTACTTCAAATAGAAAATATACTGAACAATTTAGTTATATCCTGATGTAAAATGTTATATAATGCAATGTCATTCATTGCGATGTTTAATGAACAATGACAATTCAAAACTTTTCGTCCCATAATTTGTACCCAGCATTATTATGGTTTCACTATTTAAAAAATTATGACCCAACAAAAAAGTGTAAAGACCTTATTCAGTGATTAGCCTTTTTAAAAAAGATTTTTTTACAATTTTTACAATAAAAATGGCATATTTTGTGAGTGGTGATTCTAATTGCTTCAAAAACAGAAGCTGATTTAATAAAGATTAAAGACAGCTTAAGTTTAAAATTCAAAATGACAGACCTGGGAAGGCTGTCTTGGTTTTTAGGGATCCAATTTGAACATAGTGAAAACACTATTAGAATGAATCAATCTAGATATATTGAAAGATGATTGTTGGTCAAATTTTATATGACCGATTGTAAACCACGCCATACTCCATGTGAAATGGATATAAATAAACCTTTTGATAATGAAAATGAATTAATTGATAATAAACTCTACTGTGAAATTGTTGGTTCCTTAATTTATATTATGATGGCTACACGGCCAGATATATCGTATATAGTTTCAAAATTATCTCAGTATTTGGATAAACCTACACCAATCCATTTAACAGGAGCGAAGTACGTTTTGCGATATCCGAAAGGCACAATAAGTCAGTCGCTAGTATTTAAAAATCATCCGAACCCTTAAAATTACGGAGATTTTGTGATGCCGACTGGGCAGGTTCAAGTGACCGAAAATGTATACCAGGATACTGTTTTAAATTATCGGATGAAAGTTCGATTATTTCTTGGAAATCTAAAAAACAACCAGTTGTTTCTTTGTCAACATGTGAAGCCGAATTTGTTAGTCTAAACCGGAGCATACTGACCATAACTACTTAGACTTTCATTGACTACGGACATAGGATTAAATCACTGGACCTTTAACAATACGCAGGATAGGACTTATTCACTTACCAAAGGATTCCATAACTCAGGACTTACTTACTTTAAGCCCTTTTCAACTGGCCAAGGATGGCATTTAAAAACTTAATTGGTGATTCATAATAAGAATTTTGGTTTGAATATATTTTCCATTCATGGTATTTAATACAAAAATATCAATTTTATCTGGATTTATTATTGAAATAGTAAAATTTTAAAGTCAGTTTGTAAGGAAAATCCTGCGGAAAAATAGGGATTCTTTACATTTTTGTTGATGATCTTTAAAACTAAACGTTAAAAAATTGGTGAAACCTAGGAATCTAATTTTTGGTATCAGTTCTTATCGCATCAAGTCCTTTTACACAATTGAATGATGATTTCAACGAAGTCACAATTAGATCACCACGGGTGTTGGTGGTGTGTTATCATCGTCCTCCACTGCCAGGTTCTGGGTATATGAAATAATTCTTTGTTAAACACCACTTCTAGAAGATCATTTTTATAACTGGATGTGTTTGTGCCAACCACATCATAGACAAACCAGCAATAAACAACTGTAAATTTTTTTTCAAAGGTTTGGACGATTTGCCAAAATGAAGTCAAAATCTGATATTAAAAAAAAATTCCAGTCGGTTGGTTTCCAGAGACAATTTTCTCTAACTTTGTTTGTGAGTTAGTTCACCTCACTCCTCAAGGTGCTTCGTGACCATCGAGAATACTGTAAGGGCTCGAGGAATGTTTTTGCTATCCGAGAGAACTGAAGGCACGAGGCCACCCCACATTAAAAAGACCTTGTGTATCATATTGGTTGTGTGGGGAAGTGATTAAATCTCAATTCTAGTTGGTTGAACTTTTCTTCCAGCCCCTAGTTTTTAAAAAGGTCATTAGAGATATGGTGCTACAACTTAATATTGTAAAATAAATTGGTTCAGGTATATTTCTTGGAAAAAATAATGCGGTGGCTTTATTTTGTTTGCAATATCGATAACGTGAAATTTATCGTGAAATTTTAAAACAGAACTATTACTGTGAAAATAAGCAGCTTTTGCCCTGAAAATGCCCAATTGATTTGTCTCCGTTGGGACTGCTGCCCACCGACTCGTACGGCTATGCACCCCAGGGTTTCTTTTACCAAAGCTTCATCATCAAATATTGCTGTTGAGGAATATCACAAGCATATAGATGCTAGTGATGAGAAACACTATAAAGATTATGATGCTAGTGGAAGTGAACACCACTTATTGTATGACTGATAGTATTTAAATCCACCATGACGCCTACTCTTATTTGGATGAAGCCTAACAGATTATATGTGGGCACCATTAATACAAGCAGAAGATATTACACTATTGATGATAGTGATGATGATAACAAGTATGTATTTCCCCCAGCAACACGAATAGGGTGTGACACATTCACACACACACATACACACACATAGTATTATAATGTGTACAGAAATAACCTACTCGAGTTTCCCCATACGGATATTTAGGGTTAAATCAACTGAATTAATCAAGATATTGTTAATACAGTTAACTGCAATATATATATATATATATATATATATATATATATATATATATATATATTAAATTAAACAAAATGCACGTCTCCTGTTTAAAAAAATGATTAACAATCTTTTCGAGTTTTCTGGCCAACTTTTTTTACATTTGGATGGAATCCATGGATTAGTTCACCGAAGTCTTTATCCCAAGTACTTTGGGCACTTCGAATTGCCAATGTGTTCCATTTTTTTCCAAGTTAGTAGTAATGATAGTAATTAGGAGGGGAACTCGTAGAAGTTATATTAAGAAGTATGGAGGCTGGAAGGAGGAGAATTTGTAGGAAAAGTGTTATAGGCATTTTAAAACGTGAGTACTGCATTCACAATTAATCTTATTTAAGGATGGTTTGTATTGTTTGATATATAAAGCTTCTATTATTTGGAGTCTTTGTTTTTTTTTTCTTTGTGTAAATCGTCTTAATGAGACTAATGTAGTATACAAATTTGAATGTCGCTTAAGAGATTGTTGTCTACCAAAAAAATGAAAGTACCTACATCGGTTTTACCTCAACGAATTTGTCACGCCGTTTGACTCTTCATATGTCAGATAATAGCTTACATGCATGATCCCATTCTAATTACCGAAATATCCTAACAGAAAATACACACATTTTGCACAAAGACAAAAACAAACAAAAACTCCAAATATTAGAAGTCTTTATTCTCTCTTGAGTCATTGTGGAAATGACATCATCTGAGTGAGGGCTTTTTTTCTTTAGCTGTGTAAGAGATTAATATATTTCTTCAGACTATAATGGGAATTTCTCCTTTTTTCAACTACACACTTGTCGGACTCGAGAAGCTTCTCGAACTCGGGAACCTTCTTTTCGAACTCGGTAACCTTCTTGTTGTAATCGGGAGCCATCACGGAACTTTGAACCTAACCCTTTATTCAATCCACGGGGGTATCATGTTCTCATTCCGCTAACCATAGCTGGGGTAAAGGTGTTAAGCTGTGTTTATTATTCTATGTTACTGCTGCCCCTGACCATATAGGGAAGAAAACTGGAAGAGATGGCGCCTCAAAGAATCAGCTCATATGATTGGCTATAGTAACTTCTTAAGTAGATCAAGTATAGAGATGAATACAATATAGGAACTTATAATTAAAAAGGCTAGAATAGATTAGGAAAAAAAAACAACACCAAAAAACGCAATATGAGTTAAGGTAAAAAGTCATATATAAGTAAAAAGGTAGATATTCTAGGTAAAACAAGACATTAGGTTCATAAGCTCCCAAAATTCACACTGTATTGTCCTATTGGACACATAGCATAGTGGATAAAGGCGTTGTATTAATGCACTTCTGACAGTTATCTCTAGTCTGCAGGTTCAATCTTGGTCAAGTAACGTAAAATAATAATTAACACAGCTTAAATTTAAGGTTTCCGAGTTCATGAAGATTCCCGAGTCCGACAAGACATACCTGAAGAAGACCGGAGGGTACATAGGCCGAAAATTTGTACAGATAACAATGAAGATGAGGAAAGTAGTCCAAATAATACTAATTATCAAGCCTCATCTAAAAAATTCAGAGAAATAGTATTTATATTTTTAGCTTTCTAACGTCAACAAATCTATATCATATAACTTTGCAGATAGTCAATATAATTAACAAGCCTAATACATTTTACATTACATTACATATACGTTTTTCCCAACATGTGAATTTATTTTTTGCGGCTGTAATTTTACTCTTAGAAATTACCCTACTATGTTATGCAAAAAACAAAGAATTTTTCAATTCTCATTGAAGTGCTTGAAATATTCTCAAAGACTCATGTGGTAAAAATTGTAAATTCAAGAGAATTGAAACCACCTGCTAAAACCATCAGTTTTCCTTATCCCGAGAGATTTTCTCTCGGGATAAGGAAAATGTTATTGTTACGTAGTGGCCTTTACACCACGCTCCTTACCACTGCAAGCGATGCACGCACTAAATACGCATATATATGTTACGTGGCCTCTCTGCACAAGATACAGATGCACTGGCCACTCGATTGTGCGCTCCGAAGACGTTTACAAGGCACGCTGTCGCGATACGTAAACTTGGGGTCTTGTGTTTACCAACACGGATTCCAGCAGTCGTCGTCTTTAGTCAGTCAACCCAAAAGCGAGCCTTGTATCTCCTTTTTGTGCTCAGTGGATAGGTATCATGTTACAGACAATTTCTTATGCGTCTTACAAGCCACGCGCTCGCTACGACCAATTTCCTTTATGTTGACAGGTATCTGTGGGTATCACTCTCGTCTTGGTGGTCGGGGAAATCTTGTTGTTCGTTTACGATTTCGGCTGTTCATTCACGAAATTCTCTCGTACCAATTCTTCGCCGTATGGTTCTTTTCGTGTTTTAGAAAATGATACCACAAAAACTTCTTCGTTCTTCATAAATTTTATTTAATTAACTTCTTAATCTTGAGAGAGGAGGTCGGCTTCATTAATATGTGGTATTTTAAGGTCGGCTTCATTTAACTTCTCTTGGTTGTGATTATCTTCATCCAGTCAGTAAAATATATTAAGTAGGACTTCTACATCACAGTGACATCAGTTATATTTCCAACCTGTCTAACCCCGCGGCCCCTAACTGCTCTCGTGCGTGTCTCGACTCCGACTACCCTCCTGTCAATTCAGCCCAGGCGTTATATTTATCATTTTTTGCCCGGAATATTCCAGAAAAGGAATTTTCTAGAAAAAAGGATCATTCCAGAAATAGAACATTATCGAACATTCCAAAGCTTCCAATTCTTCTATAAAGTTCCAGGCCCTCGGACCACGTGTCACTAAGTAAGGTAACTAGGTAACTCCTCCGTTTGGGCAATTAGATCAAAGGAACCTCATGGCGACTGTCTGGGGTTTCAAGAACCCATTTCTACAATTTTAGACTTTTGGATCACCGTTTATTGTTTTTATTGCGATAATGAGGATTTTCTTATTTTCTTTCGACTCACAGCGGCCACCAAAACATCATGGATCTAATTCCATTACATTATAGAGACTTGCTCTCACTTGACCTCATTAACAAACACGAGATGCTGACGGCGGGAATGTTGGGATTATCTTCCCTTTGCCTGGAAGAGTTATCTTCCTGCTGGGTTTCCGTACCGGTCACCAGGGAGGTCTGGTATTTAAGCGCGAGGTTCAAACTCTTCTGTCTCTTTTCTCCTTCTTCTATCACAGGGAAACATGGGTTAGACATTTGTGTCTACGCCCCACCCTCGAGGGGGCATCCCCTCCATGTACGAACTAAGTCAATAAGTGACTTCAACCATATGGACTATCTTTAACTCCTATATTTTATATGTACATTTAGGTATCTCTTTTATACCTAAATATTGTATTTCCATTCATGAATGTGTCTTTTTATTATATCTTATTTGTATTCTCTACTATGTATCTTGTATTTCATGTTATATGTTATTCTATGTGCTTTTAATTAAAGTCCATCTTGTTATATGTTTAACACCCTTGTCGGAGTTTGTTCGTTTCAACAAGTTATAACATTATTATAACCATGAATTTTACAGGAACATATAAAATGATAATACCAATCATAAAACATTAAGCGATACATATAATGGTTAACAAATTAGTCTCTCAGCTTAATTACTAGCGAGTATGGGTGACCCATGCTTCTGTCCTTTGCCAAAAAAAGCTAATCTTAGTAATGGATTATTGGGTTAGCAAGTTCGATTCTTACCGGGTGCCTCATTCTTTTGACCTTTTGCTAAAGCTTAGTAGATGATTATTGGGTACCTCATATCATGTAATGCTGAGCGAATTATGCTAGCTGTGAGTTAGATTCTAACTGGGTGCCCTATACTTCTGACTTTGTGTGACAAAATAAGATAAATTTAGTAAACGATTGTTGGGCACTTCACATTATGTAATTGTTAACAATTGGCGACCTTGTGCCAAATAAAATCCATGTTTAGATTTAACAGAGACCATTTTAGTGGTGGTTAATAAGGTGTAGTAACGAGTCGAACTTATCTGACTCAAAGCGTCCTAGATGCCTGGCCTGCGAAACTGTCCCTGGCAAGGAAAGGAATGTGGTCGGGGGACGAAGGAATGTGGTACGCCATTATGTCCACTGAGTAAGAAGTGTCAAGAAATTGGAGGGGGCAGAATGGACTTTTTATAGAGGTTGCGAGGAATTATGGGTGACTACCTAAGATGACTTAGACCCTCGCTAGATGCCCCATACTTGTGACTGTGTCAAATCTAAGCTATGCTTAGTTTTTAGAAGACTTACTGCAAAGCTATGTTTAATGCGTCGCTTCTCGCTGAATCATTAAAGTTAAGTAGCGACTAGCCTACTCAGGACTGACATGAGTGACTACTTAGGACTAACAGGTACGGACCACAAGCGATCGGGGATCCGTGAGTTAGACAAAGGAAAGATTGGTATATTGTATAAGCAATCAGCGCTGTTGTGTGTATTTAGCTTTCAAAAATTGAATATCTGTGAAATCGCCCGAGAAACCGAAGTGAATGAACACTGGCACCATTTTGACTTAATCTCTACTTTCAGCGGCCGAAATTTGTCAATGTTTCCATCGAGTCTTAACCCGAAAAATGAACCCTATTAACCCTCTTAGCCCTTTTAATGTCAGTAAACAACAATCTTCGGTGCTTATTCGTAGCAAAATCTGAACTTTCACGGCTAAGATCCACCTTGTCTGGCATAGAGATCCCAGCGAGAAACGAACGGGCTTATTAACCATCTCACTATGGTGGACACAAAGCTTTACATGTCCCGATAGTAGGGAAGGTAGATTTTGGAACTGGGTACGGCACTCATAGTGATAGTTGGAGTTTGACATGATAAATAACGACACAAAATATTTTTTTAACAAATCATTACCAATTTTTGATGAAACGAATTAAGGCTCTGGAATGTGGCTTCCGTGATAAAGGGAAAATTTACCACAGTCAAAAGATTATGTACTGTGGAGGAAAAAATGCTTAAATATCATTTAATAAATATCTTTTTCAATTGAAACTTTTCTTTGATATCAATAATTCATATAAAAAAAAAATTATAAATAATAAAAAATTTTTTACTTGCAGAGACGAAATGGATTAAACTGTTTTAGTTTGATTTGTTTTGTAAAAACACGGTTTTTTCTACAAATTCGATATACCTAGTGTGTTTTTACACAACCTCTCATGATGAAAGAAAAAAGATTTTCTTTTAATTTTAGGATTATTTTGAAATCAACTTGATTTTAAAATTTACCATAAATTAGTGGCTATTTAGGGGGAGGGGCTGTCTTTTCAAGCCAAAATGTTAACCCCTGCTTAAACCTAACTCAAACCAAAGCTAACTCCTTACCATAATTGTCGGGCATTTTTATATGAAATTGGAAGATATCCTAAAACAGTTTGATTTATAATTTTTCATTTATTTCTATTTTTATTTTCAGATAAAAATGTCAGTAAAAAGTAACAAAAAATTATCTGGAGCATCTTGTCCTTTAGATAAGACCAAACCCCCAACTTTACGACAAGTTATCCAGTTTAGTTATTTCTTTAAACATATCTATCCCCATTTAAAAAAAAATTGAGTTTTCCAAATTGATTGCAAAGGAAATAATCAGTATTTGGCAAGCAGTGAACCCACAATTGCCTTTGTTAAAGGAACATTATATAGGACAGAAGGTGGATATATTTTGTTTCAAGAAGGCCAAACAGATTAACAGAAAATCTCTTACTACATGCAAAGTGAAAAGAATGGAGGAACAGCTGGACAGATTATTTGATATTTCTTCATGTTGCTATAAACTGCCTATCTTAAGATGTGATAACTTTGCTGTGAAGTGTAACAAAGAAAATTGCACATAGTTGGTACTTGTCCTCTAACAAGAAGGTAATCTTAATTCAATGCTTGATTTTGTTTCCTTATTTAATTTGAACAAGTTAATGTCTCGATTTTTTAAATTTAAATTACCTCTGATAATATTCCTTTTTCTGGTAAATAATATTATGACATTTTCCTTAATATTTGTCTTGTATACTAGACCTATTATTAAACACTTGTAAATCTTGAAATTTCAGGTTCCCATTGAAGAGAGGGAATATTTAAAAGATCAGATAGAGAAAACAGGTCCAAAAAGCAGTTTCCAGCTGGGACCTATTGACAAAGATGCTGTCAAAAATACAAAAACAAAATTTCAGCGGATGCAGAGAAGTTAGACATACAGCAACAAATTCTTCGTGTATTGCATCCTCGACGTCTGATATTTTTCCACAGACGTCCTCCAGTGAAGAAACAGTGGATGACAGTATTGAGCCAGGGAGAAAGTTGAAGGGTCATTACAGTCTTTTAAAAGTCCCAAGATATTCTATGGAACTCATTAGGGGTGATGTATCATCAAATCTTGGGGCTTGTCTTGCTAATGCCTTTCTGTCAGATCTACAGATATGGATTTCTTAATCCAAGTATTCCTTTAAAAGACATTATTTTAGACAAATCTAAAATAGATTGGGAAAAGGCAAGAGTAAAGGTAGCTAGCTATCAGAAGTATGTTCAAGATTATGACAATCTCATGTGCATTGGAGTTGATTGCAGTGTGTATGAAGACACTTTGCCATACAATGAGATTGAAGAAAATGGTGTGAAAAAGATTAAAAAGAGCAAGGGACCAGAGCGCCACTTAACATTTACAAGAGAGATGGGCACTTCAAGTAAATATCTCACCCACCGAGTCATACCCAACATTGGTGCAACTGGTATTCATCTAGCTGAGGATGTTACTGATGTTCTAGAAGAATACAACAGTGTAAATACTGTTAAGGCAGTTCTGGTAGACAATACCAGTACAAACACTGGTTGTAAAACAAGGATGATGTCAGCTCTGAAGAAAAAAATTAAAAAGGAAGGTGCACACAATTGGCTGTTTGCTTCATCAAAATAACTTCCATTTAGAGCTGTATTTAAAACTATTGATGGAACTACAAGAAGTCTAACAACTTTCAGTGGTCCTCTGGGGAAACTTTGTGAAAGTAATTACCATCATTTGCCCCAGGTAAAATTTGAACATATCAGTGGCCCTCTGGATAATTTTTATCTCCCTGCAAAGGCAACGGATGACCTAAGTGGTGACCAACGACTACTTTTGGAATATGCTGTAGGTATTTCTCGAGGTAAAGTGAACCCTTGATTTGCTTCCTGGAAGATTTGACCTCTGAATAAAGCAAGATGGCCAATTTTAGCTATCAGGTTAATGTGCCTATGGACCAGAGGTGCATATCCACCAAAACTCTCTGATAAATTACGCGACATTGTCCAATTTGTCATGCAAGTATATGCAGTTAGTTGGTTTTAAATAAAAAGGGACAATAATTTCTATAACCAATAATTGTATATCTTTAATATGATCCAGAGAGTAAAGCAACAGTCAACTGAAATCCAGAATGTTGCATTAAAAAGTTTACAACACAATGCTTTTGCTTTGCTTCCGAAAAACATTGTGTTGTCAGTGTTGAAGTCCAATGAATTGGAGATAAGGGAAGAGGCCATAAAAAAGATTTTGTCCATTCGGTGAATTAACATTTATCCATACCTAATTAGGTATGTCAATTTGCAAGAATAATAATAAGTTTTATTCAAATTTCATTGCAAAAATATAATCAAGTTTGGATAAATTTTCATTTTTTTCCAAAAGTAGTGAACCGCCAAAGAAAAGATTTTTAAAAATTACTCAATAAATTTTGAAGCTACACATTGTTCAATTTTGATTGACCTCTCACAAAGAGGGATTTGTGAACCTGCAGTTGCAGAAGATTTTTCAACAAATGAACTCCTAGTATCTCTACTGAATGGAACAGAACTGAAATTTCCAAAATTACCTGCCCACTTACAAGGTGTGGAAAGAGCTGTTAAATTAACAACGGAAGCTTCACAGATTGTGTATGGACAGGAAGCAAGGCAGAAGCACATTATAACCAAATCCTTGTGCCACCAGACCAGACCAGACCTGCATTTTCCTCGAAAGGAAAATAAACAGAACAATTTAGTTCTGTTGTTACATAAATTTATATAGTGTAGGAGCTTTTAGTACAATGTTCAATAAACAATGCAAATTTAAAACATTGAATATATTTTCTATTCATTGTATATAATGAAAAATATAAATTTTATTTGGATTTATTATTGAAATAATGAAATTTTGAAGCCAGTTTGTCTGTAAAATCTGCAGAAATGAGGTATTTGTGTATATTATTGTTGACGATCTTTAAAATTAAATGCCCAAATGAGTTTTAAAATTAGGAATCTATTTTTTTCTGTCAGTTCTTATAACACCCAACCCCAGCTTTCGCCATCAAAGCAGTATTGAATTTCCAAAAAAAGTGACAAACCAACTTGCCCTACTGATACAGCCACATTAAAAACGGTTAAACAATGAAGATTGAACTTGTTACCCCAGTGAATTGTCTTATCTACAATATAGATATCCACTGTTTGTATGTTACCGAAACACAGCAGAAAATGTCACAGGAATTTGTTAGAGCAAAAGCGTTAGAATGCCATTAGAGGATAAAACAATTTACAATCTAATTTGCAACTTTCTGATAAAGGTGAAATAATTATCAAAGTAGTTTTTCTTATTCATTCATTTATTTACAATTAATTATGATATAAATTCTATTAATAAAATGTGATACAATATCTAGCCGGAGGAAACCTTTAATGATTATTATTATTAAAAACATTATGCTTATAATTTCTGGATAATTGTTAACTGTTAATTATAGAGTACGTTCACCTTTTCCCTTAATTATTCACTATCACTTTATGCCATGCGTCTATGAGAAGTAGATTTCAGTAGAAATTCACAGTATATTCGCGTGCGTATCTGTGTGTATGTTTGTGTGTGTGTGTGTGTGTGTGTGTGTGAGAGAGAGAGAGAGAGAGAGAGAGAGAGAGAGAGAGAGAGAGAGAGAGAGAGAGAGAGAGAGAGAGAGAGAGAGAGACAGTTTTATTTATTTCAATTTTTAAACAGAGAAAAGGCTTTACTTGAGGACTTTCCTTTTCCAAAGAATCTCCTTAGAAAACGGCTGATCAGCTCAGTGGAATGATTTAAAGTTTTTTGATCAAGGTTTTTGTGTTTTGTCAATTAACAAATACGAAGCCATTTTCTAACTTAGTCCAACACAAGATGATAATTATGGTACATTTAGTGAAAATTAAACTCACCAGCGTTGACACCCTTGCTTATCATAACCTACATTATACTTCCAGTTATAAACTAACAGCACTTAGTGTGATAATGAAAATAGCGACGCTAAATCTATTTCTTTAAATTCTAAAATTAAAAATGAAAGAAACCGACGTCTGCGTAGATGAGCAACTTTTATAATAAAGTGGTGATATCTCGATGTAAGTACCAATTCTCGATATTTTCTATCATCCATCTCAATAGTTTTTGATCAGCAAATTGTGGTTGGTTTGTTGGTTGGTTTACTACATGTCAACCCTTGTTGGATTATCTAATGCCGAAGTCAGTCTTGTTTAAGCCAATCATATGTTTTCAAGTAAGTATTTTCTGAAAAGTGCTGGACTGTAACCAGCGACAGAGGAGTTAATGATATCAGCACAGGCCCTGAGCATATGAATTAGAAACTCGGCAAACATGATAAAAACAGACCAAACCCAATACGTAGACAGTGCAAAAAACAAAAAACAAACAAAAAAACAAACAAAAAAAACAACAACAAAAATGCATATTATGACTACCTTATCTGGTAAAGATCCAGTAAGAAAGTGAAAGTAAAGCTAAAAATTAGATACAGTAATAATAGTAATTTTTGCACAGTTATATGGTTTCAAGTATTTCAATCACTGAATCACTAATAATTGCTGCACAAAATAATGCCATAAGGACAAAACTATATCAAAGCGAAAATTGATAAGACCCAACAAAATAGTAAATATAGACTTTGCGGTAATAGAGATGAGACTGTAAACCATGTACTCTGCGAATGTAGCAAAATAGCACAACGGGAATACAAAACTAGACACGACTGGGTTGGGAAGGTGATCCACTAGGAATTGTGCAAAAAATTAAATTTTGACCATACAACAAAATGGTATATGCATAAACCAGAATCTGTTTTTGAGAACGAAACGCATAAAATTCTCTGGGACTTTGAAATAAAAACGGATCACCTTATCCCAGCAAGAAGACCAGACCTAATGTTGATAAACAAAAAAGAAAGAACTTGTCAACTGGTGGATTTTGCAGTTCCAGTAGATCACAGGGTGAAGCTAAAGGAAAATGAAAAAATGGACAAATATCTAGACCTTGCCAGAGAACTGAAAAAGTTATGGAATATGAAAGTGAAAGTGATACCAATTGTAGTTGGTGCACTTGGAACGGTCCCAAAAGGATTGGAAAAGGGTCTGGAAAGTTTGGAAATCAGAGGAAGGATTGAAACCATTCAGAACACTGCACTGCTGCAATCTGCCAGAAATACTCAGAAGAGTCCTGGAGACCCGAGGAGACTTGCTGTCACTCAGACTGCAGTAATGCTGATGTGAAAACTCAAAAGGAGTAAATAATAATAATAATAATCCTTTGTAAACAATTATAGCCTCAAGTAACTATTCTAAATACAAATAATTTACACAGAGTTATACGGTTTTACGCATTCCTATCTAATATTAACAGCTTTGATTCATAGATGGGTTTAGTTTGGTTATTTAATGGCATACAAATAAAATGTCGACTGTCGAACTTAGAGAGGAGGCAGGTGTCCAAAGAGGACAGGTTGGCGAATGAACTTTGACCTCGTAGTGGCATGATGCAATTTCGAAAGATACGTGGGCGGATAGTGAAAATAAATGGTTGATGCAAAAAGCATTAAAAGATGCACGGACAAACAAGTGTTACCAATTTGTGCAGAATCGCTTTTGACTGTCAACTCGGAATGGACTACTTCTATCTCTTTCTTTCAGTCAACCCTCTCTCTTTCTCGCTCTCTCTCAATTATGTGATTGGTGCTCGTGTGGTATATATAAGTAGAACAAATACAATTATTTAAAAAAAAACGTCTTTGTCTATTCTTTCCCTATACTGCCCGATTATATAACATATCTATCTATTTATCTATCTATCTATCTATCGCAAAGATGTAATCTGACATTTCAAAATTTCATTGCATTTAACGTTATTCTCTTCTTGTTTTAAAAGCTTTTTGGACATTTTTTTCAAGCCCAAAATGACCGCTAGTTACTCTGGTATTACATCATTTTTCTTAGTTTTCTGGAAAGGTCCGGTTCTTCTTCTTCTTCTTCTTCTTCTTCTTCTTCTTCTTCTTCTTCTTCTTCTTCTTCTTCTTCTTCTTCTTCACAATTATTAATTAGAAATATCAAAATAAAAACTGTAATTAACAGAAGTAATTAGGTGTCTTTCCTAAAATTTATGAATTCTAATATAAAATATGATGATCAACTCCACGTAGCAATATCTGCTATAATCAGCCACCCGAAAGATACCTGGAGCCACTCACTGACCCCCCCCCACCCCGAAGCGCTAAAGATGACAATAGTGACATCTAATTACGAGTCTTTCAGATGATGACTGCTGTTAATAGAAATCTGATTAGTTTAGGTAGAATTTCTTTAATAAGTTTATTGGATTTCGCTAATTAAAAACAGAGCGCACAAGGGTTAAATGTTGCAAAAAATATTAATTCCGTAAAATTACGATAAAATCTTTTTTCGATGTTTTTCAAAATTTTATGCTCCATCTTTTCTCTCTCTCTCTCTCTCTCTCTCTCTCTCTCTCTCTCTCTCTCCTCTCTCTCTCTCTCTCTATATATATATATATATATATATATATATATATATATATATATTATATCTGACTGTCTTTCTTAACCCCACTCTCTCAGACTTACTCTCTCTCTCTCTCTTTCTCTTTCTCTATCTCTCTCTGAAGGATTCGCTCATTTTCTTTTATTGATCCCCCACTCTCACCCAGCCTTATGCTTTTCCTCTCTTTCCCTTTCACACACACACACACACACACACACACACACACACACACACACACACACACACTTTCTTTTCTTGAAGGAGTCACTCATTCTCTATGATTGACATAAATTACAAAGAAGCAGGTGTATATTTTGGCTAATTCAGCGATTTATTTCCTTCAACTCTTTATTTTACTTTCATTCAAATTAGAGGAATAATAAAATTATCGATGCTTGGAAAACAAATGTTGAATTTTACCAACAACTGCTTGTGTGGTTGCCACAGCAATACAATTATGAATGTCGAACGTTATGAAACTTTAAAGAGTAGGGAATGAGAAATGTTTAATATTGTTGCTGATAATCATTATTTAAGCTATGAATTAATTAAAAGATTTGAAGATGTTGTTTGTCAAGAGAAATACAGCTAGAAATAAATTAGAATTAAATGATAGATTAAAATTAGTGAATGGTGAAGATAAGTTGAACACAATTATTTCAAAAGCCATTTGCACTGTTCATTTATGGAAGGAAAATCAAATATTCCTCTTGATTTTAAAATGAATTAATAAATCGATAATATAATAAAAAAGCTGAATCTCTGAATTAAAAATTTAAAAATCTAAATGAAGATATATTGACATTTACGCAACTTATATAATAAATTGATGGTGTCTAGATATAAAGAATTCGTTTAGACGAGTCAGTGTCAATAAAAAAATGAGCCCAGTCTCGATACGTTTTGAATGAAATTCTTTTGGCTAAACACAGGATTGTTTAAATGCAGCATACTTCATACTATTTGGACCTTACTCTTTGTGTGACTTTCTTGTTAAAGTGAAAATTCATTGCAAAGATAATTGAAAGGGCATTAAAAGAAATAGCACAACGCAGCTTCACATCATATCAAAAGAAATATTTCAGAGGTGCTTTTACTGATTGAAAACTCGCTGGAATAAATATGCATGCATTCATTATTAATTTGTCTTGGTAAATATAGCTTTAGACTCAACACGATGTGCTAACCAAACTTTTAAAATAAGCTGACGAGAACTAAATGTAGTTCGTTCTTTAGGCACTGCCCTTGGTGAGCAAAACCATTTATGAGCCAAGGTTCAAATAGCAAGCTAGAGGACTTAATCGAAGTAGCAGTTTGCGTAATTATTTGTGTGTATATCCGTTATTCCCAGGTAGCAGCTGATTATTGTATGAAAAAGGGGTAAGATATTCTCTTGATAATGAAGTGGAAAATGAAGAGGGGACAAGAAAAACGATGAAATGGAATGGAACATGAAAGGTGACAGGAAAAAAGAGGAAGAAGGGTGGAAAATGAAAAGGGGACAGGAAAAACGAGGAAATGGAATGGAACATAAAAGGAGACAGGAAAAATGAGGAAGAAGAGTGGAAAATGAAGAGAGGACAGGAAAAACGAGGAAATGGAATGGAACATGAAAGGAGACAGGAAAAAAGAGGAAGAAGGGTGGAAAATAAAGAGGGGACAGAAAAAACGAGGAAATGGAATGGAACATGAAAGGAGACAGGAAAAAAGAGGAAGAAGAGGGAAAATGAAGAGGGACAGGAAAAACGAGGAAATGGAATGGAACATGAAAGGAGACAGGAAAAAAGAGAAGAAGGGTGGAAAATGAAGAGGGGACAGGAAAAACGAGGAAATGGAATGGAACATGAAAGGAGACAGGAAAAAAGAGGAACAAGAGGGGAAAATAAAGAGGGGACAGAAAAAACGAGGAAATGAAGTGGAAATGAAAGGAGACAGGAAAAAGAGGAAGAAGAGTGGAAAATAAGAGGGGATAGAAAAAAACGAGGAAATGGAATGGAACATGAAAGGAGACAGGAAAAATGAGGAAGAAGAGTGGAAAATGAAGAGGGGACAGGAAAAACGAGGAAATGGAATGGAACATGAAAGGAGACAGGAAAAAAGAGGAAGAAGAGTGGAAAATAAAGAGGGGACAGGAAAAACGAGGAAATGGAATGGAACATGAAAGGAGACAGGAAAAATGAGGAAGAAGAGTGGAAAATGAAGAGGGGACAGAAAAAAAAAACGAGGAAATGGAATGGAACATGAAAGGAGACAGGAAAAAAGAGGAAGAAGAATGGAAAGACAGAAAAAAACGAGGAAATGGAATGGAACATGAAAGGAGAAAGGAAAAAAGAGGAAGAAGAGGGGAAAATGAAGAGGGGACAGGAAAAACGAGGAAATGGAATGGAACATGAAAGGAGACAGGAAAAAAGAGGAAGAAGAGTGGAAAATGAAGAGGGGACTGGAAAAACGAGGAAATGGAATGGAACATGAAAGGAGACAGGAAAAAGAGGAAGAAGAGTGGAAAATAAAGAGGGGACAGGAAAAACGAGGAAATGGAATGGAACATGAAGGAGACAGGAAAAAAGAGGAAGAAGAGTGGAAAATGAAGAGGGGACAGAAAAACGAGGAAATGGAATGGAACATGAAAGGAGACAGGAAAATGAGGAAGAAGAGTGGAAAATGAAGAGGGGACAGAAAAAAAACGAGGAAATGGAATGGAACATGAAAGGAGACAGGAAAAAAGAGGAAGAAGAGGGGAAAATGAAGAGGGGGCAGGAAAAACGAGGAAATGGAATGGAACATGAAAGGAGACAGGAAAAAAAGGAAGAAGAGTGGAAAATGAAGAGGGGACAGGAAAAAACGAGGAAATGGAATGGAACATGAAAGGAGACAGGAAAAAAGGAAGAAGAGTGGAAAATAGAGGGGACAGAAAAACGAGGAAATGGAATGGAACATGAAAGGAGACAGGAAAAAAGAGGAAGAAGGTGGAAAATGAAGAGGGGACAGGAAAAACGAGGAAATGGAATGGAACATGAAAGGAGACAGGAAAAAGAGGAAGAAGGGTGGAAAATGAAGAGGGGACAGGAAAAAGAGGAAATGGAATGGAACATGAAAGGAGACAGGAAAAAGAGGAAGAAGAGTGGAAAATGAAGAGGGGACAAGAAAAAACGAGGAAATGGAATGGAATATGAAAGGAGACAGGAAAAATGAGGAAGAAGAGTGGAAAATGAAGAGGGGACAGGAAAAACGAGGAAATGGAATGGAACATGAAAGGAGACAGGAAAAAAAAGGAAGAAGGGTGGAAAATAAAGAGGGACAGAAAAAACGAGGAAATGGAATGGAACATGAAAGGAGACAGGAAAAAAGAGGAAGAAGAGGGAAAATGAAGAGGGGACAGGAAAACGAGGAAATGGAATGGAACATGAAAGGAGACAGGAAAAAAGAGGAAGAAGGGTGGAAAATGAAGAGGGGACAGGAAAAACGAGGAAATGGAATGGAACATGAAAGGAGACAGGAAAAAAGAGGAAGAAGAGTGGAAAATGAAGAGGGGACAGAAAAAAACGAGGAAATGAATGGAACATGAAAGGAGACAGGAAAAAAGAGGAAGAAGAGTGGAAAATGAAGAGGGGACAGAAAAAAAAACGAGGAAATGGAATGGAACATGAAAGGAGACAGGAAAAATGAGGAAGAAGAGTGGAAAATGAAGAGGGGACAGAAAAAAAACCAGGAAATGGAATGGAACATGAAAGGAGACAGGAAAAAAGAGGAAGAAGGGTGGAAAATGAAGAGGGGACAGGAAAACGAGGAAATGGAATGGAACATGAAAGGAGACAGGAAAAATGAGGAAGAAGAGTGGAAAATGAAGAGGGGACAGGAAAAAACGAGGAAATGGAATGGAACATGAAAGGAGACAGGAAAAATGAGGAAGAAGAGTGGAAAATGAAGAGGGGACTGGAAAAACGAGGAAATGGAATGGAACATGAAAGGAGACAGGAAAAAAGAGGAAGAAGAGTGGAAAATAAGAGGGGACAGAAAAAACGAGGAAATGGAATGGAACATGAAAGGAGACAGGAAAAAGAGGAAGAAGGGTGGAAAATGAAGAGGGGACAGGAAAAACGAGGAAATGGAATGGAACATGAAAGGAGACAGGAAAAAGAGGAAGAAGAGTGGAAAATGAAGAGGGGACAGGAAAAAACGAGGAAATGGAATGGAACATGAAAGGAGACAGGAAAAAGAGGAAGAAGAGTGGAAAATGAAGAGGGGACAGGAAAAACGAGGAAATGGAATGGAACATGAAAGGAGACAGGAAAAAAGAGGAAGAAGAGTGGAAAATGAAGAGGGGACAGGAAAAACGAGGAAATGGAATGGAACATGAAAGGAGACAGGAAAAAAGAGGAAGAAGAGTGGAAAATGAAGAGGGACAGAAAAACGAGGAAATGGAATGGAACATGAAAGGAGACAGGAAAAATGAGGAAGAAGAGTGGAAAATGAAGAGGGGACAGAAAAAACGAGGAAATGGAATGGAACATGAAAGGAGACAGGAAAAAAGAGGAAGAAGAGGGGAAAATGAAGAGGGGACAGAAAAAACGAGGAAATGGAATGGAACATGAAAGGAGACAGGAAAAAGAGGAAGAAGAGGGGAAAATGAAGAGGGGACAGGAAAAACGAGGAAATGGAATGGAACATGAAAGGAGACAGGAAAAAAGAGGAAGAAGAGTGGAAAATGAAGAGGGGACAGAAAAAACGAGGAAATGAATGGAAGATGAAAGGAGACAGGAAAAAAGAGGAAGAGTGGAAAATGAAGAGGGACAGGAAAAACGAGGAAATGGAATGGAACATGAAAGGAGACAGGAAAAAAGAGGAAGAAGAGTGGAAAATAAAGAGGGGACAGGAAAAACGAGGAAATGGAATGGAACATGAAAGGAGACAGGAAAAATGAGGAAGAAGAGTGGAAAATGAAGAGGGGACAGAAAAACGAGGAAATGGAATGGAACATGAAAGGAGACAGGAAAAAAGAAGAAGAGTGGAAAAATGAAGAGGGACAGGAAAAACGAGGAAATGGAATGGAACATGAAAGGAGACAGGAAAAGAGGAAGAAGAGTGGAAAATAAGAGGGGACAGGAAAAACGAGGAAATGGAATGGAACATGAAAGGAGACAGGAAAAATGAGGAAGAAGAGTGGAAAATGAAGAGGGGACAGAAAAAAAAACGAGGAAATGGAATGGAACATGAAAGGAGACAGGAAAAAAGAGGAAGAAGAGTGGAAAATGAAAGGGACAGAAAAAAAACGAGGAAATGGAATGGAACATGAAAGGAGACAGGAAAAATGAGGAAGAAGAGTGGAAAATGAAGAGGGGACAGAAAAAAACGAGGAAATGGAATGGAACATGAAAGGAGACAGGAAAAAAGAGGAAGAAGGTGGAAAATGAAGAGGGGACAGGAAAAACGAGGAAATGGAATGGAACATGAAAGGAGACAGGAAAAATGAGGAAGAAGAGTGGAAAATGAAGAGGGGACAGGAAAAACGAGGAAATGAATGGAACATGAAAGGAGACAGGAAAAAAGAGGAAGAAGAGTGGAAAATGAAGAGGGGACTGGAAAAACGAGGAAATGGAATGGAACATGAAAGGAGACAGGAAAAAAGAGGAAGAAGGTGGAAAATGAAGAGGGGACTGGAAAAACGAGGAAATGGAATGGAACATGAAAGGAGACAGGAAAAAAGAGGAAGAAGAGTGGAAAAAAAGAGGGGGAAAAACGAGGAAATGGAATGGAACATGAAGGAGACAGGAAAAAAGAGGAAGAAGGTGGAAAATGAAGAGGGGACAGGAAAAACGAGGAAATGGAATGGAACATGAAAGGAGACAGGAAAAAAGAGGAAGAAGGGTGGAAAATGAAGAGGGGACAGGAAAAACGAGGAAATGGAATGGAACATGAAAGGAGACAGGAAAAATGAGGAAGAAGAGTGGAAAATGAAGGGGACAGGAAAAACGAGGAAATGGAATGGAACATGAAAGGAGACAGGAAAAAAGAGAAGAAGAGTGGAAAATGAAGAGGGGACAGGAAAAACGAGGAAATGGAATGGAACATGAAAGGACAGGAAAAAAGAGGAAGAAGAGTGGAAAATGAAGAGGGACAAGAAAAACGAGGAAATGGAATGGAACATGAAAGGAGACAGAAAAAAAGAGGAAGAAGAGTGGAAAATGAAGAGGGGACAGAAAAAACGAGGAAATGGAATGGAACATGAAAGGAGACAGGAAAAAAGAGGAAGAAGAGGGAAAATGAAGAGGGGACAAGAAAAACGAGGAAATGGAATGGAACATGAAAGGAGACAGGAAAAATGAGGAAGAAGAGTGGAAAATGAAGAGGGGACAGGAAAAACGAGGAAATGGAATGGAACATGAAAGGAGACAGGAAAAAAGAGGAAGAAGAGTGGAAAATGAAGAGGGACTGGAAAAACGAGGAAATGGAATGGAACATGAAAGGAGACAGGAAAAAAAAGGAAGAAGAGTGGAAAATAAAGAGGGGCAGGAAAAGTGGGAAGAGAAAGGCAGAAAAGAAAAAGAGGAGAGAAGGGAAAATGAAAGAATGATAGAAATGAATAAACAAAATTAATAAATAAATGAATAAATAAATATGAGTTATTTGCATAAATAGAATTGTCAGATATTCATAATTGAAGAGTAATCCATTATCTTATCTAAAAATTTAATTTAAGAAAAATGGTGATGAATGTAATTTTTGAATGATAAACTCAGATACATGACGTGTGTTCTTAATTAAGCAATTGTGACAAAGACAGTTTTGGAATATTCAATAATAAAAACATTCAATGAAATTATAGATAGTTTGCATCAATGTTATAATGCTCCGATTATTGCCTATGTGTTAGCTTTTCGAGGCGCAGTGTCATCATGGTTATTGTCATAGAAAATAGATAAGTTCGAATCCTGGACGAGGCTGTTTACGTTTCACTACGTTGTTTGTATTTCCCTACGTTTACTTCCAATGCTTTTGAGAAAGGCATGCATTCATCTCTTATTTCCCCATAATTGGGTGAACTGAACGCTCTAGTCTCGTAGTTTAGCAAAACCGATAAAGAAAACATCTGAATTCAAAACCATGGGGTGTGGTGCTAGCAATTCCACGCAATAAAAATAATCCACTTGCAACTGAACCGCAGCACCATCACTGATATATCGTAGAATTTCTGTTGTACTCTCTGTCATACTGACCCCACCCCTCGCTAAAATGCCTTTCCCCCTAAAAGGACTTGATATGTCAGTTTTTAAGCGGAGTAAAACTGCTTTGAAATCATAATTTTTCCTTCTCCTAGACTGGTTACCATACCAAGGTTAAAGAGCCAAGGCTGGTTTACTATTTACCCATAACTGGAGGGAGAATAATTGGATTCATACATTTTCAAGAGTATTAACGGTATGTGAAAAGCAAACATCTTCATCCAAGATTTGTAGCCGAGTCCATTTCCAACAACGATAAACGTTATGCACGAGCACATCCAAGCCTTGGATATAGAGATTTATGTCCATGGGAAATGGACTGATCAAGGATGAAGCAGGAGGTGATACACTTAGTAGATAGTGTCATGTGACCAGTTGGAACTACACTGGATGAAAGTATCGACGATATATACCCAGACATTGTAACGCGGACGAAGCGACGTGAGGTTTAGTTTTTTTACTGGACAAGCCATACTTGCTCCAGGGAATGATGGTTTGGATGAGATCAATGAAATGGAAGGTAAAAAACGTTCTTCCTAAGAGCAGATTTAACAAAGTGGTTCAGGATAACCCAACCTTATATTCTGTGAAATATCTGAATTCCCTGGACACCAGTGGATTACCACCTTGCAAGCTTTGCTTCAAGGTTGGTGCAATTGTGATACTTCTTCGAGATATCAGACCCTACCAGAGACTCTGCAATGAATTCTGATTTGTTGTGAGTGGGAAAATACAAAGGTAGTAGAGTACAGGTCCCCTGGTTGTGTGGCAGCAAATGATGGCGAGTTATTGTTCGTTGTTCGGAGACAACAGTTTCCGGTTCGGTTGTCATGCTGCATGGCAATTTCTTGACAAGGGTGCACTTGTTTGGAAGCTGATGCGTCTTTGTCTTCACACGGTCGACTTTATCGCACAGTCGTTTCTTTGGTTGCGTATTTTCGCATCAAATAAAAAAGAATTCAAAGAATTTTAACCATCATAGGTCAACCGTTAAAAATTACACCCCCTCTAGAAATACGACTGTAAAAAATTGTGACGGCGGATCCAGGTGTAAGACTCTTAAGATATTATTCTACATAAAATCCCGCTTCTAACGATGCCTAATAAAATAGTGTTTCATTTACCTCAATGTTTGACCCAAAATTCAACTAATTCGATCAGACTATTAGAAATGAATCAAATGTCGTCATTCAACAACTTACAAGGAGTTGATATTCCTTTTACTCGGTAAAATGACTTCTACTTAATTCCAATGTTGCATACCCAGTCTAAAAGAAATTCCAACGCCTTAGAGTCCTCCCCGCCCATGGACACACGATACCGTGGTTGAATTATCCGTACGATGAGATGCTTGAAGACACAACATATAAATAGGGCACCCGTAACAGCATCAAGGCAAATCTGAAATTGAGTTTAATATGTTGATCAAAGGAAATTATTATCCTGATAAATACTACATCACAGAGAATCCTTATCAGTTAATTGAAGGTATTCAATAGAAATAATGATGATCAAAGATTTATGCTTCCAGCTTCCATTAGGGACAATATGAAATCTGTCTGAGATTATGAATGTGTTTTATTCCTATCTACCAATCTATCTATTACGGTTTCTGGCGTTCTTTCTTTATCTTTCTTCATTCTTTCTTTCTTAATTTATCTATTGATCTGTCTATCTATCTGCATCTGAAAAGAAGAACTGGTATAAACACATATATTGTATAGTAAACATCTAAAAAATACTCGTTCAGAATTTGAACTCGGCTCGCTGAGTCCATTTTCGTCGATGGTAACAGATGCTCCATCCGTTTATTTTTTTAAAAACGTTTTATACGACAAAACATTGGGTTTTTATTGTCTCATCAGTAATTAAAAAGTAGCACATACTCTAGAGCGATCAGTTCCATCTGAAGACAATATCAAATATCCGCACTGAATGACATTGTCAGAATAGGCCTCTGGGTTTCCTTCGCAAAAGGACATCGTCGGCTCTAACCGAGGGCACAGCAGGGTATAGCAAGGTACAACAAACGACCTGAGGAGTTAACGATTTTCCCGCTCTAGCGCGTCAATTCTCAAATTGTGACCTCGTCAAGCAAGCCCTTAGCTTTATTTATAAGACATTATTACGTCCGAAAGTCGCAAACTTCATCACGAGAACTATAGAAACCTGGAGAGTAGAACTAGCAGCTAAAGGACAAATCCTTCTGAAGTGGTAATACAAACTATTAGAATATTCGACCATTCGATATAGGAATGGAATTTGACATTGATAAATGCGCGATGCTTATAATGAAAGAAATGAAAAAATGGGAAAACTGAAAGAATTGAACTGCTCGATCCGGAAAGCATCAGAACAATTGGAGAAAAATACAAATACGTAGAAATATTAAAAGGAAATGGAAATGAAAGAAAAAAGTAAGAAAAGAAGAATAAGAAAACTTCTTTAAACCAAAATCTGCTATAGAAATCTCATCCAATGAATAAATACATTGACAATCTCGTTCATAAGATACTGGACCCTTCTAAACATGTTCAACAAAGGAACTCGGATATATAAACCAGAGAACAATATATTGACGACGACGCACAAGGCCTTACACCCAAGAGGGAGCATAACCAGACTATTTCGTACTTGTATTCTAGCATATGTGGATTATCGCCGACTTCTTGCTGTTTTTTTTAGCGTGAAGCCTTTTATTTCATTAGATCTAAATGGCATACGTAGTACGTAGTCAAGAAATATTATAAATATATATGATGCTCCTTGTAGAACTCTAGCAACAATGTCAAAGAAATCTGTGTCACCATCAAGTAAACGAACCATTTCTTTCGTGTTTTTGTAGAGCATCATTATAGCGGTAACAGTTTGTTTGGGGAGACCATATGCTAGTAGTATTTAATCCATCCTTCCTCTGTATATAAAGTTAAATACATTTTAGAAATCTACAAGCAATAATGTTACCTGCGAGATTGTTTGCTCGAATTAATTCTATGATTCGACAAATGGTCAAAATCTGAGAAGTTGTGGATCGATTTCTACGATTTTTCCTTAGAATTTCGGATCGGATTCGATTCAGAAGGGAATTATAAACCTTTACAGTCATGGCGGCAAGAGTTGTGCCTCTTAGTGATTCCGTGGTCGCCTTTTTTAGGGAATGGGAGGATGCAGCCTTTAGTCCATTTCTCTATTGTATTTTTTATAAACGTTATTGCCTAATTGAAGAAGTGTGTCATCAAATTTCATTATTTTCCATACGTCATGCATTTCCTCGAAATCTGTGGCTTTTCTACTATTGATTGTTTTTGGGACTTCGTCGAGTTCATCTTTCGTAAAGTGTCAAGTTGGCTAATTATGATTTTTGAGAGCTTCCATACAGTTTCTTGAAGTGTTTTTCCACTTCAGAAGTCTATATTGGTTGGCTGCTTTTAGCTTTGATGTTCAGGTGCTTGTCCTACCACTAACTTCATTTACTGTCATGCTAATAGAAAATATCTACCTTCTTCAGCATTTCTGGTTTTAGACTCAGGTGTAACTTACTAAGACGATTTTGGGATCGGTGGATACTCCTTCAACAGAGGAGTATGCCTCGCAATTTATAGCGCTTCTTTTTTTTCTTAAAAAAAAATTAATATGTAGTATAGCTAGCTTTTGAGTTATTTGGATAGGTATGAGTAGGGATTTTTCTCAAAGCGTTTTGTTAAAGTTCAAGTAGTGCAGCCATACAGTAGTACAGTTAGCCGACCCGGAAAAACTTTATACATGGACACTGGATTCCGTGCTGAGGATTTACCACGAGCAATAACCAATTCATGGGAATGACGATTGATGATTATGATGATAATATAGTGCAATGACAAATGATCTCTAGATGTGTCGATGAAATAAACTTTGAAGTAAAGTTTTTAATACATTCGAATACGTTGTGTGTCTAGAAGAACAGAATCACATGAAGTATATAAATCTTATGTTCCACCAGGAAAAGAAATACAATTTTACTGCTAGTTTAGCATTCGTATATACCTGTTGACCTATTGTTAGTTTGAGGCAGACACTAGCTCCATTAAATCATGACCATTCCTCAGCGTGTTATCGGGCCTCACGTTAGCCGTATTAATTTTGCTTCCGTTTCTGCAAATGTTCTTTCCTGTCAGCTGATGCCAGTTTTCTACAGGCAAACATGGTCGGTAGCGGCTTAAATAGATAAAATATAAATGCCAAAGAATTGATAAGAATAAAACGCATCGCTTTACTTCCATTTGAGAGCTTCGTTGACAGTCATTATTATTCTAAAAAGTGTTAGAAACAAGAAACTACAACTATTTAGCCTATAGCATTTATAATTACTATCCTTATCTGTATGTATTATTATTTCACTCCATTCGAGTTTTTTTACACCTACCTTAGCCGGTGGTTCACTGTTTCGCCCACGAGAAATAGAGATATGATACTAGCTTGTCTAATTACGCGTGGGAGATTAAAAAAAGGAAGATATTGACCCTATTTTGAAATGAGTAAAAAAGGCCGTAAATAAAAGTCCGGAGATAGATATAGCCACTTATGCACAGAAGAAAAACTTGCTATAGCGGTTTATTATAGCATTAAGGAAATACTTACCCAGAGGTCTGGAGTTTTAAACAGTTGTAGACATAAAAAAATTGACTTAGCTAATAAAATATTATTCTGTCGTTAGCTTACTACTGCCCGCCTCAATTGGTGTTTTGCTCATGCTCATACGCATACTGTGGCTCCGAAAACCTGTGTTTGGATTATAGACACAAAATAAAACATGCACGTTTCAGAAGCTTTGGGCTTCAGACCTTTCTTAACCCAAGTGGGAAACCATTTCTTTGGAACATTTCTTAGCTACTCTAATGACAGTATCCAAAATATGAAAATAATGCGTGTTTTTCAAGTTCTTTCTTCTCCCGGGCATGAATGTCAACGGCTTTTGAGTCATGTCCAGAAGAAAGTACCCGTACGTAATGTAACAGTATAAGTAGATGGTTATTTACTATCTTGCTGACTTAATTCATTTCTTTTTCTCGATAAAATTTTTAGTCTTAAAACTGCAATACAGTCACTACATCTTGCCCAAAGCTTTATATAAGAAAAGAGTTGCGACAGAATGGTTATCGTTGTAGGAAATAGACTCGGCGATAAGAGTTCAATTTCGGGACGAAGCTGTTTGCATTATACTTCGTTCTAATGTACTTTGGGAAGGGCATAATATATTATTTCTCATTTCAGCTATGTGTATAATAACAGGAAAAACCGATCTATTTAGCCTTGGTAAAGCAACCAGTGTAGGAGAAGGAAACCTCTTAGTTAAACTAGCTGTACTCTACTTAAAATGACCTTGTGTCATATCCTGCCTATGACGGTGGGGTGGGGAAATACATCTTAGCTCAAGTATTTTCTTTTTTAGCTTTTTGGGGTTCTGTATAATTTCGTAACGTTACTTTCCTCAATTAATTCTTTATGTGTTTTATGTAACGAGAGAAATGCAATTATTTACTCGAGGTTTTTGTCTTTGAGGCAGATTAATTCTTTTTTCCATCCGCTTGTATGCAGAAAAAAGAGTCTGACACCTGTATAGGGTTAGTTCTTTTCATATGTGAACAAATAAATAAGTAGAATAAATGATAAATGAATTGATAAAAGAAAAAGAAAACAAGAAAAAAGAAAGTTTAACGTCGACGAAATCCTTCTGATATGGTAATTGCAATGGAATGAAAAAAAGATATGTTTTCTATTTTAAAATTTGAACTTTTTATCTTATTTTAAATCGATTTCTTTTTATATAGATATCTACTTTATACGGTTAAATAAAAAGATATTTTAGCTAACCTGACTCACGAAAAGTAAAGGTTGGCTGGTTGGTTGGATTTTACGGCATGTCAACCTTTGTTGGGTTATTTTATGTCGAATACATTTTTTAATTCATTCTTGATGGGTACTCTTTTTTTTAAACTCAATTTTTTAAACATATTTTTAAAACTCATTTTTCTATTTAACCCATAGATAGGATCCTAACAGATACTACCACTCCGTATCAGAGTAGACTAGGTAGTAGTGGTGATGGGGGGGGGGCACTCCACAATCCCCAGATCTCCAAACTGGAATCTCACCATCAGATAGAGTTTAGCGTCATACACAGGAATTAAGACCCTCAGCCACCGCCTTCACGCTCATATATGATAAAAAGGATTGAGGTTTGCCATAAGAGCAATAGGGTTAGGACAACCATATAGGTGCTAGGGCTTGATATGGCCAACCGAATGATCAGATAGGGGACTCTCCGACCGCCTGTCGAGCCAAAGTGGAGTGTTGCATGTCATGGACAGCTCAGCAACCAAAGTCTCATCCTTAAGCATGACTGGTCGCCACCACGGCCGCTAGGGGTTCTTACTCCCCTACAGAGGTGCAATCGGAATATTCTACAGCCCCACTGACAGGGCAGGAAAAGTAAAGGGTAACATTTAGCATTATCAGTCGAACCCAACACCCAAAAAAAACGTTGGAATTTTCAAAACCTAATACGCTGAAAATATGTTTCAGCGTCACATTTATAAGCAGAGAATATGGTTGCCGTTTTTTTATGCAATGAATGGCAAACGGCATAAGAAAGACATTTAGTGAATTATAACGAAATTATTACTTGTCTTAATTTGACAACAGAATGTGTCGAATGAGCAGTCTTTCGACGTGTAACAAAAAATATAATTATCCTCACAATATTAAATATGGGAAGCAATAAACCATTTTTGCCGATTCTTTACACGAGAATTTGTAAAAAAAAGGAAAGAAAAAATCATGAAAGAATTACAAATTTTACATAATAATTAGTTGTGTCATTTATTATTAAAAGAAAAAATTAGAATGATAATAAATCTTGTTCGGTAGCCTTTATCACAATTTTTATTTCACTCTTTACGGTTTTTTTAAACATCAGTTTAAACTGGTGATTTCATTGGAGACTGAATGACAACAAGTCACCTCAGGTCTCCAGGACGCTTATGAGTATTCTAGCTGAACTTAATGCGGTGGGCTTTATGGTCTTGATTCATCCTCTGATCTCTGCCAGTCTTTTCTAAACCCTTGGACACCATAACGACGGCACCAACTACAATTGGCATCAACTTTACTCTCGTGTTCCACAGTTTTTCAGTTCTTTAGCAACTTCCAAGTATTTGTCTATCTTTTCGTTTTCTTTCATTTTTACTCTATAGTTCGCCGTAACTTCAAAATCAACGAGATGTCAAGTTCTGTTTTCTTGTTAATTACTACTAAGTCTGGTCTTCTGGCCGGGATTAGGTGATTCGTTTGTATCTCAAAATTTCAGAGTCTAATTTTCTAGGACGGATTTTGGGTTGTACATATACCATTTGGTCGTATGGTCAAATTTTAATTTCTTGCACAATTCCCAACCGATTAAATGTCCTACCCAGTCGTGCGTAGTTTTTTTAGTCCCTTTTGCTAGTTTGATATAATCAATTATATGATTATCCGTTTCGTCTCTGCCTCCACACATCCTACACTTGCCATTCAGTTGTGCCTTATCTATTTTCTCTTTGATATAGTTTGTTCTTATGGCATTTTCTTGTGCTGCATGAGAGGTTCAGTTTCTTCCTTCTTAGTCATGTCTAGGTTTCTCGTGTGCAATATATTATTATTATTATTATTATTATTATTATTATTATTATTATTATTATTATTATTATTATTATTATTAAATATGTAGATAGAGGAATTAAGTATAATTAATTAAGTTAAATTACCACGACCAGAAAATTCAGCAAACAGTGTTTCGCATGTCGTTACACGGTGTTTGGTCGTGGTAATTTAACTTAATTATTTATTATTATTATTGTTGTGAATAATAATAATAATAATAATAATAATAATAATAATAATAATAATAATAATAGCACACTGTCAGTTATTTCGGACAGGATGACAAATTCCATAATGAGATTGACTGTTAGAAAAATGTTATCAATCACAATCCAACTTTGATACTGTTTGAATACTTTTCTTGCTTAAAAACATAGAGTAATGAGATTGATTTTTATTCATCTAGAAAGTAATGAGGCATTCTTCTTTTTTAATTTTCAGGTTGACAAGTCTACCTAACTATTACACGATATTACAAGATGATAATAAGTGTCTCACCCATTAATCTGTGTGCTTTCTCATCGGTAAAAGTCGGTGGACTTCACAGAAGACCAATTAACAACAAACACCTCCAGTTCACCAAAACTCTTTTAAAAACTACTGGCCTAGTGGATTTAACCAGTCGTCTCCTTCAAAGCTCACGACAACAACAATCTCTCTATTTAGTGAAATAGGAGTTATTGTTTCAGAGCTGCAATATCCAGGATTATACAAGATCGGTTTAATGGGAAAGTGCTACTTGGGAGACGGATATTCAGGAGTCAAGGTCAGATAACTTTTTCGAAGTATTTAATTGCTTACTCACAAACATGAATTATGACACTCCGTTGGTGGTAATTGATTTGCGTGGCGATACCATTCGTATGTACTTGTACTACTACACATACCATCGGATATCCCACTACTGACGACCACGTTTGGGTACAGCTATTTCTAAAGAAGCATAACCTACCAGGTAGGCCCCTGTCAGTGGGTAATAGATCATGCCAGCTGTATCTTCATTATGACAATAAACTACATCTGGTGCTGAAGTTTTGGAGTCCCTCGTTTTCATTACTAACAGGTACACTCTGATCCAGAGTAAAATTGCTTGTCTATGTGTCAAATAGATTTGTTTGAGATAAAATTTACATGATTTTAAACTACATAAATAATTCATAAAGGATCATAAAGAAAGTAATTCTAATTATGAAGTAAATTAGGATTGAAAAGATTTTTGTACAATATTTTCTTTAATCGCAGATTATATTTGATAAACTGAATTTATCGGTTATCATCGTAAGAAATGGAATCAATAACCCGAGTTCAAATCCTAGACGAGGCTGTTTGCGTTTCACTTCGCGTAATGTCCTCGAAAAGGCATGAATATATCTGTTCTCCTCGGGCTATGAGTAAATAGTAGGACAGACTGGTCGTTTTAGTTAGGCAACCAGTCTAGGAGAATGAAAACTTGATCTCGTATCGCATGTTGCTCGTGGTAGTGGGTAATGGGTAAATACTGATATTTAACACATTGGCTCTTAAAAGATTGATATTGTAAAAAGAAAGTAAGGAGTTGATTGGTTTGATTTGAATTGAATATACATTTTTACTGTATATGATTGGAGACCATAATTGATAAATTGACTTTGGCATTCAATAATATACCAATGCCGTAAAAAAATATTCGACCAATCTACAATGTACAACCTCTTTGATTTAGATAGTCACAGTCCTACTAATAAAGCTTGTCTCATAGTGTTACATAATCTATGAATAAATTATTGTCAACCCCCTGTATTTCTGAAGGGATGGCCCCTTTTCATATTACGGGCGGGACTTTCCATGGAACATTACAGAAAGCCCGTGAAATACGTGAAGTCACGAGTTAACCCTCAGTTCCTGCTTGGACTTCAGGCAGAAAGCATGTCTGCCTTAGCTGGACTCAATTGCACACGCGTGTTGTGTTAGTTAGAAGAAGAAGTTTAAGCAATAAAAGTTTAAAGAAATAATATGGTGTTCTTGCTTGATGAATGTCTTGGCAAAAAAACTGACCAAGAAGAAGGAATACATCAAAGACGATCAGCCAACAAGAATTTAGAAATAGAATTCAACATGGAGAGAAAGAATAGAAACGACTAGAGATCACCAAATGGCCAAAGAAGTAAGTTATGCAAAATGCATATGCATCTCTCTGTCTACCTATGTCTATCTCTCTCCTCTCTCTAGTAAAAGAACACTTGTGTATATACCCAACATGGGTATATGTGTATGAGTATGTAACAATAGTTGTCACGAAACAAGAATGAAGATGGGTTAGGGTGACCCTCCTTTGACTGCTATATCTTCACCATGATGAGACATAAGTAAAAAAATGTATTAAAAATAAAGTGGAATGGAAAACCTTCTATGACTGAGTTACAGCCATCACAGAAAGATAGAAATAAATACAACAGAATGATCCAATATGAATAAAGCAAGACGGACATTAGTTTAACAGGGTGCCTACTACATTCCAAAGGCTGACGGTAACAACAGTAGCAGCAGCAGGTAACATTAACATTCAAAGTCCAGAGAAATGATGATTGGATGATGTCAACCAATTGGATGATAATGTAATTGTGCCAAAAGAAACGAAAAGCGCGCGAAATGATAACCAATGAGAGTCAGTTGGAAACACGGCACGAGTAAACTCGAACGCAAGTAATCGTCTGCGCAAGACAATATTCGACTGAATGAAGAATCCGGGATCGACACGGGGTTCTGCCAATAATCCCGAGAAACATAACCATTATATCTTTCTGCTCGGCGGTGCTGTATATTCAACTTTGGAGATGAATAAAGGTTAATGTTGAAACTCTTCTTGATTCCAGTGAGAGATCTGTGAACGATGTCTTATAAATGAATGGAAGGCGACGAATTAAGAAAAGGCCAAAGGAGTGAAATGGACCCGGAGTACTGCGCGAAATAAAACAGAAACAGCCTTGTCTTGGATTTGAACTCGACTCGTTGGGACCTACCTCGTACATTGGATAATAACAAATTCTGTTATTCTAACCATCGAGCTGATTCACTATATTCTGCCGATCGATAAATCCTTGAGTGAAGTTAAAAAAAAGAATACAACCTTAGCAGTTGGTCAAGAGATAGGATCGAGGAAATGAGTTTGTGTCTTCTCAACAAAACTGCAGATCAAAGTTAGGTTTTTGGTTTCTTCCTTTCAGAAATAAAGACATTGTGAATTACCAAAAAGTAAAAAAAGAAAATGTAATGGAAAAATAACAAAACTGGAAAACTGGAAAAGAAATCTTAGAAAAAAAAAGTTATACTCTACAAATAGTGTATGTCGCCGCTTGGCCATCAAGCAATAAGTATTAAACAGCCAAGAGGTTCAGTGGTATGGTTGACTGTAAATGAGTTTATTGGTTGATCGGTGGATGAAGTCACTCGTTCCTGCCAGTGAAATGAAGAATGATTGTTTGATGTCAAGTCGACTAAATAGCAGCAATTATCGCAATCATCGTTGGTTGTTAAAGAGAAGAAGTTTCCGTTGCGCATGCGCCTATAATGCGATATAATGTAATATATTCTTTATTGATTATTGGGGTTATGGAAACCTATTAGTTATACGATAACCTATTGTTTGAGCCACTCAAGTGCTCAATCACAAAAAAAACATACATTTTTTTAAATCCAGGTAATTTTGAAAGTCCTACTCTCTCTCTCTCTCTCTCTCTCTCTCTCTCTCTCTCTCTCTCTCTCTCTCTCTCTCTCTCTCTCTCTCTGATGCAAAAGTTCCTATCGCCCTGTCTTGCACAATTTGTCTTTAAAGTATATTGCATGTGCACTCAACTTTAATAAAGTTTAGGATATTTTTTGAAATTAGGAAAAATATATTTAACACAATACTACACAAAGGAATATTTGAACATTTCTCTTTGTTTGTTCGAAACAAAAAAAAAAATCATTATCATTGGCGGGGAAATGGATTCAAGAAGCAAAATCGAAAAAGAACATTGTCTGTATGTCTTCATTATCTCAACTTATCGAGAGGTGAACAAGTTCTTTTTTATGTTTTATTGATACTCATATCGCATATCGTTGCAATAAGCAATTGACTCATTTAAACAACACATTGGAATTGACAACAACTTTTCCTGTGTAGAAAATGATTCTGTTGCAATACAGAATTCATCTTCAAGTTATAAATCCGACGAAGCAACCGATTATGAGACAATAGATTAAGTATTTTTTCGCATCTGATGTCACAGTTGAGCAACTTATAAGTGGGGGATATATAGACGTCTATCAAAGTCAATGTCAATTCCATATCAGCATTCACGATACTTTTCAACAACCCTCTTTTAGGCAGGGATCTTGCATTCACTTTATTCTAAGCCCCCTGTGGGGAGAGGGCTGTTACTTAATTAATGGATTGATGAAAGAAACATAAGGAAATAAAATTGACGGGAAACTTTTAACGCCGACTTGCGCCCATTTCTTTTAATTCCAACGTGCGTCCATTTTCACCTGGCGCAAAGATCCGATCCATACGGTACAATGACCCCAGGTCTTTACTTTCCGATTTTCAATTAAATGTAATGGATCCTTTAATGCACTTGTTGATACTGGTTTTCACTCCACATCATTACATACAACCAGGGTGGATGTAATTTAATTCAGTGATTATTTAACTATTTCTCCGGATAGACGCTAGCCATGATGTTATTTATTGAACTCGTCAATACAGATTATTGTGCTGACAAGATGATGTAGTATTATCTACAATAGGTGACCAAGAAGTATTGGGTACTTGCCGTCACACCGTTCTCCCACAAAAGGTTCGCCTCACCATAGTGTAGGAACCACACTGGCCCAAAGCTAGAAAAGTACGGCGGTGATTCGTTATCTGGCAGGTCTAACCTAAATATAAAGGTGAACTTCCATCGATATAGTATGTGACATGACAATCTACGAAGCGATACACTTACCCCTGTTCCCTACATCTATATACATAATTCGCTACTACTACCCCCATATACGATAGCCTGTGGATATTTTCTATTTGTTTAGGTAATTATGTATGTATTGAATTCTTTCTGAATATATGTGTGCCTGCAGGCTAAAAAATAGAAGTGGCGATTTGACAACTTCATTTACAGTCCTTTTTCTTTGAGATTTTTTTCTTGTAATTCTAATTAGAATTGTATTTCACATTTTTGAGGGAGATTGTACACGAGAAGACTTGGAAATGGCTAAGAAAGTGAAACCCCAAAAGAGAAATTGAATCTCTTATAATAGCAGCACAAAATAATGTCATAAGGACCAATTCGATCAAAGCGAAAACAGATAAAATACAACAGAATAGAAAGTGAAGTTTGTGTGGAGACAGAGACAAAACGGTCAATCTCATTATAAGTGAATGGAACAAACTAACACAGAGGGAATACAAGACTGGACACGATTATGTGGGAGAAGTACAATATATTAAAATTTGACCATATTACAAAATGGTATGTGCACAAACCGGAATCCGTCCTAGAGATAAAGACGCACTAAATTCACTGGGATTTTGAGATACAAACGGATCACCTAATATCGACCAGAAGACCAGACCTAGTGTTAATTAGCAAGGAAAAAAAAGAGGTGGTGGATTTTGCCGTTCCGGCAAACTAAAAGTAAAAATGAAACAGATAAATACTTGCCAGAAAACTGAAAATACTGTGGAATATGAGGGTGAAGCTGGTACACTTGCAATGGTATTCAAAGATTTGGATAAAGGTCTGCAGGAATTTGATATCAAAGGAAGAATTGAGACAACCATGATAGCAGCATTTTTAAGATCGGCTAGAATACTCAGAAGAAGCTGTTTTGACCCAATCTGCCCTGTTATTTATCCATAATTGAAGGGAGAAGAGATGGATTCATCCCTTTTCCTTGGACATTAGCGTGAAATGAAACAAAAGTTCAAACTTAGTCCAGGATTTGAACCTGGGCTGCCAATTTTGGATTATTCTTTAGTATAAGTCATAAACAGCTTCATCGGAAATATATAGCAATTGGACGTTGCATTATGGGAAAAATAAATTGTCCAATTACTATGAAATACCTGGTCGTTATCAGCAATTTAGTTCAATTTTTTTATCTGTCGGAAGCACCAACCTTATGATTGTAAATGTTGAAAACTAAATATTGATGCAGAACATTTACCAAATATTTGTAGGTTTATAAGTTTTATTATCTGTATTGCCATTTAATATGTTAAATCTATTAATTACAATTTCATTTCCCACAACGATAACTGTTACACAGAGCACCCCTCATTTCAAAACAAGTACTTCACTGAAAAATAACCTTGTGTCGCATCCTGATCGTGTCATTATAGAGCTAGATTAGGTACAGTTATTAGAAGTCCAGTGTTTCTCAGTAAAGATTCGCCTACCACTTATCTCAACTTCACTTAGAAGAGACTGGATATATTTTTAAAGCATTTGTTGTTGTTTTTTGTGCGTGGGAAATAGTTTACATATGCCATAAATACGACAATTCCTGGAACAACAAAAAAAGAGCTAACTGTGTCGGTTGTCCTTTGCAGTCTGCATGTAACTAACAAACATTTTCTTTGCTTCAACTGACTGTAAGAAAGAAAACGAACGTAGAAGAGGAAGAAGCGAGAATTGTCAGTCGAGAACGAGGTATTAGCAGATGAAGGTGTCATAGGGTCACGACCAGAAATAATACGCAACAGGGCATGATAGATAAAGACCAAAACAATACGAAATGATGAGCAGATGGCCGGATGTGGTCAAGAATAAACAGGATGAAACAAAGCAGGAAGCCATGAAATGTAGAACATCAGGCGCCAAAAAACAAAAACAAAAAAAAACAAAACGAAAAAAACACTAAGAAAAATACTAACTAGTCACAAAACATTACGACTACAGTAAAGTGTGCCATTTTATGCATATATGTGTGTAGAATGAAATTGATGTTTGCCTGAAAATTGCTTTGTAAGCATGAAATTGGAGTTGCTAGACCCTTAAGCAAAGGATATATATATATATATATATATATATATATATATATGGACTCTCCCGTCGATTTTCTACGTATGAGGGTTCATAAACACAATGAACATCCACACATGGATTTGTTTATAGTGGTGAAGGCTTGTGTTGGACCATCCACACTTTTTGGCACAGTCGATAGGAAAGAATTGGTGCATCAAGGGTTGCCACAAACCCAATCAATGACCGACCTCAGGAATTTTGAATTCAGAGTTATCCCTCTCCTAGATTGGTTACCTACCCAAGGCTGAAGGGCCCAGTCTGCCCTACTATTTAACCCATAGCTGGAGGGAGAATATATGGATTCATACCTTTCCCAAGGGTATTAGCGCTATGTGATATATATATATATATATATATATGGAGGCACGTGGGCTAGTGGTTAGAGTCGTGGAAAATGGACTCGTCGATTCGAGTTCAATTCCTAGACGAAGCTGTTGGCATTTCACATAGCGCCTCCATATATATATATATATATATATATATATATATATATATATATATATATACTGCATAGATTATTACGGATGCGGACAACGCAGATTATCTGGCGCTTCTTGAAAATATACCTTTACAAACCGAATCACTGCTACATAACCTGGAGAAGGCAACAAGGAACATTGGCCTCTATGTGAACTCTAATATAACTGGGTTCCTGTGTTTTAAACAAGATGAGGCCATCAGTGAACAAGTTCACGTACTTGGGTAGTAATATCTCATCCACAGAAAGCCATTTTAATGCGCGCATAAGAAAGGCATAGACTGCTATAAACAGAATATCAATCATGTGTCAGTCAGATTTTACACACAGGTTAAACTGGCAATTCTTCCGAATTTTTGTATTAGTGCTACTGTATGGCTGCAATACATGGACCCTAACAAAGCACCTAGAGAATAAGATAGATGGGATTTGCACAAGAATGCTGCGTGATGTCTTATACAAATCGTGGAAACAACACCCTACACAAAAGCAGCTTAATTATCCCCTACCGCACAAACTATCCACATAAGACGGACAAGGCATGCGGGAGAAGAAAGGACTAACTCATAAGTGACTATCTTCAGTGGAAAACTGTACACGGACATTTCCAGTGGGGACCATCCAGCAAGAACCTACATAGATCAGCTCTGTGTGGATTGTGGATGTTGCACAGAGGACCTTCCGAGAGCGATGACCAATAGAGACGGTTGGCGAGAGATTGTCATGGATACCCGTATTGCCACATGCCCCGACGATGATATATATATATATATATATATATATATATATATATATATATATATATATATATATATATATGTAATGAAAGTTGAACGACAAACGTTGGATAAATAATCCAAGAGTGCTCAAATACGGACAATCAGAACTATTAAAAACTAAAATTGTTACTTCATCATCCATCACGGTTTTGTAACTAAACGTTTCATTCGAATGTTTATGTAAGTGAAAAATAGATTGTCTAAAATAACAAAAAAGCAAGATAAAACAAAACAAAACAAAACAAAAAGGCATTTACGAACACAAAGAGTGATAAAATAGGAGATAATTTGATAAGAAATCTTCACAATAAAGACCATTCAATAAACATTAGAAAATTCAGATGATACTATATAGACATAATAAATGCACTCGAAAATTAATCCAATCAGCAGGTATCTCTCATTTTAAAACCATAAAACAAAGATCAGTATGGTTATAATATTATTAAAACAAAATATAGTTGCATCAGATATAAATTACTTAATTTAGTAAAATTTACCTTTATCGACATATCCAAATAGATTTTATAGCAGCAAACATTTTGATCATTTTTTTCAATTTTAAAATACCTTTACAAATATCTGAAACATATCGATAACATCACGTACACAAAGCACAAAAATAAAACATCAAATAGACTTTTAACAACAAATAAAAAATACTTTAAGAATTTCGGTTATAAAAGATTTCTTTAAAAATCTTAATGTCACAATATATTCAGTTAAAGTCATGACACGTTCATATACTATAAATTGAACAACAGTATCAGTAATTTTTTAGTGTTTTCACTTTTTTAGTTGTCTTTGATAGAGAGTAGAATGTTACACATGAAATAAACGATGTTAACACCAGATTTTCAAGTCCTATTTCTTACCATTTTTTCGGATATTATATCCATCACACACACACACACACACACACACACACACACACCACAGTGGCACCCTTAGCGTAACAGTTATCATCATAGGAAATGAATCAGTGAATCCAAGTTCAAATCTTGGTGAACCTGTTTTTGCTAATGCTGTTGGGAGAGGCATGGATCCTTCTCTTTTCCCCACAGCTATGGATAAATAGTAAGACAGAATTAGTACGTCAACCACCTAGAAAAGTGAAAACTGAATTCAAAGCAGCTGTACTCCATATGAAAATAATTTGTGTCACATCCTATGCGTGATAGAGGTGTTGGGTAATCACACACAAACACACACAGATATATTTAGATGCTTGTATTTATACATTATTAGTAGCGAAAATCTTTTGTGTTGTTTGGGGGTCTGCTTTCCTTTGGCTTTCATATGGGCTCTCATCAGTGGTAAGTACATCATTATTTCAGTTAGACGACAGTAGTCATTTACGAAGCTTAGATCATTTTGATACAAAGCCAGAAGTGTGAGGCACCCAGTGAAAACTAAACTCGCCTGCTAGCCTAGATTGTTAACCATTATACCATGCGAGGCGCCCCCGAGATTTCCCCGTACTTCTGGAATTGTACCAAATAACGTTTCCCGACTGAATTAATTACATACTTCCCATCTATGATGTTTGAGCTCATGTGAAAGTCAAAGAGAAAAATACCCCTAAGCAAACGAAAGACTGTCGTTATCAACTAATACTAATACATTACAAATATACATTCTAGCGTATATATATATATATATATATATATATATATATATATATATATATATATATATATATATATAAAGTTCTAAAATATAATAAAAAAGATTACCGTAAACAATTCTTCCACACCCACAAGTTCTGAACCTGATATTTTGCATCACAAAAATAAGGGGTGGGGTCTAAGTTAAGGGACTTGAAAAAAATCAGAACGTTTTGAAATAAAATAACTGATTTGTCATAAAATTAAATCATTGATAATTCAACACTGAACATTTCATTAAAATCAGATTATTCCCTTATTTTGTAATTAAATGTCATTTCGAACATTTTACGTAAAATAAACTAATCCTGAAATAAAGGAATATCATAATACCCGAATTCTTAACTTTACTTATCGTTAAATATTTAATGAACGAATAAATACTAAATTTTCCTCTTTCAAATAGAGACATGTTCGTTGGTTGGTTGGATTTTACAGCATATCAACCCTTGTTGGGTCAATTTATGCCAAAGTTATGTTTGTTTTATTCATTATTACTGGGTATTCAAATTATTTATAATTCACTTTTTAAACATTTTAAATCTCCTTTTTATCTATTTAACCCATATATAGGCCTACCAAGTACTGCCACTCCGGGTCAAAGTGGGCCCGTGACTAATGGCAATGAATGAGTACTCCACACTTCCCAGAGCTCCAAAATTGGAACCTCACCACTATATGCAGTTTAACGTCATAACCATGACACTAAGACCCTCAGCCACCGCCTTTTAGCACATATATTATAAAAAGGGGATGGTGATTTTATCTTAAGAGAAATACTGTAGGGACAATCATAAAAGTGCTTGGGCTTGACATGACCAGCCGATTTACTGGAGGGACCTCTCTAACTGCCCGTCTAGCTCAAGTAACGGTCAAAGTGAAGTGTTGTATGCCATGACACCTACGAACAAAACGGTGGACCAATTGGACGGAGGTTTTACTTAGCAGAGGTGCTGTTGGCGTATTCTACTGCTCAGCTGTTAGAGCAAAATAAATACTGACATATGTTTAATACTTAGCACTTTTTAATTGCTACTTTTTAGTGTAAAAAATAAAATAAATTAAATTAACATTATCTTAAACAATAAAAACCTGGTATACTTCATTTAAAAAACAGCTATGAAAAATTGGCATATTTATCTATAAGTGATAGTATATATAAATTGTACATTTTTAAAATAAATTACACATAAAGGATACACATATACACACACACAATTTATTAAAAAATGTAAAATTTATATATACTATGACCTATAGATAAATATGCCAATTTTTTAATAGATTACACACACATACACACACACACAAATATATATATATATATATATATATATATATATATATATATATATATATATATATATATATATATATATATGAAAAACCTTTGTGTTATCAAATTATGAATTTACTTTGGAAATAATGGATACGAAGAGCAATTTAGTAATTGACCAACGAAAACTGCTGCGTGCAGTCTTGAACAAGTCGTGGAAACAGCACCCCACAAGAAAGCAGCTGTATGGCAACCTGTCCCCCATCTCGCAAACCATCCGAGTGAGACGTACTAGTCATGCAGGACACTGCTGGAGAAGCAAGGATGAGCTCATAAGCGACGTTCTCCCGTGGAAACCAACACTTGGACATGCAAGTGTGGGTCGCCCACCAAGGACCTACATTGACCAACTATGCGAGGATGCTGGTTGCTGCGCAGAAGACCTCCCAGGGGCAATGAATGATAAGGGAAGGTTGGCGAGAGATTGTCATGGATATCCGTGTTGCGTGCGCGACATGATGATGATGATGATGATGATGATATATATATATATATTCTGATTTGTGCATATACTATTTGTCAGAAGGGAAAAAAACAGTTTTTTTCAAATTCACAATTATTATTATTATTGTTATTATTTTCACTCGGTACAAGTTTTTCATTCCAGTTTTAACTGATTGTTTTTCATTGAACTCCTCGGGGTTACAGCAAGAATCCCCAGAACTCCAAAACCCTTCTAAGTATTCAAGCTGTTTTTAACAGTTTTGTGAGTTTTTCAACGCCGGATTCTGTTTAATGTAAAATCCAGAATACCACTTTTTGGGGAAGTGCTCTTAACCCTCTGCAGAGGATGCAGTCGGCGTATTTTAATCTCCACCGAAAGGGCTGTTTCCATTGTTTGAATTATAAAACTTATCTTAATATGAGTTACGTAATGACCCTCCCACATCCAACCTCCAACTTTCTGTGCTGTCAGCCTGAGCGCAGGTGTGGGTTATGGAGTGAGAAGAAGGGGTCAAAAGTTGAGCTTGATTTGAAACCTAGCGAAAATTTAGGGTTTTTAATAGTTGGTCATCAGACAATAAATACACATAGCGAGACATACATTTTCCTGTTATAACGATTAATAAGAGAATGATTAAATGCTTTGAAACCGACACCCTTTTACAGGAGGTGGACAGTAAGACATGAAAGACAGATCTAAAATAATTAAGAAAACTTCCAATCATAACTCTCATACTTCCTGAAAGTTGAACTCGAGCCACAAATGACAACCATAGAGAGACAGGCGGACATTTGGCGAATTATAACAGCATTTTATATATAACACGAAGAGAAGGAACAGATACACTTGGATACCAGCACGCAAAACTGATAAGCTATATAACCCCCCCCCTCTATGGTACTGGCTGTGATACGGGGTCGGCTTAGTAAGCCTCCCGTGCGAGGGCTGGGCCGTGCGAGGGCTGGGGTAAATTTGCTTAGTTTTGTCGGTCTTCCCTTTAAGGAGTGCCTCAGGCGCCGGGAAATAAACTTAGCCTTTACTCCTTTTAAATGATGGCACAGATGCTGTCGGGGAGAGGGTGAGCCCCCTGTAACTAAGCTTATTATTTGTATGTGTCTCCCGACACCCCGCACGGTGCTGTGATGTGATAAAAGTTCGTTTTAACTTCTGGAACCTCGCAAGAAGCAAGACTCCAAGAAGCAAGAAGCAAGAAGCAAGGGGCGGTGCTAAATATTGCTTACTTCCGTCGGCATTGTCCATCACAAACACCTCAGTCACCGGGAAATGAACACAACCGTTACCCCATTTAGATGAGATGGCAGGTCATTCCTGGAGGAAGCCCCCTTGAACTAAACTTATTAGTTATTTTCATGTTCCAGGAAACGACACTTTGAAACCTGCATTAAGAAAGAAACAATAATCACAAACACATGATAACCTCTCCAGAGCGTTCGTATATTATCAATGTGACAAGTTGCTATCTATCAGTTACACTCTGACTAAAATGTTGTTTGTTGAAGAAATGTAAGGCTTATCTTTTCCTCTATGTAATCTGTGCATAAGAAATGACTTTGAGCTAATATTATATTTTTATCTATTTGAAAAATATTTTTATATGTTATTTGACTGAACAAATAAAGAATTAAATTGGTCAGACGATAACGAATGACTTATCTCTTAAGCTGCTAGAACGAAGGAATATCTAGAATTCAGCTATTCTTTGCCTGAATGTCTAACAGCGCACACCTACACATTTCCAATAAATGCGTAGATATAGTGTTTAAATACATATATTTAAAAGTATTACTGTATAATCATGGGTTCATGACAGAAACAGACTCACATAGATATAGTATTGGCCATAAATAACCATATCTAAACATTTTTTTAATGAAAAAGTTCAGTTTTCTAAACCAAAAATAAAGGGATTTTATTATTTTTAGCGGATCATTATCTAGTAAAAAGAATATTATTAAGTAATATTTATTAGCAAACTCTATAGCATTGAAACTCTGTGAACATGTCTTGACCACTGTGTAACCAAAAAATAAAGGTTCAATCACGAGAACTCTCGCGGTAGGTACCAGAAACGGCAACATACAAGAGTTGGGGATTTTTAAAAGGGTTAGTTACTGGCAGAGCGACAAGTAACAGCCAAAACTGTGGGGTTAGCGGAACTGCTGTCCACATTGGGGTTGAGCTATGATTTACTTGAAAATACCACTTCACGTCTTCCTGATTTTGAGACCGGTTCAAAGGGAAGATGATGAAGTAAGAGGGTTTTTTGGATCACGAGTCTGACATTTTTCTTTCTTGATCTGAACTCATCGTCATCTCTTCGTCTCGTCTTTGACCCTGACAAACTTCTTTATGGCCCAGTTTGAAATCATAAGTGTCCAGATTAGACTATTCATGTGCACATTCATGTGTACAACATTCAAATCATACACGGAGTAAAGAATTAAACAATGTGTTAGAGCTCAACATGCTCATCAACTACCACAATAATACCAATCAAATCGGGTCCCTTCCACGGCTTGAACTGCTTCGGTCATGTGATAAACGCGCCGCAAACAAGAACGTATCAGTACTAGTACGTGCCAAAATATTGCAAAACCTTTGACTCACCTTAGTTTTTATATTGATATTTGTATTTGTACATGGTTGCTCCCTGTAAAATGACGAGTAATCATCAGAGTAGGTGTGTATATGCCCCCCCCCATGTACACACCTACTCTGATGATTACTCGGAGGAGGATATAAAATTCTTACTAAGAGAAAAGTGATTTTGTTCAACCACTTTTAACAATATTTAGATAAATTCAATTTGCATTTGTTTTTATATCCTCTCTGGTAAACCGTAATTACTTTCCAAACAACATAATATATATATATATATATATATATATATATATATATATATATATATATATATATATACAAAAATTATTGCAATGAAAAATATAAAACGATTTCTATTCTGATGTCAGTCTCTAATAAAGTTGCTTCTTTTCCACTTGCACAGATGAACGCAACGGAACGCCGAGGTTTTAGCCAACATTTTAAAAGCTGATTATCTAAATAGATATACGTTTAACAGTTGATAAATTGATGTAACATAAACTCCACCCCCATTTCTCCCACTTCTTTTGTTGTATCGAGTCATGTTTAATAGATACTGATAGGTACTCCAGTTCGATGGTTTCGGCTGAATTGAGGGTTAATGGTATCCAATTCCAGAGGACTATTATTCCTTCAGACAGTATAGGGGGTGTAGTTATCATTATTGCCTGATATCTAGACAAAAGATAGGAATGTCGTAAAGAGGAAAACCAACGGAGATGGAGATTTTTGTAACTGCTACAAAATTCGTGGGAAGTAATTACTCCTATTAATAATAATCATTTACTTGCACACAGTTGTATAGTTTAAAGTATTCCGATCTAGTAACTTAAAAAAAATCTATTTGACTCATACATAGGACGCTAACAAGCACTGCCACTTCGGGGCAAGGTAGACCTAGAAGTATTGGCTATGGATGTGTACTCCACACTCCCCAGAGCTCCAAACTTGGGCCAGATGCAGTTTAATGTTATACGATGGACACCCCCTTTTTAGGGGGGGTCTTATCCCCTGCATGAGATGCAAGTAGCATATTCTAAGCCCCGCTGAAAGGGGTGTGCATTGTGATAGTCTCATCCCACACCATGTTAAAGTCAATGAACAGAATGCGACATACGGACAATTCATAAGCGGAATACAGCTGGTTTTAATTCAGAGTTTTCCGTTTCCTAGTTGGTGTAACAAAGCTAGAGAGCATAGTCTATCTAGCTATGTAGGTGGGGTGAGAAGAGATAGTCCATGTCTTTTCCAATGGCATTGATGTTGAGTAAAACGTAAACAGTCTCGTCCAGGATTTGAATTCGGCTTGTCATGTTCATTTCTTACGATGATAAACAACACGCTACATATACTTCTACCCGATGGTATACAGTTAAATACTTATTCACTCAGGAAAGCGAACCCCGAAAATTATACACAAATGTTCCTGTTCATGAATTCCGTGGCAGCAATTATGGAATTATCATATTTAACTTGGTATTTTATTTAGCAGTAAATATATAACAGATAAGACATAAAACATTCAATAGCTGAACAGTCTGGCTTCAAATATATCTTAAACAATTTAGATTAAATTATTTGAATTAATGGTATAATTTTTCCCCAAACCATACAGAGGAAAATATAAAACAACTCTATGTTGAGAAAAATGATAGAATGATCTTGTAATATGCATTCCTAAATCAAATTAGCAAAGAAAAACTGCCACTGAGACGAAGAAAAAAGCTCACAAGAAAGGGACTGAACTACCTCAAGCAACGGTATCGATTCCATACTCATATTATTTCCAAGGTTCTGACACAAGAAATTGTCCTTGTGAGCCAACTGAAGACATAACCTTTCCATATTCGCTTGCAAGTGGAAGTTGACAACAACGATACCATAAAAGATTATAAAGAATAGGCTTCTAGGAAAATTTGAACTCGTACACCTTATCCCTGGAAGAATGTTTTTTTAACAAACCGTGACAGCGTGTTACCGATTAAGCCATGGGATAAAATCATGAGATGTGGTGTTGTTTTTATTGGCATAATTTACACAGCAAGGACTATTGCCCTAATCTTGCATGTTATATTCAAAACATTTCTGTCGCTGTACGCCCCTGGCTTCTTGAATTTTTAGGGAATTTTATATCGAACCCTAAATTCAATCCACGAGGGCAGACTTTTCATTTCTGTCCATGACTTGGAATATGTCGTAACCTTTTATTTTAGACCAATCACAATGTAAGGGGAGGCAGTGAGTCGGTGAGAGGCTGCTTAAGAGGCCCTCGGGGTTAGGTTTATAAAAGTCGTATTTCCCGAAATTTAAAGCTATAACAATGTAAGAAGTTATCTAATCTATTTTCTTGTTGGTAGTTTTTACGACCCTTGGGGACAACACCGCCCAATACAAAAATAAAATGAAATAAATAAAATGAATAATAAATAAATAAAAATATCTGAATCACCCTGTAAAGGTGGATAATATCTGTTTGCTCTTATCTGTTTGAAAACTAAATTATTCAAGGATTTTAAAGTTGGAATCTTCCCAAACTCATTTTGCTTTCCATTGTTCGACAAAACTTTGGCTTCTTTAAGGAACATTATCAATAGTCATAAAGTTTTGGCACCACTAATATCTAATGGTCTGGAAGAACTGTCTTTTTAACTTGGCTGTGAGATTGGATTTCCATATGACCGATAATTTATTTATAGTAGCCCATGCCTTTCCTAGGCCGTTGTCATGTTAGTGCTGCTGTATGGCTGCACCACCTGGACCCTAACGAAGCGACTAGAGAATAAACTAGATGGGAGCTGCGCAAGAATACTGTGGGTGATCCTGAACAAGGCGTGGAAACAGCACCCCACTAGAAAGCAGCTGTACGGCCACCTGCCACATATCACCCAAACCATCCGAGAAATACGAACAAAACATGCGGGACACTGCTGGAGAAGAAAGGACGAACTCATAAGCGACTTCCCCTGTGGAACCCAGCACATGGGCACACCAGCGTGGACCGACCAGCAAAGACGTACATTGATCAGCTCTGCGCGGATACAGGATGCTGCATAGAGGACCTCCCGACAATGATGAGCTATATGGGACGGATGGAGAGAGATTGTCATGGATATTCGTGCCAACAGCTCGACATGATGATGAGGAATAACTAATAACACTGGGAATACAGTGGCAGCAATTCCACTGACATTCTCCTTCTTTTTATTTTTGTTATTACTTGCATTCTGCGTGGTAATTCTAGTTTATATAAGTTTTCTTTTTCTTATTTTGATGCATACATTTACAAATGAAATTACTTAGAAAAGTTTAAATTAGAAAAAAAATCACTCTTTAAATTACATACGCGTATATCATAATTATTGTAATTATTGTGTAAATTGTTTATTTATTATTACTTAGTAATATAACAGTACATACATTACAGAATAAACTTGATTAATGAACTTTGATTCGGGAGAGGGGAGGCACAGCCCATGTCATCTAAAAAGGTTCAATGCCTGGTATCTGAGTTGCTTCGTGGGAGTACAGTTGGAGCTGAGCTATTTTTGCCACCACTCTCCCATGTCACATCCTACACTGGCCGGTGTGGCTGATTATAAGTATTTGAACAAATAGAAAAGTTTAATTCCCATTGTTTGTTTTTGAGAGTTTAAAAAACAACTTTTTTTATACTTCAAAAATCTTGTTCCAAATCGACCAACACGTTTGAAAATGCAATCACACATTACTAGTTGGAAAAGTTGCCAAACTAATTTAGATCCACGCGTTAAAAATGTTTATTGAATCCTGTAATTTTAGGCAATAAACACAAATTCCATGTTTGTTCAACTACTTATGAGCAATATTTATAAAAGCTCTCATTCTTTATTTAAAAATGTAATTCTTGTTATGGTGTTACCAAGTTATTCTATTTCAAGTCTGTAGTTCAAAATCCTCTTTTGTGTTATCTATTTACTGCGTTTAGCTTAGTTGTGATCCAAGTATGGGGCAACCAGTGAATATCGAACTCACTGCCAATGGTCTGGTAATCTTGCTTGCCAACCATTACGCTCCATGAAATCCCCCCTTTTTAATAATTATTTACTCAGCTTAGCTTAGATGTGATACAAGGCCAGAAGTATAGGACACCCAGTGAGAATCAAACTCCATAACAATGGCAAGTTAATTTAGCTTATCAGAAATGACACCATAAGATGCTCCCTCTCTTTTTAAATATCCTCTCCATTCTTCTAGTAGTATGACTATATATCTATTCCATTCCTTAAATGCAAATTACATACAGCCACTAACCAAATGCCGAAAAGATCAGGCATTTTTTTCACTAGCCACCTCATATGCTTCGGTTTGAGCGTGGCTCTCCATATCACAAAGACCTTGTGTTAATCCGGTCTGGTGGGAGGCCAGTAAAATGACTACAAATATTGGCCAATATCACTACAATTCTAATAAAAACATTTTCCAGATATTTAGAATTAGAAAATGATATGTTACGCTGGTTGTATTAACATTTAGTCCTTTCATAATTTTCTAAGCGATTAAAAACGAATTGTCGGTTTGTACAAATACTTATGAGCTAGTAATTTCAAGAATTCACTTCGAACTACAAGAGATATTGTTTTTCCATGAAGGCAACACAACTGTAATTATCTAAAAAGGAACAGCCATTATATAACTTTGCAACTTGCTTCTTTCTTTATCTCTTACATTCCACAAAAGGTGCCAATGACTTCAAAGAAATTCTTTCATATTCTTTGTTATATACGTTAACTTTTCTTTTAATGTTGTTAAAAGTTCAAAGATTGGAGAGAAAAAAATTAACTCTCTACAGAGTTTTTCTGCTTGACAAAAACAAAACATTTCTTTTAGATATTATGGGAAATGTAGTTTTGCTTATAACCGAAAACAAGGATAATTTCTCTACAATATGACAGCATATATATATATATATATATATATATATATATATATATATATATATATATATATATAATATATATATGTGGTAGTCTAATCCTTAGTGTGATTATATTTATGTATGTGTTATATATATATAATATATATATATATATATATATATATGTCTAAATATATATCTTTTGGATTTGTGTGAAGCATGGGATATGAAATAAATGAGAACTTTGTTGGATGTTAAGTGTTAAGTTTCATTTTATTTCATTCAATATTTCGGAAGCATTTATCTTTATCTAGGAAACCTAAACTGACTGTTTTATGTTGCCTTTGGCACTTTTATAGCTGGGATTGCTGGAACTCCGGTCATCTGTGTGCTTGGTTGGCTGGGGTTGGGCTGCCTTTCTTTCGGTAGGTCCTTGAGGTTTGCATGACCCCTTTTCTCGTGGTTCTTGGGCTGGCTGCCGGAATGTGGGATAGGGACGGCTGGTTGTCCCTACTATCCTCTCCATTGGTGGCGTTGGGGTTGGATATGTTGGTCATTGGTGCCGAGGGGTTGTAGAAATATTTGTACGAGTTTTGGGCGCCTAAACCTGTCAAAACTAATAATCTCTGCGAGTGGAACGGCTCCCACAACATAGCTAAATCTAGAGCCAAATTATAGCGACTCAGAAATCAAAAAGTCAACTGGTTTACTCAACAAAATAAACAATATAAACACGAGAAAAAATCTTTAACAAGCTTAGATATAAAATCACTATACACCAATATTCTAGTCAATAAATGCATCGCATGCTTAGAAAATCATCAGAAATTCGACCTACAAATGGCGTCGCCTCTTGCATGTCTTTTCCTCGAATTCATAGAATCCGGTCCATTCGAATACATTTTGCCTACAGATTCTAGTTATTTCCAGTATATAGACGACGTTTTATTTATATGTACCTGAAACATAAACTGAATAAACAATAATCATAGATAATGTAAACAAATTCGAACCTACTATAGACTTCACGTGCGAGCTAGAGTACAATATCACATTACCCCCCTTTTTTTTTTAGATATACTATTGATAAATAATAACCAAGTAGAATTTAAAATTTACCACAAAACCACGATAAAAACGATCATATTCATTTTTATTCACACCATAAAAACCAAAATAAAAATTGGATAATTATCTTAGAGTTCTTAGTTTGCACCACCAAATTTTTAAATGAAGAATTCAACTATATAGAAAAATCTTTCACACTACAATATCATAAACACTTCATGCAAATTGCCAAAAAGAAAGCTTTCAAAATCCATAAATAAAAAATACTTTCCCACAATTTCTAATAAGATTTTTTCGAATAATAATCAATTACACACACACACAAACATACACACACACACACACACACACACACACACACACACACACACACATAAGCATACGGAGACCTCCTAAAATACAACATGATTATATATATATATATATATATATATATATATATATAATTAACCGTACCGTGGAAGAAAACCAGGAGGAAGCACACGAGCGAAAAAAGAACCGGTACGAGTCACTGCGTGCCGACTGCATGGAAAAGGGTTGGACATGCCATGTTATTCCTATTGAGGATGGATGTCGTGGATTTCTAGGACACTCAGTCATTTCGTTTCTTTCAAAAATAGGAATCACTGGCCGCTGTTTAAAAATTGCCTCACACCGTCTTCAGACCACGGTGCAAAATGCATCTAGCTGAATCTGGTTGAGGTTAAAAAGTAATCAGCATAAATGATACGCGCGCGGAATCATCATTACCGTGTTATTACGTAATATCTGCTAGCGCGTAATCACATCAACGGCCGAAAGCAAACGCGTTTTTAAATAACAAACTTTTTTAAGTAATAAACTGCACTGTTAACAAAACTCCTAAGATGAACGGATCTTATAATTTCTTCTCTGAATTATTTTATCTTTTTTTAATACCCTGCCCCGTGGCAAAAGCTGCTTGGTAGCGCTGGGAGTGGCAGTCCTGCATTAGCTACCGAAACTGTGTTATCACTCCTAGTTGGCAGCTGATGAGGGCAGGGTATCGCACGTGCTATCACACGTTGTATGACAAAAATTATATATATATATATATATATATGAAAAGATAAAGGATTGAAGCAGCAACAATCGTCTAGCATAGACAGTCATCAAATAATTAAAACGTATTTCTATTCGCTTGTTTAATTATGTTAGGAAGAGTTTTGATATACAGAGCTTGCCTGATATTCTCCGCCCCACTACTCTGATTTACCTTTATGACTTCAGAATCCTCGGTTTTCGTTCTTGCCTGATCGTTGAAGTTCTTGCAACTCGAACTCTTGAACCTTCTTGTACTCTACTGCGACCAATTGAGCCTTTACCTTTCACACAACAAATATTTAGGTTGCTTCCGAAGCGTTTTGGTCCTATTCGAACTCGTAATGCAAAAGTTCTCGAATTATAGCACGTTATATACATTCATCCGTGTATTTTTCAAATCCCGAACGGAGTGAAGAAATGTACAACATGTCAGCACACCAACTGATATGATATTAGCAACCACTATGAATACTTTTCAACGGTTTGAACTGATTAGGTCATGTGATACGAGCGCTGCAAAGTAGCACGTATTTGTAAATCTTTTGAATCTCTCTCGTAATATTAAAATCTTTTAAAATGACACATCTATTCTACATATAAAAGTCAAAACTGAGTTTACTTCCTTCCTCTCCGGTTCTTTATCTAAAAAAAACCCCATAAACATCGACTCCTATATGTAACGACCCTAAATATTTTTTGCTCGTAGCACACTTTAAAATCAACCAAAATATTTTGGGATACTTTCTGCATAAATTTAAAGATGTATAAAAAAGAAGGTATTCATACATTTACTTGTACATTTTGAGCTCAGGAAATTAGGCCTTTAATTGCCATAACTGTGTGCTTAGCGTAACGGTTATCATCATATGAAAAGAAATTAGTGACCCACGTTCAAATACCGGACGAGGCTGTGTGTTTCCCTTCATGCAAATCGCATTGGAAAAGATAGGAATACATCAGCTCTTCTCCAACTATAAATAAATAGTAGGACAGACTGGTTTCTTTAAGGGATGAATCTAGGAGAAAGAAAACTGAATTCAAACCAGCTTAACTCCGTGTAAAAATTAACCTAGTGTCAATCTGCTGACGACGGTGTGGGTTGGGTAAATACACAGTCTCAGTTCCACTCTTACTCAGAGTGATAGTACATGTTAGGGTACCAGCTATGGGTAAAATAAATGTTTGAAAACTATTTGTATTAGATATGAATACTTGTATTAATAGTTACTTGAAGCTATAATTGTTTACTAAGGGTTATTACTACTAAGTTGAAATCAGATTATTTAAAAATTATTGGTGTCAAATAGGAATACTTAAAACCATATAACTGTACAAAAAATTATTATTAAGTATGAATTGTTTGTTTAAACCATATAATTGGGTATAAATCATTAGTATTAGGAATACTTGAAACTATACGAATGTGTGAAAATTAGATTTGATATCGTATGATTTTAGACTAATAAAGTGGAATAAAAATGCTCTAAGAAAAAAGCATGACTCTATCTCCCTGTAGGCAAAATCTAGGTAGGGGCATTCAGGGCTCTCTAGTTGTCATATGGCAACTAGTAGAAAGACAACTCCGAAACATTGGTTATTGTTTACATCAACACCAACGGATTTCTCTAGAATATTCTGAAATCGTTTTAATCCAGACAGCATTTGTATTTTTTATATGATGGATTATGTTAAAATGACACTATCATCTGTGTAAACTCTGTGTATGTTTACAAGTCATCTCCCTGGTAAAACGTTACGTTATAAATCCACCGTATACTGCTTATACGTAGTCCTTTCATTTAACCATAAATTTAATTTTTCAAATTAAAAAAAAGAATATCAATCACTCATATCACACTACTGGGCAAAGTAAATAAGACCTTCTTTGCTGGATAACTTTAACACTATCAGTTGATTGTTTCGTTGTAAGCTATCTCAACCCTTGCTGGGTTATTCAATGCCAAAGTTACTTTTAAAATTATGGCCTCCGATTATGTACGGAGCAAAAATCCATATTTACGCAGAGATGAAAGTGAAATAAGTTTCGTATTATTGCGACAACCTTTTGCATATCCCAACTTGGAAATTTTTCAGATCTTACACACACCACTACACTTGTCTTCTTTGTCTTTCACTCTTCCAAAATCAAATCATGACCCAAGAAAGTAATATATTATTATGGCATTGCTAAAATGATGACAAATCAGACAAAACAGAACAGAAATGATTGAATAATGTTCTCTTATTTCTTGGCATTTTAAATAAATATTAATTCGCAAAAAGAAAGGCAAAAAAGAAATGACAATTATCAATATTCCCGACTTTCTTATTTTTTTCTTTGTCTAAATTTTTTGATTGACGTGGAAGTAGAAAATCATTCTTGATGAATTTGTATTTTATTTTCTAAATACAATATTATAATTATTTCTTATTTTTTTGTATTTTCTTAATAATCGCATAATTTTCTTAATTTATTAATAAGTGTTTCTCAAAAAGCAAACAAGTAAAATAAATGAACAATTAAATAAATAAAAAATAGATAAATGAACTAAGAAGAAATATTGAACACATTTCTGACTGCACAAAAATATAGAATATTATTTCCTTCACTCGGACAACACCAGATTTACCATCTATTGCCGACGTTCTTCTGAGAAATTCTTCTATTTCCTATTATGGCGGGAAAATGAAAAAAAAAGGAAGAAAAATCATCATCAAAACAATTGGAGAATTCAATTTCAGTTTTAAATAAAAACACAGAAATAACATTAAACAGAAAAAGTAGAAATCACTTCTTTTTCGGGTTTAATGTCACAGCCAATAAAATAAACCGACAAAAAATGCCATCCCGGAACAAGAGTACAGCTCCCACCATTTTAGCCCAAATAATCATACCTTTTCCGTTTGACTTGACTTCCTGAGGAGACCAAAGCGACCAACGCCTTCACAACCATTCGGTGAGGTTAGTTTCTCAATTTCGGCCGAACATTCTGGCTGACTTTTCTTGTCCAGTTGGTCATGCTTATCAGAAATGTCAATCAGTGGTCTTGCATAATTCACCGAGTGGAAATTGTCTGAATGGTTTGTGATTCATTCAACCATGCTATTCGACACCCGATGTCGATAGATTGAGAGCATTTATTGCCAACCTCTGTCGGTAGAGACGTCAAGAAAATTTCCACTAAGGGGTGGGACACAGTCTGTGTATAAAAGATTTCTCGCTGCTAACGATGAAAAAGACGTCGATCAGTAGTTTAGGCATTTACATATACCGTGATACTGTGAATTCGTTCCACTCGCAACTCAATTTCCTCGTATATCAAATCAATTTTCCCATTGAAATAAACTAAAATGCCATTAATCCGTTCCACCCCCCAAAAAAAACCCTCTCTTCAGTGATTTAAAGATTCGCTGTATTTATACATACTGGATCATCAATATTAATGCAGTGGATCTTAGAAATCACATATAGAATCATCCCTTACTACCAAGTTTTGGATAAATCTCTATATATATATATATATATATATATATATATATATATATTATTAAAAGTTCACGAGAACCACGAAAAAATAAGGTTGAGAGCAAAATAGTAGTTTGTCTCCTCTGCCGCATAATGAATGACTGAGAACAAGGAAACAGCAGCAGATGTATGGTTGCCACTCCCTCCGTCGGAATGTGAAACCGACTCGGATTTGTATTGTTCTCTCTCTTTCTTTATTTCTTGTGACGGGTCCCCTCACCGAGTGCATTTCGAAACGAAGGGCGCAACTGTGCGGTCTAAGATATGCAGACGGCGGACTAAGACGAAGCCAAGGCGCGAATCGGACAAAGAAATCCATCCGTCTAGACTGATAACAGTTGGACTGATATCGATTGACGATATCGATCGGGCTGATGCACCATCAACCGGATAGAGTGGCCCATAATGTTTATTTTTTATGAATAATATTTTTCTTTTGCATATTACATTTAGAAACTTAAATGTTTTAAGTGAAGTTATTGACATAAGAGTATCTGAAGCTTGCGTGTACCTCCAATTTTAGGTCTCGACGGTCGGACAGCAGCTGGGTTTTATGAAACAATAGAAAAGTGTGGCTGATGACAGGTGACACTTTATGGATAAAAATATTTATATCTAAGATTTTAAATCGAAAAATCGGAATAGCTCGACATTTTCATATGAACATCCTCAGGATGTGTGATTGCTACGTCAACCAATAGTGTAACCAAAACAACAGTGATATATATATATATATATATATATATATATATATATAAAAAAGAAAGAAAAAGAAAAAGAATAAAATCACCCGACTTTAAGCTCAGAGTGGTAGTATCTGTTAAGGTCCCAACTATGGATCAAATAGATCCATTTAAAAATAATTTGTGTTTGATATGACCATGTACTCCTCCCCACAAAAAAAATATCTTAAGAAACTACACAAAAATGTACATATGAACGTACAATGAACATACAATAAATGCAATTCCCTAGCAGAAAATAACCCTAGACAGGTTGGAATGCTGGAATAAACTAACTTTAAGTTTAAAAATGTCTAGATCTTCAGTGTTTGTTGATTATAGTATATACGTGTTCAATTAGCAAACACTTTTTAAATTAACGTTTTTGGTTTTTAATCGCAGACCACAGAAAACTGACCTGAAAGATTTTATTGGTCCTGAAATCGCAGCATTACCAAAGGTAATGATTATGTAAGCAATGTAAACTTCCGTAAGAGGCTTCAGAGAATGACAAGGACGATATAATCTATAAAAGAAAATAATGACATTAACAAAAGGAAATGGCAGATATGGTTCTTTGTTATTGTAAAATTAAAATTTGAATTTTACCTATAATACCCTTTTTCTTTTATTTACGCTCCAAACCAGAGATATCTTTCTGCCGGACCCTGTGATGTTTACTTGATGGGATCTAGAGAAATGCCCTCCATTAAATTCTGTGGCTGGTCATAGAAAGAGAAATAGAGAAAGCGAATCACTTTTTACGTATCTTTTTGTCACGTGTTTGCAAAATTGAGCTAGATAATTACAATAACATAAAGGCGGGTAACCATGTATTTATTCTATATTTTATTTATTCATTTTTGCTGTCAGTATTCCTTACAATTCTGTTCCCTGTATCTGTTGTGTCTGAGGAAATAAAAAGGAGACTTTGCAGCGTACAAGTTAAAATAAAATACATAGACGTGACAGACATAATTATTGTATTGTATTTTGTACATTTATATCGATAACAATGCAAAGAGAAATAAAAATAAAAAGCAATCAAGTGGACACATCATAAAAAGACAAATAATAAAACATAAAACATAAAAAAAAGAAAGAATGCAAATACATACACACAAACGAGATAGACAGGCTGAAAAAATCAAGCGTAAATGCACAACGAAATATAGAGCCAACAAACATTTTCATCTAACCAAAGAAACATGGCAGATATAATCATCTACACGGCTGGAACATATTATCATGGCACGCCCCAACATAGACTACACTTACAAACTGACAAACATAAGGCAACATTAAAAAAAGAATATAACAAAGCAATAAAAGAAAAAAGAAAAAATATCTAAAACGAACACAACCCACCCCGCCAACTAAACTACTTTCTGTGGTTATTTGGTCAGTATAATTTTAGCAATAGCTCTTTACCTTCTGCTTTCCTGAATGGTTTGGTGAAAGAGTAAGTTGTATCAATTATGAGTGCTAGCTGTCACTTCTTATTGGACACAAGACTTCAGCTTATCTTCAGTTAAGAATAACTTCTGTTGGTGGTCAGGTCTTTTTTTATTGTCTTTATTTAGCCCTTTCTCCCACGGACCTACAGCCACATATACAACAAAAAATAATGTAGACATAAACAAAATACTGGCGACTCTTCTTTAAAAAAAACTTTATCTAAGTACTGGTGTACCAACACACAAAGAACGATCGATTAGAGAGAGAGAGAGAGAGAGAGAGAGAGAGAGAGAGAGAGAGAGAGAGAGAGAGAGAGAGAGAGAGAGAGAGAGAGAGAGAAAACTATAGTGAGAATAAAAGGAGGCCAGTGAACAAATATGTTCAATATTCCTAAGAAACAAGGCACGCATTATTTAGCCGATGAAAATCATTCCGTACAAAATTAAGAAAATAACTTTGTTTAACATTATTTTTTCAGTTGTAGGATACAACACTTTAGGAAGACTCAGTGAATTGATACATGGAAAAGATGAAGACTATTTCTACTAAAATAAGTTCCATCAGACAATGTTACAGAAAACATATGAAACTATTAGTTATAGAATAAACCTAAGATGGGATTTAAATTATCCACGATATATATATATATATATATATATATATATATATATATATATATATATATATATGAAGGTGAGATGAAGATGTCAGAGTTACCTACCTTTGATTGTTGTATCTTCATCACGGCGAGACATATATAAAAATGTGAAATGGAAAAAAAGTGAAATGGATTCAAGATATTACGGGAAGATAAAAATGAATGCAACTGAACGATCGATATGAATAAAACAAGACGGACATTGATTTAATAAAGATTTTAATTACAACAATAAAAGAAAAGAAAAATATTAAAAGATCAGCACTGAATATGTAAAGGGATAGTTATTATATTCACAACTTTAAATGAGAAAACATGATCATAAGAATTTTGGAATTTTAGTATTTGTTTGGGTAATGATGCGTGTACTGAATTCTTTCTCAATATATGTGTGCATGTAGGTTAGAAAATAGGAGTGGTGGTTTAACAACTTATCTTCATTGACACTTCTTTTCTTTGAGAGTATTTCTTTTTATAATTCTGATTAGAAGTATATCTTATACTTTTCGCCATTTCCATTCGATTCAGCCTTTTTTTTACTTCGTCGACAATCATTCAATTACACTAAATCATTTATAGATCTCTCACTGGATTCAAGAAGATTTTCTGATGAATCTTTATTCATATCCAGAGTTGAATATAAAGCAACCCCGTGCATTGTTGACAAAAAAAAAAAAAAAAATCGCATTTTTCCTTCAATGGAATATTGTCCCGCGCGATGATTATTTGCATCTGTCCAACTGACTTTTGGTTATTTTTCGCACACCAGATCAACCGTTTCATTTTGTTGCCATTATATTATCATATGATTGGTTGTCATTGTCCAATCAGGATTTCTTTAGAGCTTTGAATGTCCACATTGCCTGCTGCTACTGTTGCTGCTATTGTTGCCTTCGGAATAAAATAGCGTGTTGCTATCGTATATATAGTAGCAAGGAATTATGTGTTGAGTGGAGAGGAACGGGGTAAATGTATTGCTTCGTAGGTTGTCATGTCACAATATATATATATATATATATATATATATATATACCTTACTCTCCCAGTCTGAATTTTGTAAATCTACCATAATATCATCATCCAGTAGTGAGTCTCCAGTTCTAGAGCATATGAAGTGGGAAGTCCCTCTCTTCATTGATATTATTCCCAGGTCCACTCAGTCAATAGATCTGTTTGAGATAATATTTAAAATGATTTTGAACTACATTAATTATAAAAGCATTGATATTTGAACTAAGTATGAAGTATTCATTTGTTTCAAATGATTCTCAACTACCTTAGTACATTGGATATTAAAACATTGATAGTATAAACTTAGTATGAGGTGTTTATTGTTTAAGATGATTGAAAATACGTTTTGTACTGTGTATATTTAGAGACTAAAATTGTTAAACCTAGTATGGCATAAAATGACCCAACAAGTGTTGACATGCAGTAAAACCAAGTAAGTAAGCATTTCCGTCAGGATTGAATCAGTCAGCAGAGTAAAGTAATCAAGAACGCAAAATATCCGGATATTTTGCAGCAATTAAGTTTTTTCACTTGTAAATCTTTGGCTGAGAAGAAAAATATGCCTTCCAGAATATTTAATAGTCAAACACAGTCACGATGATATTTCTCATTCGATCTTTTAAGGCACACGAATTGGTAACGAAATCATCCCTGTCTCAGTTTCTATGACTTCAGGTCATTTCGGGGAAAAACAGTGGGCAAAGGGGCGCCGATCTTTGAAATGTAAGCTAAATTTTTCGCACACGTTCTGGATTTAAAAGTCATTCCAGACAGGCTTTTAGCCAATGTCCACTTAGACATGCGACTGTTTTTGACAGTTTAAAATTTGTTCGTTTAATCGAATGATATCTGAGAATCTAGGACCAGCACTCAAGCAAGCAAACACACACACACACACAAACACACACACACACACACACACACACACACATATATATATATATATATAATATTGCTTATACATAAGTAACAGTTTGTTACAAAAAGTTAATTTTCTTTTAAAACGAAGTTACCAGGATCTCTCTCTCTCTCTCTCTCTCTCTCTCTCTCTCTCTCTCTCTCTCTCTCTCTACTTCCCCACACACATATTAATGTTGCGTTCTGCTGGGATGATCATGTTCTAGTAATTTGTGATCGCTTTGTGGTAGAAGGAAAATGAATTTAAACCAGCTGTACTCCTCTTGGAAATTCATCTTATGTCGCTTCCTGCTTGTGACGGAAGGTTGAGTAAATATACGCTAATCTCCCGTCTCTCTCTGTCTTTCTGTCTCTGTCTCTGTCTCTCCGGACCCGTGAATTCTTACTTCGCAGAATTTTCTGTCACGCAAGATTGACATGATTCCAAATATCCTTTACATTCCTATTATGATTTTTAATTTTAGACATAAACATCTTTGTTTACGTGGTGTTACTAAGGGATCAACTCAATAATTGTTTCTTTGGAAATATCATACTTTACTAAGAGAGTGAATTTGAAAGGCAGAGAATTTCCGAGAAGAAATAAATATCTTCAAGCACTTTCAACTGTTGTAGAGTGGAGCAGTACTGATCCGCTCTTACCTACATAGACTTTTATTTTCATCTCTTCCAGGCATATAAGAATATCTTATGTACTGTTTCTTATTATAGTTTCTCTCTCTCTCTCTAGATAGATATCAACATGTGTATATTCTGTATATAAATATTTCTCTGAATAGGACTTTATGTTTTCTTTTTCATGTTAAGATACAAAATTACACTAAGCAATAATAGTAGATTATTACTATAATCATCTATGAAGATAGAGAGCATATATTGTAGAAATACAGTGGATATTGATGCTTTCATGAATTGCTTCAGTTAAAATTCACAATTACTAGCAGATTTTAGTCGATTGGTAAAAGGATTTGAATTTAACTCTTAAAGATTCTTAAACATTAATTTGAAAAAAAAGTTACAAGATATACATTAACGATTAAAGATAGATTAGGAATTAATGGAAAAATTGTTAAGAGGGTAGAAAAAAATAAGGAGACATTTAACTCCCTTTTATAACTGTATGAGGTTAGTAAGGTGAAATAATTATTGGTTTCAGGATGAATTACGTTTCAGTGAACCGTATTCATAAAATAGGCTGCTAGCTTTATACAAAAACAAATGAACTATCACTAGGGATAAATTATAATTAAACATTTCAGTTCATAAGATACGTAATTAATTCATATCGAATTACCGTAACTATTTGTGTATAATCTAGACTAATGTTTTGCGTTGTTACATAGAAACATCCACTGAAAGGTATGTTTATCTATAATACTATTTCTTGTAATGGGAGCTTATTTAGCTGCAAGCTTGTTGCACCTATTTGCTCTAAATACTGTGGAAATTTTGAGTTTTAAGACATAATGTAAACTATATGAATTCTTATTTTTGTCATTACGAACCGATAAAAAGTTGGACAAATACTAAATTTCGGTTATATTTAGCTGCCACAAATTTTAAAAAGTCAGTGCGTATTGTACTCGAGAACTTTTTTCCAGAATTTTGTAGTCAAAAGTTAGGGGTGTGTGTTATACAAAAATAATTACGAAATCATAATTCAATTTAATTTTCATTGAAAAATTAAACCGAAGAAAATAAAGCATTTTTTGTTGATTCGGTGATTCTGATCTGACAATTTCTACAATAAAAACGATAGTCAGTTGTCAGGTGTCTTTACTTTCCTTTTATATAAATCCACTATTTTAATCTGGATCCTACCAATAATTCTTTTATTCCGTCATGGAACGATATCTTGCAAGGATTTAACAATGCAAAGCAAAACACTTCCTGAATTTTTCTTTTAATAACTTTTTTTTAACTGAAGTCTCTAGACGGGTCTATTCTGATGCAGTAGAAAATAATAATTTATCATAATAAAATGTTGCAGAATAAAAGATAAGACCTTTCAAAGGGTGAAGGAACCCTCTAGCAAGATCAATAGATGTATCGTACATTAATGCATGATGGATACCAACATTCTTATGAAGAAAGATAATCTTATTGAAATTATAAAAATCTTCAGATTCAGGTATTGCTTCATATCACCGGATCATTATGAAATAATGTCATGTGATGTCCATATCCAAATTAGGGTGGCAGCCATCTTTCTCTCTGTCTGTCTGCCTCTCTCCCGATTCCATTTCTTTCTTTCTTTCTTTCTTTCTTTTAAGCAACAATATCCAGGATAATGATTGCGCGCGCGTGTGTGTCTATGTATGTGCGTGTGCATGTGTGTGTGTGCATGTGTTTCTATTAATATCTCAATTTTAGTCTGTTCATACTCATCTAGTTAATATATTAGTACATTTAAGAAGGAGAAATCATTGACGCACAAGTCATCCATTTTCATCCATCCATCCATCTATCTATCTATCTATCTATCTGAGTCCGTTTGTTTGTTTGTTTCTTTTTTTTTTTCACTCTCTTTTTCCTTTTTCAGCCTCTACACAATTAAGAGTCTTAAGCTAATTAAACGTACTAATTTATATACTGGCCACTTAGTGGTAATATCTCCAATTTTGTTAGATTTTTGTTCTCACATTTAATAGGAACAGATCCATATCATGCTCATATGGTAATGCATGCTGCAATTCCTGATCGCTCCTCTAGATTACAAAACCAATACAGGAAATGAGACACTTCGTTTCAGCTCATTTTATAAGAAGTTTCAATTACGAATGTACGTCGAAGAAATAAAAGGTTTAGTAATCGTTTGAAGTTTCCTGGATACTACGTCAATACATCTCTATTCCAACAGAAATACCATTTGATTTGGAGTTTCTTTTGCTGTATAACTTATTGGGGAAACTATAAAATACAGTTCACAAGTTGTTGGTTAAAAAGGCTGCAATCGTGTCTGGAACATTGAGGGTTTTTAAAGTAAAACCCGTGTTTATGAGATATCTATACTAATCTGTATAACTAATGCAATCATCCACGGTTTAGTTTGATACTGTCGAGAAAATTATCCATTTATTCATTCATTCTTCTAATTATCTCCATTTCCAAGATGAGCTCTTCACCAAAGAAGATACTTTTATACGACGGACTCTTTAGCACCTTTATCAACCAGGAACCTTAAAGAAGGGAGGTAGGGAAGTATATAGGTAAGTATAGATATCTCAAAAAAAGGTTTATATCAATATCTATACTTACCTATATAACTAATGCAATAAAATTTGTAGGAGGTGGAAAAAACGAGTAAAAGGAACATACTCACTTATTCATTTGCAAATCTGACTGTCTCTAAGATAGATGCCGTTGTAAAATTTCCTTCGCTCAATCAACATCTCTTAAATAAAAAAAACGCAAATGTGCTTTCCGAAGACCAGCGAGCGGCTTGGAGAGTGTATCTCAGTATATCTCACACCAAATAAAGCCCAAGATGATGCTAATCGCCTAGCATCATGGACCCTAATATCCCTAGAACTTAGTTGATTTGATGCCTCATAAACATGTCTAATAGTAGACACCATCCACCTCGAAATAGTACTAACCACTGCTAGTCTATATTGGTTCTTCACATAGGTAATGAAAATAGCTTCATTATCCTGCCGTAACTGCTCCTTTCTTTTTATATAGGTTTTCAAACAATGAAAAGGGCACAGAGGGAGGTCCTCAGAGTAAATTTGGTGAAATCCGGAATAACCAAGGCGACCAAGCTTTCTTCTACGCTGAGTCTTTTGCCAGAAATTTTGTTAGGTAAAAGTCGTATACCAGCCTAATCTGAAGGTTCAAAGGGATGATTAGTGAGAACCCTTAGAACAAAAGGTAAGCCCCAGTTAGGTAGAGGTGGTCTCACTAAAAGATTTGAAATAAAATACTCTAACAAAATTCGATAGAAGATTCTCTAAATTTATAGAACTTTTCTCCCAACTCTTGTGAATATCTGATAACGCTGTTCTATATCCGGCAATAGTTGAAGCTCTGCAACCTCTGACTTCGTGCCAATGAATCAGAAAATCTTTAACATCCTTTATAGAGTCAGAATATGGGTCGGTATCTCGTTCAATACACCAGTTTCTGTATATTTGCTGCTTTGCTTCATACATTCTCCTAGTGAAAGGCATTTTGTTGTTCTTGATGTAACTTAGAGACTTTCTAGAAAGAGATTCTCTAGGGGCTTATGCTGGGTATTTTCCATACTATTAGCTTTAGACTTTTGGGGTCTGAATGCACTATTTTACCCCGTATCTGAGTTAGCATTTTTTATGTTATTAATAATTCTTTTTGGAAGTCTATTAGCAGGTCCAGGAGGACTGGAAACCATGACTGACATGGAGCATGATGGGCTACCAGAAGAAGAATACACATACTAGCGACAATTTCTGAAAGGCCCGATGAATCAATATTAGGGAAGGGAATTCGTAAGCCTACATCCCCGTCCAACTAATGTTCAGAGCATCAAAAGGATATGCAACATTCACTGGACAAGGGGAGCAACACACCTCCAACTTTATGGAGTCTATGTTTGGACGACCGAATCTTTGAAAAATCAAGTTCACTGTCTCCAGGCTCAAGCTCCATTTTCTCAACCGAACACCCGCTTGACGCCACGATAAACGGTCTGCCAAGACCTTCTTTCCTGGACTCTAGACTGCATACAGGGAAATTTTGTAATCTGCTGTCCATTAGAACACTACCTACACCAACTGACAAAGATGAAGGGACCTTGTTCCCCCTTCTTTGTTGATGTGTGCCACTACTGTGGAATAACTTTCTCCTCTCTGACATGAAGTAGTAGCAGAACAAGTACTAGGTGGACTGCCTTTAGCTCTATCCAATTTATATGGTTCCTTCCCTGGTGTTCGTGCCAAACTCCTGCCACGTGTTTAAGTGAGTTCCCCAGCCCTTTTCTGAGGCATCTGTCTAAAGAACTAGAGGTTCTACGTGGTGAAGACTAATATCATTCCTGTAACTTTTCACTAACAATCTTCAGAGTGAGTCTCACTCGTTTTCTTTTGCTTAAACATTAGCTTAATTGCGCTATCTATAATCTCATTCAAATCTTTAAACCCTTCTACATCAGGTAGAAATCTGAAATTGGCCATAATAATGACCCAGTTTAACTTCTCTCAAAGGAGAATGAACGTCATACCTGAATTGATGACTCATCTTCTGAAAAGAAAGCTACGACATAATAATAATTCTTGCCCGCTCAATTTCTATTTTTTTAAAGAGAAAACAATACTAATGAAAATAAAATTCAACGTACGAAAAATTAAAAAAGATAACGAATTTCAGTCTAACAACTGGGTAATTCCATGTTAAATCATCCAGGCCATATCACTCACCCACTTCAATTTTTCTGAAATTTTCTACGTGTGGAGTATGTTAAAGTCAGACATTCTCCAAAATTTGAGATTCTAATCCCAAAAATTGGCGGAGTTATGTCGATTTTTAGCTTTGAGGGGGGTCGTGAAAAATGGTGCCTTTTTTGTAATCTATTCTTGTCTGTAAAATGAGTTCTAGAGCTTCCCTATTCCTAAAAATCGGTTTATAAAAGCATTTTTGCCTGAGACATCCAAAGATGCCATTGAAAAAGTCTGAAATTAAACCAATTTTAAGTTATTGATGATTTTTAAAAAAGTTTTCATAGCAAGATCAATATCCCGATGTGGCACTGCATTTACGAAAAAAAATTTTTATAAACCAATTTCTAGGAGTAGGAAAGCTCTAGAACTCATTTTACAAACAAAAATAGATGATAAAAAATCGTCAATTTTCGTGCCCCCTCAAATTTAGAGAGCTAAAAATCGACATAACTCCGCCAATTCCAAAAGTAAGACGGACGAATTTTCAAATCTGCCAATCCTCGCGTCCAATATAAAAAGTGAAGAATTTATCTTCTTTGGTGAAGAATAAATAATCATTTTAGATATACTACTAATTCTTATCAGAGTGGAGATGAAAGTCATAGCAATGAGATGGAGGTGACTCCGCGAAAATAGAGCCTCACAACCAAGAGTGTAGTGGTTATCATTGCAGGCATTAATTTTGGAGCAACATTCTTATGAGTAAAACATGTAGGCATTTGGTGAAAATACATGGCCGATGTTAGTGACTATTTGGTAAGTGTGTTTTAGTGCTATTAACTTGCTCTATCAAACGATGTTAGTAAGCACCCTGAATCTGTTGTAGTTAATGTGAAAATAAATAGTAGAAATCCCTTTTGAAAAGTCTGTTGTATACATAAAGAGGAATGTAAATTGGATCTGTTGAAATGTTAAACCTCTTCGTAATTAACATTTTCAAACAATTTATTTAACAAAATACGTTTTGGTTTCTTTGTTTAATGGTGTTACATACGCCTATCGTTCAACGCTATACAGCGCTTCCATCAGAGATACCAAAGAGAGTTGAAAGACATGTATACAAAAACTTGGTAACAAACAACAATAAAGCACGATATTATTTTAAAACACAACATTTAATTCGAGGTTATATTCTTTGGGAATCATAATGCGAACGCCGACAGGCTAGAGTTTTTAATGTCATTTTGGTTGAATTTCTTCTTCGAAATCAATTCAGAAAGGTTCATAATGAAAGGACTTTGTACTTATCTTTGTTTTACGGGCGATTTGTTTTCCGTGAAAATGATTATTCCGGTATTAATTCTTTATCTGGCATTTTCATTTGTGATAACTTTTTTCTCGGGAGACATTCTTCGTCTTCCCTCCCCCACGAGATGTTCACTGATCGGCCCTCTGGTATACACTGCCCAAGACTGACAACAGGGATCGCTTTCCCTTCCTCCAAATCGTGACGTCACCTGTATCGGTACGTTTGGCCTACGTAGGTAAAGCAACGAGTGTAGTATCAGGCGTTCGTTTCGTGTGCCTTCCTTTTCTTAGCTAGATCGGCTACGGCCATGAGTAAGCGAAATTTTTAGGGTCACCTCTCCCGGCGTCATCACGTCTCTCAGAATATTCCAAAAGTTCTATGATTTGATGGAACGTAACAAATGGTATATGAACGTTCATGGGTTATTTAATGCCAAAGCCATCATTTTAAAAGAACAGTAGAGGTACTATTTAACCAATAGCTGGGGGATAAGAAAGTTCATACATTTTCTAGTCCAAAAATGATCATAATATTGCAACTAGAGTTAGAACTCGCTTACTACGATGTCTGAATCCAGCACGTAGGCCACTGCACCATTATATAAAATACAACATATTGAACAACCTAGTAGAAAATGTAAAAAGTTTCATCGGCTTATTATGTAAAAATAAGATCGTTTTTTGTCGACATTAACTGTTGTGAATCTCATATTTACCATTTTGTTTCATTATTTTCTTAAATCTTTCAGACAATTTCAAAATTCCAATTCTACATGCATTTTGCAGACTTCCAGTGAACTTATATTTATTTTCATTCACAGAATTCCGAAAAGGCGGGATAGAGGATAATCTAGAGATAGTTGGTCGGTTGGCTTTACGGCATGTCAAACCTTGTTGGATTATTCAATGGTGAATCCAGTCTTTTTTCTGCAACCAATTTTCAAGTTATTGAATATTATCCTTTCTCTCACCTAATGTTTACCGTCTATTATTAACCGCAGTTAGTCTAATTGGGAACAACACTCATTTAAATCAATAGCTTGGTTTATCATAAAAAAGATATTAGTAGTGACTCTCTTCAAATTCTATCATATTCACACTATCAGTTTTTGAGGAAGACCTGCTTTTAATAAAGTTAGTGGTGGTTCATTTCGCCCACTCCTAGATAGCTTGCATTTTATATTCTATCCACTTTTATTGCCTATTAAAATGTGTCTTCAACCTCGCCTTCGTACTTCCTATTGACCCTTGCTTGTCCCCAGGATAAAATCAATTTTATGGAGAAGAAAGACTTGCTGCGTGGGGAAATGCATGCCTTTCATATGAAAGCTTGTCATTACCTTGTCATAGAGTTTTAAAACGTTGTGGAATATGAAAGTGAAAATAATATTCAATAAATGAGCAAACATATGTCAATTTTGAAAATATTTCTTTTGACCTCTGCTCTGAAAACATCTTTTAAAATGAATCTTTTAAAATGAAATTAAATAAATACTAAACACTCCTAATGCCACCTAAAAGCAAACGGGGAACGAAGTTTTGGGCCAAACGCGTATTCACTTTGTTATTATTTCTTTAGACTTTTAGATTATGAAAAATCTATCCACACTTCGGTTATTAAAGAATGTTAATATTCCGGAAGATTTTTTTTTACGTTTCCATTCAGTCCAAATATTCCTTGTTCAAACGTTTATATATTAATATTCATTCCGAAATGCATTTTTCCCCAAAAGTAATAGACGTTATCAAGTTATTAGACTTACAAGTCGTGTAACTTTTTTCTTTTTAATTCCAAAGATTTACGTAACTCGTGTGGTAAGCGAGCAATTTTCTTTTCTTACAAATCTCCGGATTTATTACTGTCGTTTACATGTTTTGCGCTCTCTGACAGCACTTCCAAATTAAAACTTTTACCTACAACTCTGTTTAACCTTTCTCCGATGCAAAATACAGTTAGATAGACAGTCAGACAAACAGACAGAGCAGAAAATAAGACCCCTAGGAGATTTAGGGGAACATTTTAACAACTGCTATAAAAGCCAATATGCTTCTACTTCACATTTTGTAGCAGCAAACTAAATAGAATGAAATTCGGTTTTACAGACTCGTACAAATAAAAAGAAAAAAAATGAAGGAAAATCCGTCCCCGTACATAGCGAGTGCTTTTAGCAATTTTACTGACAGCTGACATTGCAATTTATTAACCTGCCTTTCTTTACCAAAACAAAAGAAACAAACAAAACACTGACCAAGGAAAAAATATATATGCAAACAACGACTTGAAGGATTTGAAAAAAAAAAACCACCAAAAAACCAACAAAACAAACCAAAAAAAAAAAAAACAGGCGTAAAACCGGTCCGAAGAAAAGAAAATTATAAGACATATATATATATATATATATATATATATATATATATATATGTATGGCTGTGTGTGTGTGTGTGTGTGTGTGTGTCCGCGCGTTTGTATGCTGTCATAGCCTTCCTATTTTAAGGATTTGAGTCTGAAATTCCGAAACAAGAATCAAAGTTTTGTGAAGTAAAAAAAAATGAAAAAAATGCGAGAAAATATGTTCTTTTCAAGCAGCTAAAAGATTGTATCATTCACGACGAAATAAATGATTAATAGAAAATAACAAAAAAAAACAAAAACAAAACAAAATAAAAACAAAAACAAAAACGAAAAGTAAATCAAATATTCTAATGCATTAAGTTAGTTTCGTGTTGATATGAAAATCGAGGAGAACATGGAACTCAATTTAGAAAGCCAACTTCAGTTTTTGAAAGAAAGTTCACTTTCTATCCGACCGAATTTCGCTGACTGGATGAAATTTATGACTCAAGTTGTATTTTCACTTGTTTGTAGACACCGTGTCTCATGAGGTTTCAGCAATTTTCTTATTTCCATTGGGTAATTTCATCAAATTTGGATGGGCATTTGTCAGAAAAACTCTTCCAGACATTGGACATTACTTATATGCGGGCGCACATACAACTAAGGCCAGAATTTTTCACCCCTTTACACTTTCTCATAGATTCACATTCCTACACCTCTTTCTTTATCCCTCCCTTATCTGACTCTTTACACACACACACACACACACACACACACACACACACACATATATATATATATATATATATTGATAATATCATATATCCGACCTATCAGCAGTGCATACCACAATCTTAGAGATTGAACTCGTGGACCACAGCGTGAAGAGCGGGGACTTAACACACTGGGCCATGTCACAAACGGAGAATGCCAAATCATCTAGTCAATGGTAACATTAATTCAAATGCGCAGTCACTTAACCTATATTGCCATGTAGAAGGATTGTGCATTAATTTTAAACCCGGCATTTAATTTGTTGATTATTTAATGCGGAAATTTTAATTCAAGTTTAACTAAATAAGATATATAATGAGTATATATATGTTTGTGAATATTGATATTTTCCAAACTATAGGTTTAATTCTTGAATTTATATCTTTCAGATGTTTTGATAATCATTTAATATAATCATTAATAAACAATTATAGCTTCAAGTGACTATTCTTAATAAGAATAACTTGCTAGTAGATACCTGGTTTCAAGTATTCTTAAACAATACTAATAATTTATACACAGATAACTGTGTATAAATTCAAGTGTCTATTCATATTCAATGATAATGATTTGTTTTGCACACAGTTGTATGGTTTAACGTATTCCTTTAACTTAATGCTAATAATTTTCAAACAGATTTATTCAACCTAGAGATTGGATCCTAAGATTTACTACCATTCCTAGTGAAAGAGAACATTGGATTAAGGGCAACAAAGGAATGAATCTCAGTGTAATACCCAGCTTATCCCTTTTTGTGGAACTGGTCTTACCTCTATGCAGACGATTAGATTTCAAAATAATCTTTAAAAATCTCAAATGTGTTTTATTCCCCGTATTTCGTAATTTCTGTATCGGAGTGACTTTTTTTTCTTACTCTTATCATGGTTCTGCTCATCGGGCGCCTGTTCTTAGTGTCGGGGTTTCTTTCGTATGGGGGTTTCACACTCTCTGAATCCCCTCTTATTCTTGTTATTATAACACGGTGACATTATTGTGTGTACACTACTTTATTATCCCGAATACCTTTTCACCCGATACATTATTAACCCGCATGCCCGTAGGTAGAGCCTAGACGGAAAGCACGCCCACTGCATTCAGACCACTCTCTAAGCCAATGAGAGTTCAGTTCCAGACGATGTGAGTCCAAGACCTGTTAATCAAAATATTTGACTCAGTGTAATTTCCCACAGTTTCCCGTTATTTCAAACTATTTTCCACTTCTCGCTAGAAATGTTAGCCTATGCCTATCCGTTATCTAATACACCTTAATCAAATAATATACTTTTGTTTCAATTTATCAGCTAAATTTTGACTGTAAATAATTTTCTTTGTTTATTATAATATTGTATGAGAAACATTTAATAATATAACATCAGGAGCTTGGTCAGTAGAATACACTGACTGCGTCTCTGCAGAAACGTAAAATATCCCCAGTGGGGCCATCTGTTGGCCGTGTGGTGGTGTCCCATGATGCTTAAGGATGGAATCCTGGTAGCTGAGCAGTCCATGACATGCAACACTCGACTTATGCCCTTACTTGAGCTAGGGCGGTAGGAGAGTTCCTTCCAATCAATCGGCTGGGGTCATGTCAATCCCTAGAATCTATATGATTGTCATGACCCTATTGTTCTTCTGACAACCCCCAACCATTTTTATAATATATATGCTAGAAGGCGGTGGCTGTCTTACTGCATCTAATGGTGAAGTCCCAATTTAGGAAATCTGGAGAGTGTGGAGTACCTCCGTCATCGGCACTACTCCTAGGTTCACTCTGATACGGAGTGTTAGTACCCGTTAGGGTACAAACTATGGATTAAATTGAAAACTATGGATTAAATTGTTTAAAAATTGAATTTAAAAATGTTGAATACCCATCAAAATTGAATAAAAAACATCTTCGGTATTAAATAACCCAACAAGTGTTGACATGTCATAAAATCAAACCAACCAATAAACTAACCAAAAGTTCTAAGCTCCATCAAAGCACTTTGTGTATGAGGAGCTCTGTGATCTGTTCCGCTGATCCAGGAATTGAATAGTTAACATTAAACATTCCAGTAGCGACTGAGATAGGCACTATAACCAGGGGGGGGGAGACATTGGATTTGAAAAATCCAATAGATAAAGAGAAAATATTTGATTTTTTTTTCCGTAGAAGTATCAGCTGTGCCAACCTGCGCATGGACAGAGATTGAATAAAAAAATTAAGTCAAATGAAGTTGGATGCTATAATCCTTATATCTAAATTCATCAAATATTGATGACCTAGAGCCGCCAATGATTTCCAGGGAAAAATATTTTATATAATTTGATTTTTTTATCGAAATTTCGTTCTTTAATTTTCTCGATCTTCTGTGTTGTTCTTCGTATTTGTATGTCTCTTTATCATTCATTGTTTCGGCCATTTTGTATCAAACGAGATCGTTTAGTGGTTTTGTTTGTATCAACGCAATAAATATATTTGACTTTGTGGCCTTTAGTCCTCCACTCACCAGTGAAATTGTTTTCTGTTAGGAAAGACGCCATTAATTGCATTTTTCCGATAAATCACCCAGATAAGGAAGTTGCATGCTCTTCCGGCATTCCCTAGTCGCTAGGGTTGGGAGCTTTCTTGAGGGTGGTTCTTTCATCTTGGTGATCATCCTCCAATTTATTCGTTTCATTTCACACTCCCTTCGGAAGATTTTATCGTCGACACAAACACACGTCAAGATGTGCATAATCTTCTTGTTTGATCACACTTCATCACTTGATGATGACTTTTTCTTTCTGATTGAGGAATTCGAAAACATGTTTGGTTTTAGTCATATCTGCAGCCAAAAAAATTAGAGTGAACTTTTTTGATCAAATATGGCACACGGTCATAATACACACACACACACACACACACACACACATACACAAACGGTGTAATCCCCAAACTCCTGGAATTTGAGCTGTGACTGAGAAAAAAATATAGTACGAACTTATGATACTTCCATTTGTGAGAAGTAGGCGCTTGTGGGGTAACGGTTATCATCGTAGAAATTATCCCAGTGAGCCAAGTTCAAATCCTGAATAAAAATGCAGGATAATTTGTATACAGTTATATGGTTTTAAGTGACTATTTTTATTTAATAATAATCATGTTTCCTGAATCGATTATGAACAACGGTTTAGAAGTGCAAAAATAGATCTGTTCAAAATTCTTATTCGATAGGAATATCTGATGCCACATAACCGTAAATTATTTATATTAAGAATAGTTACTTGAAGCTATAATTCTTTACTAATGATTATTGCTATTAGTTACTTGAAACCATAAAAGAGTTTTGTTTTATGGTTTCAATAAATAACAATCATCAAGTTGTAACGGAAACATAGATCAAATTAATAACAATAATCCTGTCAAATATGAATAATTCTTAAACAGTTCTATTTGAATTATAGAAAATATCCTAACAGGTACTACCACTCCAAATCAGAGAGGACCCGAGAGTAATGGCAATGAAGGTGTACCTCACACTCACCAGAGATCCAGAACTGGAGCCTCACCATCAGATGCAGTTTAGTGTCACACACAGAACACCGCTTTTGGGGGTATTTTTACTCGTCTACAGGGGGTACAGAGCGTATTCTAAGCCCCACCGACAGCGTGGACAGTTATATGATTTCAAGTACGCCTATATAATATAAATAAGATATACCCAATTATATGGTTTCAAGTAACTATTCCTATTTAATAATCATTTGTTTGCTCGGTTTTATGGTTTCAAGCATTCCTATCCAATACTAATAGTTTTCAAACAGATCTATTTAACCCATAGACATGACCCTAAAGAGTATAATCCCTCCGACTGAGAGTGAATCTGGGAGTAATAGAAAGGAATTGGTACTCCCCACTCCCTATAGATTCTGAAGTGAAGCCTCACCACTGTATGCAGTTAAGTGTCAGAACCTGGACAGTTTGTCAACTGGACTATTTATCTCGTTCATGTTTTTAAATTTGTTTTTATTGCGTTTCGACCATGTACTACCCGGTCTTCTTCTTGCCGTGTTGGAATTAGTCATCTGGCGGAAGCGGGTGTCAAATTAAGTATGCATTTTTTATCGCTTGAAAGTGTTAAACTGAATGCTAGTGTTCGTGACAACGATGGACTTGAATCACGTTTACACGGAATGGTTTTCAAATTGTTTACAAAACTCAAGATTAATTCGTAGACATGGAAAATGGGTTCCACTTGAGATTATAGAAGTTAACTCGGTGAAGCATTTAAATATTTCTCATTTTCTTGTTCGACACCGTAAAATTCATTTAATGACAAATGATAAATGGATTTATTACGAGAATCCAAAGTAAAGAAAACTGTAGCTGCATCCAAGACAGCTTAACCGGAATTAATGAGGTAAAAAGTCCTCTTTGCTTCATGCGCTTCAGTGGGATTTATTTATTATTAATTGCTGGGGCTTCGATAAGTTGTTTCTGTATAAAATTGCTGTAAATAATGTCGTTCGTTTGAATGAATTTTGGAAGAAGAGAAAGGCCTTTTTTTAAGTACACGGAAGTCGATAAATGGTTTTGTTAAATAATATCATCCGTCCCATAGAAAAAGGGTTGGGTAGTTTGTCAAGATATAACAAATTCTTCAGGCCTTTCACAGAGATTATCAATGGCATCGCATCATGCAACGTTCTTTGGCGAATTACCGCTTCCAACAAGTTCAACATATTAAAAAATGTCCAAAGAAATCTTCGGCTAAAGATTGAAATATATTGAAAAGATGACATTAAGTTATAGGAAGTCAAGATGTATACATTGATGAACGATTGAATGAATATATATATATATATATATATATATATATATATATATATATATATATATATATAGGAAGAGTCATAAAATTATCCGCACTTTCACCATAACATATTTATCATTGTCAGACTGCGTTCTACGCACGCAAGCGCATAGTTTGCACTGTTGTCGACACGTAATCGAATTTTCAGCCTGATCACACCATTTTTCTTGCTGTCTTTACACTGTAAATATGGCCACTCTACTAGCTGTTTACACTGTAAACATGGCCACTCCACTAGCTGTATACATCAAGCAAGAAAAGCAGTGGCCCGATTTCTCTGGTCGGAAGGAGTATCAGGGGCTACAATTTATGTGGAGCTTTTAGTAGAATACGGGTACAGTACACTACTGTGTAGAAGTGTGTATGAGTGGATAGAGAAGTTTAAAATACAAGCCTGACGTACGAAGAGGGAGCAGGAAGTCTATCAACCTCTACCACGAATGATAAGATTCGGCGAACCAGAAAGTTATCATCAATGAGGTAGCTTGTTCTCTATATTATGCCTATAACCATGCTCATCCACAATGAGCTGGGCTTCCATAGAATCTGTGCGAGATGGGTGCCAAGGGAGCAAATGTCTTGAGGTCTGCCAACGTTTACTCAGTTGCTACAACAATGATGGCGAGATACTTTTGAGCAGACTAGTCCCAGGAAATGAAACGTGGGTCCATCATTATGAGGGAGAATCCAAAAAACAGAGTGTGGAGTGGAAACATTCTGATTCGCCAACGACGAAGAAATTCAAGGCTCAGGCTTCCGCGGGAAAAGAGATGATAACCTATTTGGGGATATTCAAAAGGGCCTATATTGGAAGACTACCTGCAAAAGGGGTGTAACCTACTAAGATAGCTTCATTAACTCTGTCTCATTGGTCTCTTGGAATGAAACAAGTAACTGCCGAAGAAGTTGCTTAAATACAAACAGGATAAGTAGTAATAATCTGTATTGACATCATCATCATCATCATCATCATCAAGGCGTACCGACAGCGAGTAAGAGTCTAGAGGAGAATGTCACTTATGAGCTCATCCTTACTTTTCTAGCAGTACCCAGCGTATCTTGCTCGGCTTACTTGGATGATTTGCAAGATGTAAAGTGAATAGCCCTACAGCTGTTTTGTAGGGTACTGCTTTCAATGTAGGGTGCTGCTTATAATAGCTTCGTTAGAGTTCAGGTGTTGCAACCATATAGTAGTACTGATAGGACTACACATTGGAAGAATTCCCGTTTTATCTTATTAGAGGTATCAGATTTCCATATGGTGGATAACATGCCAATAGTAGTCCATGGTTTGCCAATGCGTATGTTGAGATGTTGCTATCGAGCTATATAAATGGTCTACTAATTTTAGAAGCTTGTCATTTATTGAGGAAATGGCCACATATTGATTAAAACAAATGAACACTGTTTTATCCGAGTTAACGTAGAGACCAATGCCTCTAGCTGCTTGCTCCAGGCTATGTTGCAGAGATTCGAAAAGCTTAAACCTTTACTCAGCTATTTACAAGAAAATCCTAAACTTATCATTTTTATGATATAAGAAAAAAAGTCTGCTTCAAGCGACAAGTAAGAGCAAATTGAAGAGGTGAGTGGCTTGAACATTGGATAATGAATACCATGTTGTGGGCACCACACGCGATGTATTGATCATCAAACTAACGAAACAAAAAATTAGTATTGGTTGGGTCTCATATAAAATCCGATAAATTAATTTTACTGACCCCAGATGAACTCGAAGATAAATATCAATAAAATCATTAATTCTCCCGAGAACATTTACTCGTATTGGTACTAATAGTTATAGTCTATCTGTTATCTATAGCAGACAAAAATAAACTTGCTTTTTATACTTAATGGTATATATTTTTATTATATAATGTTCCGGTAGAGATAATAAAATCCTCAATTTTTGTATTAGAATATTAACTCTAAAAATATGTTCAGAATGGTATGAGTGAAAAAAATGGACTAAGGTTTTGTTTATTATCTTATTTATTCATCTTACCCTCATTTCCTGAGACTCATATATTCTAACTTTTACAAGACAATATTGTTGGCAAATACCAACAATATCGACGCGTTTCTCTTCCGTAAACTATGTATATACATACATAATTCAATGCAGGGTTTTTTTTCCGCACGCCGTTCAGTGGAAGTTAGGATATTTATAATTAAATTTCCTTTCAAATAGAAACGTTTATATTTGCAGTGTCACTTATCATTTCGGTGATATTGGAACGATTTTGTGCCATTAAAACTCTTAATCAAACCGTAGCCTATAGCTACCTCATATACTCGTGTAGACGACTTTTCAGACCAATTATTCACCTAAAAGCAGGGGTCGTTCATCATACAAGATATGTTTTTGAAACGTCAAAACTTATCTTGTTTGTAGGCCTAACCTAGCCATAAACTCAACCCAAAGTGTCCCTGCATAGACTATACCTAAACAATGACTATTAGTTGAGATGATACAAATTTCACGTAATATTGTTTATTATTTATAATACCTATGCATATAACATCTGCAAATATTATAAATAATAAACAAAGGTACTTAAAAACTTCATTAACATAGCTAAAAGTGTTCCTTTAAGCATTAGCTCGGCCCTGAGGAAACACATTGGATTAAACTAACAGGATATTAGAATTTTTGAAATGATGATGTGATTTTGTTTATAAAAAAGTAAACAATGCCTCCCAAACATAATCAATCAATTGCATACATAACTATTATATTATCTGCCATTGTGTATCCGTGTCAAGGTTTTCGTATGTTTGAAATATCCAAGTAAAGACGGTAGGCTACATCAAGGTTTAGACTACATTGTTCATTTACGATAGTGTATTACAGAAATTTTGGTATTTTTTTTTTAAGTGTTAGAATAGTTTCTCTTTATGTCATTGAATTTTGAAGAAATATTTTTGAGGGCTAGCATTGCCTAAAGTTAGATGTCATTCATTGCAATATATGATTAAAAAAAAAAACTATTTTCTAGCTAAAAATCAGGGGTGTTTATTACTCGAGTATATACAACAATATCGTTGTGTTTTAACCTATTTTGAGATGTCATCTTGGACTTTTACAATAAAACAATCAAAACACAATTAAATTAAAACTCTAAGAATAATCTCTCTTGACTTTTGTAGTTGCTTCGGATTTTGAGCATTAATCAAATTGAAAACCTATCTAATTGAATAATATATTTTTATATTGTGTACATTGGGGAAAAAGCATGTCTATATTCATAAATAGTTTTATTGACATGTTAATAAAATGATTTAGACTTGGTTAGGCATGTAAAATGTAACTTTTGTGAAGCCATTCAAGGTGAACGAAGAGAGTTTTCCTTAGTAAAAAACTTCTTCTGAAAAGAAAAAAAAAGGTACCATTGCTCTCAAACAATCAATGAAGCAACCTTTTTGTTCCGTGTTTCCATTTTGGTTCGCGACCCGCACACATGCGCAACCATTGTCCTGACAAATACTATTATTTTTGTTAAGTTTATTCTTTTCTTTTTGCTTTCTATTTTAAAACCCGGTAGGAAATACTTTCTATGTTGTGTCAATCAATGTCAGCAGTCACGTGACATTTGGTGGTCGGCATTAGAATAAAAAGAGAAAAAGAAAGAAAAAAGAGCGAAAGAATAAATAAATAAATAAATATATTTACCCTCACACAAATAGAATAAGTAAAATCTTCTAGTCTTATTATACTTATAACTTTTTTTATATTCCCAAGTATTGACGGATTTTACGATACGTTGTGTAAATAATCATTAAAATGTATTGCTAACTGGTCGGTATGAAATATTATTTTATTTATTTCGTGGATATGAAGAAGGCAACATCCAAAATAATTAATCTGGCCTATCAAAAGTATTTTCGTTTTTACAGATCTTTGCATAAGATGTTAGTTTGTGTACACATCTAATAACTTCCGATGACTTTACCCCCCACGCATATATATATATATATATATATATATATATATATATATATATATATATATATATATATATATATTCTTGGCATTGAGGATCATTCCATGTGTAGTTTAACCGTAGTGATATAGGTAAACCGTGGTGAGAGCTCGATGTGCCAAGTGCCAGTAAGTGAACGGACAGATCAATATATTGAATAAATGAAGGAAAAAAAACCTTATAAATTTGCCACCCCATGCAATCAATCATCTATGCAACAAACATATACCCTATCCCTATCCCAGTTCCGCTAGTCTTATCCAAATGTTCTAGCCCCGCCTCTCCTACTCCCTCAAACTAAGTCCTCCCCCCAAAAAATTAGAAATTTAATACCCCTGTATTCACGGGAATCCTTTCAATTATAACGATGTTTTTGCTTATGTCTGATGATGCTACATTGATACAGTTGAAATAAATTATTAGAATGAAGCAAATTTAAAGTTTTTACTATATATATATATATATATATATATATATATATATATATATATATATATATATATATATATATATATTATATATATATATATATATATATATATATATATATATATATATATATATATATATATATATATGGGCATGGCTACGAAGGGGAAACATCAAGAGAGAAAATAATGCTATAAGAACTAATTGTATCAAAGCAAACATTGATAATATGCATCAGAATGGCAAGTGATGGTTATGTGATAACATAGAGGAAACAGTTAATCACAGAATAAGTGAATACCATAGACTGACACAAAAGGAATATAAGAGTAGGCATGACTGGGCAGGAAAGTGATCCACTAGAAACTGTGCAAGAGATTAAAATTTGATTATGTTGACAAATGTTGACAAACAAGAATTTGTCCTAGAAAATGAGACGCACAAAATTCTCTATGACTTTGAGATACAAACAGATAATGCAATGCCAGATAGAAGACTAGACCTAGTATTTATTGAAAATAAGAAAATAACTTGTTATCTAGAGGATTTTTCCGATCTATTGTAAAGATAGACAAATATTTGGATCTTGCCAACTTGTAGTTGATACTCTTGAAACTGTTCCGTAAGAGTGGAGGAAATGGAGATAGCAGTAACTATATCCAAGCAAAAATTGAACATTCGCAGGAGAATATCAGGAGTATGATGATATTGATTTTATATTACAGTTGCTTTGAAATGTTTGAAGTGTTTGAATATGCTATCACATAACCACCACTTGATATTCTGTTGCATATTATCAATGTTTTTATACAATTAGTTCTGTGATGGTAAAGGTGACATAGTTAATTCCATATTAAAGAAATTCAGCAAACTTGCACAAAAGAAATACATGAGTAGGCACGACTTGGTGGGAATGGTGATCCCCTAGAAATTACAGAAGAGACTGAAATTTGATCAAACTGACAAAGTGTATATGCACTAACCAGAATCTGTCGTAGAAGGGAAGGATCAAAGTGTAGTTCTAGTATCTGTGCTTTGACACTAGCATTCTATACCCGGCCTCTATACCCTGCCGGCCTTCTATACCTGGACCAGGTTAAAGTACAATTATTAGCGTCGATCCCAGAGGACCACCCCTCCAGGCATTACCTGTCATTTATGGGCAAGACTGAGTTTATTGCCCAGTGCCTGAGGCGCCCCCTTGAGGGGCAATGCCGAGGGGATCGACGCAATTTTTGTTTTTTTCCGACCCATGAGCTTCGGCTTGTGGGTGGGCCCACGTTAAAACGAGGCCTTGTGCCCAGTCCATACAAGTGGGGTATGAGACAAATATCCTAACCAGAATCTGTCATAAAATTTGACACAAAATACTCAGACGGATCACCCAACCCCATCACCCATTATTATTATTATTATTGTTATATTGTTTTTTTTTACACCCGCCTAAGCTGATGGTTCACCGGAGGCTAAGTGACAGCAAGTTTCCTTTGGTTTCCAGGACTCTTCAGAGTATCCTAGCTAATCTTAACAGTGTTGTTGTTGTTGGGATGGACTCAAATCTTCTTCAGATTTTCAATTCTTTCCAACTCTTTTCCAAACCCTTGGGAACCGTTCCAAGGGTCCCAATTACAATTGGCACGACCTTTACTCTCATGTTACCCAGTTTATTTTTTTTGCTCTCTGGCCAGGTTTAAGTATTTGTTTATCTTTTCGTTTTCTTTCATCTTCACTGTGATTCGACAAGACGGCAAAATCCACGAGATAACATTTTATTATTATTATTATTATTATTATTATTATTATTATTATTATTATTATTATTATTATTATTATTATTATTTCACATCTAATCTATCTATCTATATTTTTCTATATTCAACGAAAGTCCATTAGCTTTCACGCAGTATCCAATTTTTATTCACGGCTTAAAATCAAATATTATATCTGCAATGATTTATGCTTTCCAAATAAACCGTCCCCAAACAGAAATTTAATCATTACAGCCATAAACACACGATATATTTGGGAAGCATAAATCATAACAATATTGTACGATCAAGCTTTCTGTAACCAAAGCTTAAATAGATGAGAAATAGACCTAATATCGAAGCAAAACACCAACTTAACGGTTAACCAGCAACAAAAAAAAAAACAAAAAAAGAAAAAAAAAAAAAAACTTCACATTTGGTAATTTCGGATAGGATGTAATTAGAATTCCAGTCCAATTCAAATTTTGGCAACAGGATTAAATTTTTTCTCGTAAAAATAAATGAACTAACGAATATCAATTGCATAAATGCGAAGCATTTTATTGCAACAGTTAAGTGAAACTTTAAAGGGACTTTGTGAGAATAATTGATACACATTGTAAACTCTCGTTGTAATCGCACTTGTTCTAACGGCAAATTTTCATGACACACGCCTTACAAAAAAACCCCCCAAAAAACAAAAACAAAAAATAAAAAAACAGAAGAAAAACCAAAGGAAAAAAACAAACAAAACAAAACAAAACAAAAATGTGAGGATTTCAGTAGATAATTTTAGAATATAGAATTAGTAAAATCTGAAAATATGGCTGCCTAAAATACTTAAGAAATTAGAAAGAAAATTCTGATCAATTATTGCTAAATTTAAAATGATTAAGACACCACCAGGATATTATAGTAGTACCCATTATAGTAGTACCCATTATAATAGTACCCATTATAATAGTACCCATTATAGTAGTACCCATTATAATAGTACCCATTATAGTAGTACCCATTAGTAGCAATCGTACTCACTTTTCTAGCTAATTAGTCTCCACGAAAATCTTGCTAACCATCGAACATATAACAAATTCTCATGGCATCGCCACTCATTCTAACGGCATGATTTATTGATACAATGTAAGGAACACCGCTAGTTTAACGGTTAAAAAGGGTTTATTTACCGTAATAATGTGCAGTTCAAGACGCCTAAATTGTCCTGCCGTTATTTACTATATTTTGTTTGAACGAGATTTCCCTAATCTCGTTACTTCGAGAGTTATTTCCCCCTGTTATTTTTTTGTTTTCCCTTTTTATTAGAAAGTTTCTTCAGTCATGGTAAAATACTTCTGACATAATGACACTTGCCTAAATCTAGGTGGTTTTATTTGAAGTGTCCATGTCTGGATTCAATGTAGGTTTGCTGACTGGAGTGTGTGTTCAAGAAGAATAATCGCGGGAGACAGGATCAGTGTCAAGAGAAAGATGATCAGTGTCTGACCCGCTGTGATTGTCCGTACTATCAACATCATATATCAACATCAAACCTTTTCACATCAGCTGTATTTCTCATTTTGGGTTTACTATGAGGTTGTTATACAATCACAGAATTAACTCAATTTTCTCCAACTTTGGAGTGTTACATCTCAAAGTTGCGTTCCAGTTTTTAGTCCTATGCAGGATCTTGCACAGTACCAGATCTCCTGTTATAATCTATTGACCTTTGGGTCCATTTCTTCGACCAGCAATTATGTTGTGTTTTTGTTTGTGATGATCGTCTCTGTCATCTACGTCTCAAAGTTTATTGGATGATTCTGAAAAATCTGGCAATTTGTTTTCGAAATTCCCAGTTCATTAGCAGTTTAACTGGAGACAAACCTGTTACCATACAATAGGGGAGGTCAAATTTAACGAGTAAAATTTACTCCCTTCCCCATATTTAATACAATGAAACTTGAATAAATGTTAATGTTATCTTCAACATTTTTGGACCATTCAAAAGAAGAAACATTAAAAGAACTCCTGATGATTTAAAAAACTAATTTTTCAGCTTACGGAAATAATGAAAATTATGAACGAAAACAATGTTTACATTTTCGCATTAAATCAATTGAAACTTAACCTAGCTAAAAACAAGTTACGACTACAGGCTTTTTAAAAATTTAGGAAAAATCAATTAAGAATCAAAGTTTCACGAAAATTTGTCGATACTTATTCATCTGTTGATGAAATTATGTTTAAAATAGGTTTTTCCTAAAATATATAAGGGGGAATATTTTTACGAGGTCTCCCCACCCTATTTAATTTTATATCTGAAAAAATGAACCGATAAAAAAAATGTTGAAATTGTTTTTCTATAAAGATAAGAGTTTGAATAATTATATCAAAAGATTTCTGTGAAATTTTCCTTCTTGGCCATTCAATCAAAAAGCAAGTAAAAGATTCCAATAAATTAATATTATGGTATTTTTTAGCAGAATTCAGAATTCATGTTTTTTTCTAAAATAAATCACTTATAGAAATTTATAAAATCTTCTAATATAATTAATCGGACTCTTATGATATTTTTTCTTTCTTTCTTTCTTTCTTTCTTTCTTTCTTTCTTTTTCTTGTAGTTTCGTATATTTCAAAGCCCTCTTTTCTTTCCTTTCCTTTCCTTTCTTTTCCTTTCTTAACGACAGCCGTTTACATAGTGACCAGCACATCACCGCTTCTAGAGTAGTGTTGTATTTTTATACTCCACCATTCATCCATAATGCATTAGCATTTCTCTATAAAACTCTCTCTTGTACCCCCCTTTAAATTTTGCCCCCCCCCGCATGTCAGTAAATATTCAATCTTGGGAAGTGTTGTACCGTTAGACAGCTTTTCAAATGTTGAAAGCAATTCCCGTTTGCTCTGCTTATCTGTCACAGGTGCAATCTCATTACCCAACCAGAACATCTATAATCCAGTCTCTTCTGTAAATTGAGCCCAAGTGCTGCTTCCCTGTTGAGTGACACCGAAGGTTTTACTATCAATTCATGTTTTTTTGAGAGGGCATCTTACCTTTCCGGCGTGCACAACCGATTATTCCACCAATCAATCAAAGAATAATTATTATTCTTTTTCATCAGTGATCAGAATTCATTTTAGAATTTGAAGATAGTTATAATTCAAAGTTCGTTGGGATTTGTTAATGTTTGGGGTTAAAAAAAATAACAAATGTGAAAAAAAAAATGACCATATTTTTTATCTGCTTTTTGACAAATCTAATTTTACAAAAAAGGAGATTCTTGTATAATATTATATGCTGTAACTTTGCAAGCAAACACGACAATAATAACATTTTATGACTAGCTTTACTTCATCTTAATAATGTTGCATTTTGGATTGAACATTTTCATTATCATTATTTTATGACATGCTTTACTTCATCTCATATTCAACCTTGGGAAGTGTTGTACCATTAGACCGTTTCAATTGGTGAGAGTTGATCCCTCTCAGGCTATTGCCTTCATTGTCCTGTGGTACATCTCTACAATGCTGTTTCCACTAGGTCTATACGTACTTATGTAGTATGCTTGTTAATTCCACCTATCCAGTACTACCTTAACTAGTGCCGACTTGCCATTGCCCATCATTGTCTCTAAGAATAGATCGTCTACACCACACGACACCTATGTGGTGTATCTCGTGCAGTTTTTGATGCATTCATCTGCAATATAGCACATGGCATGTTCTTTGGTTGCATCAATGGGTACTTTCTCCCACGTTTTCCTCGCCTTTGTGACAACATCGGCATTATTAGCCACCGGGAACACCAAGCTGCCTCTGACCTGTAGGTCAAACTCTTGAATTACGTCCTCCAGAATTCTCAGAATACGCTTTACGAGCATCTCTACCCCCTCCCTTATTCCGTACCTACCCCTCCTTTGTAATTAAAGATGCAATCCACACCAACAAAGTTACTGAGTACGTGTTCACCTCTATGTTCTCCTACGTTTGTGCAAAGTCGACGCCTTTCATTAACGCCCCAATTCTGCTAAATTTATGTGGTTAGCACCATCTACTCGCTACCTTAAATACAACACGCATTGCTATGCTGCTTGCATCATATCAAGCAACGCTATCGTACATCTTTGGTACGCACCATTTTTCTCTCATTGTTTTTTCTCTCATTGTTTTTTCTCGCCCCACCTCCTCGCTGATATCCTTTATCATCTTGTGATTTCTGTCTCTCATCCGGTCGTCCCATTGTATCTTCTCCACTTGTCACTTTACATAGCTGTATGTGACCCTCAACCATCAATCCCACCAGCTTCTCAAATGTCGAAAGCAATACCCGTTTGCTCTGCTTATCTGTCACAGGTGCAATCTCATTACCCAGCCAGAACATCTATAATCCAGTCTCTTCTGCAAATTGAGCCCAAGTGCCGCTTCCCCGTTGAGTGACACCGAAGGTTTTACTATCAATTCATGTTTTTTTGCACAACCGATTACTCCACCAGGATATCATAGATATAGGAATTTTTGGCCTTTCCAATTATCACCTCCTTCTCGAATACAGTCTTAAGCACAGCCACCATGGTATTTTCTAGAAAACAATAGATGGTCCTGTTTTATACCACAAGCTGGTACTGCCATAGCTTCTTTGCTACATGTAATTGCTGGTAGGCTGACTTTAGGTTTACGATTATAGCAGCACTCATCGTCTGTCTCAACTCTTGCATAGTTTCTCCATATGCGTCAATAATACCACCTTCCATGTGGCATGCCCCGTATGCATTTAATGAACAGACGGAAATTTTTCTTTTGTTGGCTGCTTTGCCACCATCAGTGGCAGTATTCCATTCTGGACTTTCTCCTTCCAAGATACCAGAATGCCTAGTTTCACCCATCTGTGTACCTTCTCAAACTCCACTCTCTTCCCTTCCTGCATAAAACTTACATTGATGCTCACCCTGTTCTTTAATATGAGCGGCTCTTTTGTCCACTAACATTCAACTGTCCACATTTAGTCATCAAATTCGGCGCAAAATTCCTTATCTTGAACTTTCTTTCTTTCTAAGTCTATCTATCTATCTATCTATTCTTGATAATAATACTTCCCAAACTCTTTTAAACCTCTACAAAATTAAACGTACTAATTTATATACTGGCCACTTAGTGGTAGTATCTCCAATTTTGTTAGATTTTTGTTCTCACATTTGATAGGAACAGATCCATATCATGCTCATATGGTAATGCATGCTGCAATTCCTGACCGCTCCTCTAAGAGTACAAAACCAATACAGGAAATGAGACACTTCGTTTCAGCTCATTTTATAAGAAGTTTCAATTACGAATGTACGTCGAAGAAATAAAAGGTTTAGTAATCGTTTGAAGTTTCGCGGATACTATTGGAGTTTTTGACTTGTTAACTTGATTCTATATATACATATATATATATATATATATATATATATATATATATATATATATATATATATATATATATATATAGAGAGAGAGAGAGAGAGAGAGAGGGGGAATGAGATGGTGAAAGATATGAATATAGATGTATATATGAAAAGTGCTGTTTAATCAATGATGATTCTCGTTCAGTATTTTTGCAGTTTTGAAGATGTTGGACATGTCAGTTGCCATTAATATTATGCCGACAGGGTTTGAAGCTTTTCATTCTGTTGACGTTCTTTATTGTGTAAGGATTAAACCAAGGAAGAAAAAAAAAACTAGCAAAATGAATAGAGAAATAAAAGGAAAAAGAAAAGTGAAAGAGAATTCAATGTAACTCATTCACTCTAGTTATTTTGAGCCGCGTTTTTGAAGGATTAACTTTCTTTTTAATTCATCAATTGCCCAGCATGATTGCAGCTTGTTAGACATTTTCAAAAGCCCATAACACATAAGTAAACAAAAAAGAAATAATATTAATAAAAAAAAAACAAGAAAGCAAAAACAAGACTCAAAATACTACTACTACTACTACTACTACTACTACTACTCCTTCTACTACTACTTCTAATAATAATAATAATAATAATACATCGGCGAAGACGAATTATACAAATTGAGTATCTCCTATTTCTTGTCGGCTGCAAGCGAGAAAATAAGTCTTAAGAATTCAAAGCAAACATTTCTATTAATCCTCGCTCACAACCGCTTATGAAAATAAATCAATAAACATACCCCCCCCCCTAAAAAAACTCAATTTTGTAAACAAACAAATAATCTGAAATTTGACAGCATTCATCACATCTAAAAAGCACTTAAGACAACATAATCAGTGAGTTACATATTCAATTACTCACAAATATATACATATGCAGTTATTATAGTCAAATTACGCTGAAAGTACCGGTTCTCGCTAGATCACCGAAGTTAAGCAGCGACGACCTTGTTCAATACTTAATTGGGTGACCACTGAAGCAACAGTGGATACTGTAAGCAACCCGAGACATCTGTTTATCAAAATGACTGGATTCAGTATTAAATTACCAGAGAAAAGTTGATATGCCGTAAAACCAAACAAACATGCAATTGCAATTGGAGTAACGGTGAAATCCTGGACGAGACTCTATTTGCCTTTCACTTTGTACTGATGCCCTTGAGAAAGGAATGAATCCACCTCTACTCACCCCAAGTTATGGGTAAAATAGTAAGGTAGAATGTTTTTTAGCCTTGTCCGCCAGTGAGAAGGAAAACTGTGCTTAAAACCTGACCCTGTGTGGCTTCCTACTCATGGCAGAAAGATTGGGTAAATGCATAGATATACGAACAAACACATTCACGCGCAAGTATATATTCGGGGCCTAAATGATATTTTCACAAACACACACACACACACACACACACACACACACACACACACACACAGACACACGCACGCGCGTGCGCGCGCGGTTGAAAGTAGAGGAAAAAGTGGATATAACAACACAGCAACTAAATTTAATAGATATTACACCTCATTGTTGGCTAAAGCTTTTTCAAAATATGCAAGGTGTATCAAAAAAGTATCGAGATTTTTTGTACGTCTTGACACATCTTGTATTCTGAAAGAAATAACGTTCCATTCATTAATTGTTTTCAGAATACAAAGGGTGTCAGAAAAGTACCAAGTTTAAAGCTGTATTTACCAAGATAGAAATGAAGAATGAATGGAACGTCATTTTTTTCAGAATACAAGGTGTGTCAAAAAGTATTTAAAAATCTCGATACTTTTTTGACATATCTTGTATATATATTGACAATAGTTTTGTGTATACTTATAAGTAAAGAGTGCTCAATATCAGTGATAGAGTATGTATCTCGGTTGACTAACAAACGAAAATAATTTTAATAAATATATAAGTTTGGATAGCATCGGCATAGTCAACTGGGCTTGGTAACTCTGAGTTTATCGCCTTTGCGATCATTGGTCCAATGATGACGTAGGCGAGAAACTGATGCTATATATATATATATATATATATATATATATATATATATATATATATATATATATATAAAATGAATATATAAAGGTTTTACATATCTATTTATTGCCTCGTATGAAACCAATATGGTCGTGAATGTTCCTTTGTCACCTAATAAATAGATATGTAAAACCTTTATATATTTATTTTATTATATTATATGACAGCTCTATTTTATATTGAGCACCCTACCAATGATACTGCCTTTGGTACGCCATTCCAGCAAAAGCTGAAACAGTGACCATCCCACACTATAGTATCTATCTATTATTATACTAAAGCTGAGTTTATCAACCTTCTCCAGCTAAAGGATTTTTTTCTATTTATGTTATGGACACAATATTTATACTTAGATATTCCTTGGTGTTAGCACTACAAAGTGTATGAAAAAAAATTCAGTTTAATTGGTTTTAATTAGGCGTAATTAGCAATTAAGTCAACGACCGACCAATCCCTGTTTAAATCAGACCTGGCTCTCTTGCACTCTCCCTCTATATAGAGTTATGGTGAGGGGGAGAGTTATTGTGAGTAGTCGAGTTTATACAGAGTAGGAGTACCTGCTGATATTTTACAGGCAAGCAGCCTGGTCTGGGGAAAGGGAGGGGCGAATCTATCTAGAGTTAGGAGAACTCTAGGTAGATTCGCCCCTCCTTTTCTCCAGACCACAGAGAAACAAAACAAAAGAATCTTTTTACGGCATGATTTCAATTTTAGTTGAGCGTAAATTTTACGAAATTGAAATCATGCTTTAGAATAGATTTTTTAAATTACTTTAATTATTAATTCATAGAGTATTAAACTTACTTTAAAAAATATTTCATGTTGGGTAAAAAAAATAGTTATATATTTAAATATAAGGAATTCAAATGAGCAAACATTGACTACCGTGGGGGTAGTTTTCTTCGGGCTTAAAAGTTTGTTTTAGTTAAAACTAAAACAAACTAGACTGACTTTTGATTTAGGTCGGTAAAATTAAAACGGAAAGTTTATTGCTGGTACCAAATCACAGTTTAACTGCAGTCTATGAATTAACATTTTGCGAATTTGGTTACGGTTTTAGGGCATTAAGGTTGTTTTTAATTACGTATTGCTTAAAAAAAAAACAAAAACACAAAATTACTATACATTTAATGTTGAAAAATATTTTTTAAACTAAGTTTAATTGAAATTATACATTGCTATATTAACACAAACAACTGTTTCAATAATAGATTCAATAATTAATTTCAATGGTTAATTAAATGTATAGTAATTTGTGTTTTGTTGTTGTTTATTTTTTAAAGCAATACGTAATTAAAAACAACCTTAATCCCCTAAAACTGTAACCCAATTCGCAAAATGTTAATTCATAGAATGTAGGACTGACTTCTGACTTAGGTTGGAAAATTAAAACGGAAAATTTTTTGCTGGTACCCAATGACAGTTTAACTACAGTCTATGAATTAACATTTTGCGAATTGGGTTACGGTTTTAGGGGATTAAGGTTGTTTTTAATTACGTATGGCTTTAAAAAAATAAACTCTGTCTTTAGTCTTTTCATTTATGCAGAAAATAGTATCAATCAAATATATACCACTCCGATATTACAGTCTGAATAATACAAATAATTGTAATCTTTGCGGAGTTCCGTCATGGCCTTTTGCCTCAAAACATGCTTGCCGGTGACTGCTGATGACTGCTGTGACTGCTGTATACAGGGTGACCCAGAAAAAAAGAACTTTGTAATAAAACAGTTCATTTTAACTGGGGGGGGGTAGGGTTAGGGTTGGGTTTTCAGTGGAAAATGCCCTAAGTTGGTTCTTTTTTTTTTTCAAGTGATACCGCTTCGGATGCAGGAAGCCAGGACGGAACTCCGCAAAGATTACCATTATTTGTATTATTCAGACTATTGTTCTCGTCTTCATTGTTATCTGTACAAAGTTTCTGCTGATGTGCCCTCCGGCCTTCTTCAGGTATTTCTTGTCGGACTCGGGAACCATCTTGTAATTGGGAGCCATCATGGAACTTTGAACCCAACCCTTTATTAGGTTCACGGGGGTATCCTGTTCTCATTCCACTAACCATAGCTGGGGTACAGGTGTTAAGCTGTGTTAATTATTATTCTATGTTACTGCTGTCCCTGACCAGGATTGAACCTGCAGTCTAGAGATAACTGGCATTTAGAACTGTCTTAATCTAACCCCTTTATCTATTAGGATATGTGTTCAATTGGACAATCCAGTGTGAATTTTTTCAATTGCAAAAGTTACAATTTATTTTGTAAAAACGGATTTTAAGTAGCCTCTTGGCAGGCATCTTGATCAAAATGGACGAAAAAAACGTTTTAAATATATCAAAAATAAATTATATGTGTAATATTATTTTGCTTTTTTACTGATGCTTATTATGTTACTACTTTTCGACTTAGACAAAAATTTGACCTTAAGTAATCAATTTAATAAATTTTAGTTCGTTTTCAAAAATGAAAAGCAGATGATATTTTGCCAGATCCAACTCTTTTCCCTAATCATCTAGAGAGAGCTTAATGGGTGACCCAACGGGTCACGTTTTGTCTAGTATATATATATATATATATATATATATATATATATATATATATATATATATATATATCTGTGTCTGAGTGTGTTGTATCAAAATCATTTTCCTTGACAAATATGACAAATACTAATCTATCAAACGTTGATATTGAGGATTTCATGAATGTAACAATTCGAGGAATTACAAAAACAAAGAACGTTTGATTATAGCAACCAGTTACAGTAATATCAACGGAAATAACATGGGAATAAAAAGAAAAACAATAAAAAATATTGAAACCAAAAATATAGAGAAAAACAGTTGTCTGGATACGTTAAGTGAAAAACTAAAGAAGTCGCACATGACGTGGAGATGGTAAAAAAGGAAAATCTCCAGAGAGAAACTGGATCTATTTTAATAGCAGCAAAAAATAATGCCATGAAACCTAATGATGACAAAGCAAAGATTTAAACTAGGCAAGAGAATTATAAGTGAAAGTCATTTGCTGGCAACGATCAAATTAATTCTTAATTACATAATAAACGAATGCAGCAAACTGAAATAAAAGGAATACAAGACAAGGCACGGCAGTAAAACCCCTACGAAATTATCTAAATATAAATATCTTGATAGGTACTCTTATCATAACGGTTTGTAAAAATATCCCATCTCTTCTTACTATCAAGTATTTAGCTTTTATCTTCTTGTGGCTCTTTATCTGCAGGCCGGACATCTCTGCCATCTCTTCTATGTTGGGCTGATTCCCTCCTTATTCTTTTGGTCTGCTTCCTTAGAACTTCTTGGGACTTATTCATCTTTGTCCTTTGTTTTTCATAACGAAAACAGATTTGGATATTTTCAGATGTCTTTATTTAGCCCAAGTTAGCCATTAAAGAGCTATCTTTTAGAGACACGTCTGTCTCCTTTAAAATATTAGCTAGAACTCCCTAAATCACGAACCGAACTGACCAAACAGAGAATAGCCACAATGTCAGTGAAGGTCAAAGTCCTGTAAATTCAAAATTACTGTTATTTCTAAATTTCTACCCTACCGTACTGTAACATGTTATTATCGGAGGAAATGGATTTGGTGACCCGAGTTCAACTCCAGGATGAGGTTGTTTGTGTTATTGAGAAATATGAAGGTGGCAGTAATGCAAAATGAAAACTTAAAAAAACCAAAAAACTAGAAAAAAGAATGAAGAATTAGAAATTAGAGAAAGAATTGTGACTTTCTCCCACACTTTCCTCAACTTTGTAACAAAATCAGCATGTTGAAATCGGGTAGAATACTCAGAAGACCTGAAGAGGGCTGAGGGGACTTGCTGACATTCAGGATTCAGTGAAAACCACTGGTTACTACCGATGTGAGAAGCTCGTAAAGAGAATAATAATAGTTACCATTATGATGGTGTCTTCTTTATAACCGCAGCCTAGATGTGACAAAAGGCCAGAAGAATGGAGCGTCCAATGAGAATCGAACTCTGGTGACCTAGTTTGCTAAACATTATACCACGTGAAGTGCTCAAGTGTCTGATTTATAGGTACCACGGACGTAGTAATCATGGCTAACGAAAACTTTTACTTAATATCGTTGCATACACTATGCACGTTTGAATAGGGTTATATATATATATATATATATATATATATATATATATATATATATATATATATATATATATAATTAATGTTGATATTATGATTTCACACTCATAACTTCAAGTTTCTTGGTAGTCCAATCATCAGATGAGAAGTGGTTGAGATGTAAAAAACCAGTCGTGAAATGGTAAAAATCAAATTTTGTAGCGTTTATATGCAGCGTTTTTCACGCGATGGGAAATTCAAAGCTAAAAATTGTTTTTTTAAACTGTGGCTTGTTTAACGTTTATGTGACGTGGATTGTATTCACGTGATGTAATGTCATGACGTTAAATTTGTATTAAAAAAAATTATAATCAAACAAACATATATATATATAAATATAAAAATTATAATCAAACAAACATATATATATATATATATATATATATATATATATATATATATATATATTCATTATATTTCAAAACTATTTTCAGTAGTAGCATCTATAACCTGTAGGAAACCTTAATTATTAATCAATCAGCATTAAGAACGAACGGGTGGCAAGTTAAAAGAAAAGCAAATTTAATAAAAAGTACGCCGATATACAGACAGTCTCTGAACAACATAAGAGAAGTTGATCGCCGTTAGATTCAAGCAATGATTGCTCATCATTAAAAATGTTAGTCTACAAAACTAAATACTTGAATGCCATGTTAATAATGAAAATAATTCTTAACAATACAGATAATTCTGATGCTGATGACAATGCAATAAAGTTAATATTAAAGTAGTAATAATGAAAAAAGATCTGCTTGCACACGCAAAGAAATTGTGCAGTCCCTTGATTATCATCTCTATCATATCTAACTGAAGTCGGCAAATAAATTATTTCACTTTTTATTTCAAAGCACTCCCCTAATTAAATCAAATATTGGATGAAAAAGACTACATGTTTTTATTGATAGAAATATTTGGCAACAAAATGAAAGAAACGAGTACCATAAGAATTCCATTTGTCAAAGGCGTATTGGTACAAATTAAAAGAACGGTGGCAATTGGAATAAATTTCCTGAAATAAGATTTTTTGAATAACTGTTTTTAAATCCCGTAGGTATAATTTCAAACATGAACAACGTATTTTCAATGAAGCAATGATCTTCAATGTAACGAATGGAATAAAAGGTTTACAGAAAATATAGATTCAACAAATGGATTATATCAGCAATCAAAAAAAAAAAAAAGAAGAAAAAAAATAAAATAAAACAAAAACAAAAACAAAAAACACTAATTATAATAGTTACTAGACGACTCACGTTCGATTATGATTTGATGCTTCTATGTAGACTGAGGTGAAAGATTCTAATTAGATTTTCATAGTTATATCAAGAATCCGATGATTAAAAAATGACATTCAGTGCGAATAAAGACAACACTATCATTCAGTTGCAAATTGAACCGGAAATCAATTTATTCTCTGAAATAAACCATAGTAAGTACATTGTTTAAATAAAATTTAAATGGTTTGTCTATAATAAATATCTTGGTATGCTGTGTCTGAAGGAATATAAACAGCTCTCTCCAGAATTTGAACTCAGTTCACCAATTTCATTTCCTACGACGATAACTGTTATGATAAGCGCGCAAACTTGTCTTAAGAGTAAACCTTATTAATATTCCTAATATCCAAAACAATTGTCCGCGTGAAAATACTCTATGCACGTGTAGTCAGCGAGAAGTATTTTAAAGAAAGCCATTGGTTCCTCGTCAAAAAGTTTGCTTCAGACACATCTTGAAATTTCGCCTAATAAGATATGGTTACGCGAAGCCTGGCTTAATGATTGACTTGTCCCTCGCTTCCCAGCAAGTTTGGTAAACCACCGGGAAAACTTATATTGGCTAAGTTCATTTCAATTTAAACGAGCAAACTTGATCTGGCTTCGCTGGCACATGGAACAAATTCTGACGTCTTCGTTAATTGGGAATTGAAAGTCTTGCTCAAGTAACGTTGATTTCTATTGGTTAATATTTCCTCCTTTTTTCAAGACTTTGAATGGGGGAGTAACATCGGAAGGAGCTGTGTCATAAACATACAGAAAAGGGTTTGAAGATTAGATTCTCGAATCGCAAAGTGAGCAAAGTGCTTTAAAACCAGATCAAGTTTTTAAAAATCCTATCACTTATAATGTAAATGTATTTTTTTTTATCCGACCACTTTACTGAAGTAATTATTTACGAACCTGATCCCCTGAGTTTAAAAAAAATCTATTTTCCCTCCTGTTTCTCATTGAGATTCATAAAATAACCATCACTACGGGCACCTTGTTATAATGCATTAGTCAGCAAGTAAAACCCTGTTACAAACCATTAGCAAAGAAATAGGAATGGAATTTGGAATTGAAAAATGTGCTATGCTAGTGATAGAAAAGGGAGAAAGAAAAATAATGGACGGAATACAAGTACCAAATGAAGACACTATAAAAACACTTGGAGAAAAAGAAAGTTTCAAATACTTAGGAATTTCAGAAGCAGACACTGTCAAGCTAACAGAAATGAAAGGAAAAGTTAAAAAAGAATATCTCAGGAGAATAAGAAAACTCCAAAAAGCCAATATTTGCAACAGAAATCTCATTAAAGGAATAAATATCTGGCTCGTCCCCATCTGGGCGATTCTTAAAATGGACAAAAGAGGAACTCAGCCAGATTGACCAAAGGACTTGAAAATTAATGACAATGCACAATACTTTACACCCTAGAGACGATAAAGATAGGCTATATGTATCAAGAAAGAAAGGGGGAAGTGGTCTTGCCAACATAGAGGACTGCGTAGATGATACAATCCAAGGACTCGAAGAATACACAAAAAGAGCAAAGAAAGATTACTTATGGCAGCCAATAACAGCAGATGCAATATATGGACAAACATAAATACAACGAAAACAAGAAAACAAAGATGGGAAGAAAAACAATTATATGGATACTTCAAACGTCAAATTGAAGAAGTTGCACATGAAAAGACTTAGACAAAACAGTAAATGTTTTCTATGTGGTGACAGAAATAAGACCATAAACCATGTATTAAACGAATGTAACAAACTAGCACAACGGGAATATAAAGCTACGTACCGTTGGGTTGAGAAGGTGCATATAACATCAGATAGTAAGGTGAAAATTTAATTTGTTCCACTATTCGCAGAGAATCACATTTCCCCGAGTCGGGCTTTGTCTTGTGCTCACTTTGTGCTCACTTTGTGCTCGGTTGTTGTCTTAGCTTATTATCTAATTAACTGTTTCGTCTCTATCTCCACACATCCTACACTTGCTATCCTGTTGCGTTTTATATATTTTTGCTTTGATATAATTGGTCCTTATGGCAGTATTTCGTGTTATAACAATGAAAGATTCCGTTTTCCCTTTCTTACTTATGTGCAGATCTTCTCATGTGAAATCTCTACAGATTGCCGCTTGAAGCATCCATATAAGTGTTTTTCTTCCCATTTCTGTTTTCTAGTTTTTGTTGTCCATATGCTGCAATTGGTATTTTTGATTTTATATAATTTGTTTTCATGTCATTGTCTTCTGCTGCGATTATAAGAGATTCAGTTTCTTTCTTGATGTCCCCCTTTCTTATCCATGTCCATGTCTTCTGGTGTGCTATCTGTTCAGTTTGTCGCTTGAAGTACAAATATAGTTGTTTTTCTTCCCATTTCTATTTTCTTGTTTTTGCTACATTTGTGATAGTTTACATGTTGCAATTGCTCCTTCTGGCAGCCACAATTAGTTTTTCCTTACTTTTATTAGTATATTCTTCAAGTGCCCGAATTGTCGCATCTACGCAATCTTAAATGTTGGCGAGACCCTTCTTTTCTTGGTATATATAATCTCTCTATGTCGTCTCTCGGACGTAGTGCCTTGCGCATTGTTCTTTGGTCCATCTGTCTGAGTTCTTATCTTGTTCATTTTTATAATAGTCCAGAGTATCTTACAAGAGGAACGGCCCAGATGTTAATTCCCTAGATGAGATTTCTGTTACAGAGCTTGGTTTCAAGAATTTTTCTTGTTCTTCCGAGATATTATTTTCTTATTTTTTCTTTGATTTCTGTTTATTTGATGGTGTCTGCTTCCAATATTCCCAAGTATTTGTATTTTTCATTTTCACCAATTGTCCTAATTTCTTAGTTGATTCAGTAGTTCTATTCCCTTCACTGTTTCATTTTTTCATTCTTCACCAAGAGCTTGGCACATTTGTCGATGCCGAATTCCATTCCTATATACTGGCTGTATATATATCATGGCTTGTATAAGGGTTTCTAGTTATTGTTTACTTTTGGCAAAAATGTTGATGTCCTGTATATACATAAGGTGATTTATTTTTCTGTGGTTTTGTAAATTTATATCCCCTGTACATTTCCTAAGTATATACTTTAGTGGCATCATTGCTATGAAAAATAGCTGTGGTGATAGGAAGTCTTCCTGGAAGATGCCTTTTTGAATTCTCGCCTCTGCTAAGGTCTGTCCTCCTGCTGTCAATTCTACTTTCCAATTTTCCATGGCCTTATTATTGAATAATTATATTATCTTTCTCCCGGAAATAATCCGCGGCCATCAATTTAGTAGTAGATTTCTTCGTTTATCTGTGCGGTCAGGATTTTCCACATCATAGGTCGACACGTTATCAGCCAGGGGATGGTTCCCTTTTTGGAGTCTTTCTGGATCAGGGTACTTTTTCCTTTTTTCATCCATTTGGGTATTTTTGGACCTTGTAGGGAT
>CM042149.1:91932574-91947574 GCA_023376005.1 Doryteuthis pealeii
TTTTCTTGCTCTATTCTTTCCGATTTGATGCTAGATTTTCACAGGTACTCACAGATCAATATTAAGGTGTTTCAAATTGTCATTCAATTTGTCTTCATAGCGTAAGAGTGGACGTCCAATAGAACACTTAGCATTTGGTAGTTGTCCGTATATTATCTTTCTGTTCTCATTCATTCTAATAACGGGACCAGCCCATCTAAGCTGAACTTTTGCTAGTAAGGTTTCAATGTCTGCAATTTTGTTACATTCTTTTAGTATTGCACTATTTTTCATCCTATCATCCCATTTTATACCGCAAATGGCACGAAGACAGCGCATGTGAAAGGTGTCAGGTTAGTTTATGTGTTTGCGGTAAAGTGTCAAAATTCGACACCATAGAGTACAGTTGAAAGCACAACTAATCTGTAGATGTCAATTTTTATTTTGAGAGATTCATTTTTGGTGTTCCACAATTGGTGCTTCAGATTGCCGAATGCAGTGCTTGCTTAGCTATTCTGGAATGGATCTCTTTGTCTATTTTTCCATCAGATGTGACTGTTGATCCAAGATATGTAAATACATCAACAAGTTTTAACGCTTTCCATGAATCAAGGCAAATGGATATACAAGACGTGGATTGCATGCTGCTGGCTGGTACAGTAGTTCAGTTTTCTTTATACTGATAGTAAGTCCAAATGCTTTTGATGTCTCAGAGAATTTATCAAGAATGTCTTCTAGGCTGTGTGCTAATAGAGCGGCCTCGTCTGCAAAGAGAAGATCGTGCACTAGCTGAAAGGACATTTTTGATTTAGCTTTAAAACGTTGCTACCAAATGTTCTGAATTCGACATTTATTCCTTCACTTAGATCTGACAATGCTTTCTCGAGACATTGCAGAAAAAACAATGCAAATAGAAGCTTTGTACCGTTTGAGACAGAAAAGGTGCTTGATTGCTCACTACCTGATCTCACAGAATCCCTCATTCCTTCATGCAAAGAGACGGTGATACGAAGCATTTTGTCTGGAACACCTAATTTCAACCACACTTTCCACAGAGCAGTTCGAGACACAGTGTCTCAGGCGTTTGTGAAATCAACGAAAACCATAAAAAAGTTTTTGTTATGCTCTTGAGCCTTATCCTGAGCCTATCGAAGGCAGAAAATCATATATATCGTTCCTCTACCTGAGCGAAAATCACACTGAGTTTCTGGTAGTGCTGATTCCGAGACAAATACGACCTAGGACTTTGCCAGCAACCGAGAGAATAGATATTGTCAGTCATACTTGCTTCCTTTGCTCCTGTACAAATGGCAATTGATGCGCCCTTAAACTGTTGCGGGACTTCCCCCTGTCCCACACAAGATTGAAGTATTTGCAAAGCCTACGTGTCAAAAGATTGTTTCCACATTTGTACAATTCAGCTGAAATTCCATCTTCGCCAGATACTTTTCCGTTTGAAAGTTGGTTGATAGCTTTCTCCATCTCAGGTATTGACGGGTTAGCAGAGAGGAATTGTACTAGAGATCTCCGAGGAAGATTGTCTATTACATGAATGTCGAAAGAAGATTCCTGATTCAGGACTGTAGAGAAATGTTCCGCCCAACGTTTGACAATAACACTTTTGTCAGTCAAAAGAGTGTTATCCAATGACACGATTGATGATAGACCATTGAAGATTGGACTAAAAACAGCTTTTAGATTTTGATAGAACGATTTAAGATAATATTTGTTGACAGCATCCTGCAAAGCTTTTGCCTTCGATGTCCACCAACTCACCTTCATCTTCTTCAATCTTGCTTGTGATTTTCCTTTGGCTGATTTAAATTTCTTTGTTTAACATTTTTATCGTTCATCCAGACTTGATGGCATTTATGCATGTTTACAAGGAGATATTGCATTTCAGGATCATTTGAATCAAACCAATCAATGTTTCCGATGAACATATTTAAGTGTTCCTTTTGCCGAGCTATAGAGAATATCCCGCAGACTCGACCATGCCGCTTCAACTTCATCCCCGATGTTAAAAGATAACTTGAAGTCAGATATTGTTTGGAAAGAGTTCAAGATTCGTATCTTTCAACTTTGTTACATCTACCTTTCTTGGTGGTTTAGCTCTGTTGTTTCGACCAGGTTTCATTACATGCATGCCAGGTGCAAGCGCAAACAGTCTTGTGATCGGACCAACATTTCCCAATAAATCGAGTCAGCTTTACGTCACGAGAATCACGATCACGAACTAAATTATAATGTAGTCGATGAGATGGTCATGGCCTGATCTAGGATGTCACCAGGTGGTTTTGAAACTGTTCGGTTGCTGGATAATCGTGTTCGTAATCACAAGACTGAATTCACATCAAAGAGACAGCAGTAACAGACCATTAGAGTTTACTTTTCCTACGCCATGTTTACAAATTACTCTTCCCCAAGTCAGTGTGTCACATCCAACACAAACATTGAAGTCTCCCATGGCATAGAGTTTGTCACGAAATGTCGTACGTCTCAGGAGAACACGAGGGTTACTGTAAAAGGATTCAATTACCTCCTCAGTGGAGTCCATTGTAGAACCATAACAATTCAGTATGTATGAACGCTGACAGTAAGATGAATCGGATGTGTTTTTTGCCGCTCCAAGAATTAGCGATGTATCTATTGTTTTTAAAGCAAATAAGGGAAGTGACAATTATTATTTTTCATTTATTTATCTATTATTTGAATCACATTTATTCATATGTCAATTCATACGCAAATTATATACATTTGAACTATGTAGAAATGTATGTTTAGTGCTACTCATTTATCTATGAACAATGTATATATATATTATATTCATTATGTTTGTATATATGTATGTAAACATAACACATTCACATTATATGGGTATGTATCCTCAGGAGCAGATGTGACACATGGCACAATTATAGAGCATCCCTGAGAATCAAACTCAATATTCAGTAGTAATGGATCTGCGAGACTAGCTTGCTAACCATTACACCACGATGGATGCCCTATTTATAAAAATGGTGCATCACAGCGAGATTTTTTTATTAGAACAATATAATCAAATTATCTTAGTTAAAGAACAAAACAACTTTTAGTTCAATTTGTAACTGGATATCAACGTTGTGGTGTCTCTATTCTTACTGAACGTTATTCTTAAATCATCCGAGTTTTTGATACAGGGAGATAACTAAGAATTACTACTGCAAATACTTCATCTATTTCTCTATAATAGCATCAATATCATCATGGACCACTGTTAAAACGAGACTCCAACGGGTTCATGGATCGTCTTGCAAAGCATAAAAACCATGGAATAATTATCTGTAACTCTTGGTAGTTGTTTCAAATTAAACCGTGGAATTTTCACGTGTTCTGCTTATAAAGTAAAATCATTAAAATTCTACATTCTACTCTATCAATGAAACTGCAATCTTAAACATACTCATCTATTATTCATTAGAAATTCGCCACAGAGAGAGAGAGAGAGAGAGAGAGAGAGAGAGAGAGAGAGAGAGAGAGAGAGAGAGAAGAGAGAGAGAGAGAGAGTCTTTTAGTGTGCAACTTTTAGCAATTCAGATCTGATAACCTTCATTATTTTTACTAAGACACTCTGGTTAAAAATGAAACCGTCCAAATTCTTCAAGATGCAAGGCAAAAATGTAAATCCAGATTATCTGCCGTCACTTAATCGCAGATTTCTTACTTGTCTCATTTTATTTTACCGAATTTTAAAAATGAAACATTCCAAATGGTCTTGTGTCGCTTAAATGCCCGACATAAAATTAAAATGAATTGAAAAAAAGTTATATGTTTGTTTTATTTGTAATGTTGAAATTGTGAATTACGAAATATATTTTGGTAATTTTGATCTTATTTCATCCCGGTCTCCTGCCTTAATTTAGGCTATGTTTTAGCGAACCAGCGTCAGGTGAATTCCCGGTTCAGCTTAGATATTTTCCGAGTCATGTTTATGTCACTTTTTTGCCCGCAAATTAATGTAGATATTTTACCCCCCCCCCGATTTTTATCGACAAATCAATGCAAATATTTTACAACCCCCTTTTTAAGAAAGAGTGAGGAAGGGTTAAATCAAGATTATACTTTTTACACATTGAACTATTTACAATCACTCTTAAATAAACATATCAAATATTGTAATGATTAAATTATCATAATGTGGTTTATCCACAGATTCCTCTAGTTATTATTATTATTATTATTATTATTATTATTATTATTATTATTATTATTATTCCCTAGAGAACTGATTAGGATACATTGTTAAGTTTCAACTGTGACAGTTGTATCTAGAGTCAATTGCCCTTTTTAATGATATAATTGCGTGTCAGATGACATTACGATTATTTTGATGATGAAGACATCGTTCAAACACCATTGAATTGACGACACCGAATAGTTATTACTGAAGATTAAATTACTGGATATGTGCAAAATTTCAGAACAATCTTAAAAAATTCAACAAAAAACAAAACAATGACAAAATATAAAAAATAACCCCAAACTAAATAAAAAACAAACAAACAAAATAAAAAGAACAGTTAAATATCAATTTTTGTCTGGTTCGCAAATCCCTCTGGTAAAATTTCTTCCAAATCATCTGATCAAAACTGAAATTATTTTTCTAAATCATGGAATACATGATTTCGCTGAAAAATGGGAAGTACACGAAGGGTTGCTAAAAAATTCCATATATTCCATATATTCATTCCCAAGTTCAACACATTTGAAACATTTTTCCCTAGTTTATTTAATTCTTCACAAAATTTAAATAGAAAAGACAATTCCTTTCTTTTACATTGAAGTTGAAATTTTTATGTCTGATGTGCTGAGCTTCAAAAATCCGTAGTCTTTGTTTACGAAATTGTAAACAGAGACTAGAGGTTCTTGAAGCTCGACAGATCAGACATAAAAATCTCAAACTCAATAAAATTAACTTCGATTCTAGCATTAACATATTTAAATACCTCTAACCACTGCTCCAATTTACAGAACCACGATAATGATGACGACGACGACGACGACGACAACAACAACAACAACAACAACAACAACAATAATAATAATAATAATAATAATAATAATAATAATAATAATAATAATAATATAGCAACAGACGACTGCAAGCAGTCAGCTTTCAAAACCAAGAAAATTCTTGAAAACGACATTACAGTAAATTTGACCATCCCTCACAATTTATCGTCTGGCATAAATTAACCCTGGATTGGTTAACTTGCCATTAAAATCAATCAATTAAAATCACTCAGTCACTATATTAGTAAATTAGTCTTTCTTTAACCCATTCACTCACTCACTCACTAACCCAGTAAATCAGTAATTCACACTTTCTCTAGCTCACTGACTCATTAACTGTCACTCTCACTCGCCCATTAAACCACTAAATTACTTTTTGTTTGCTTACACACTCACTCACTACGTAAATCAGTAAATGACCTTTTCTTTAGCTCACTAACTTTCTTTCACTCTCAATTTCTTTTCTTTTTTTCAATTTTCAAATATTCAACATTTCTCGAACTCAATTTTAGTCTAGTCTTGAATGTTACCCTACCTTTTTTGTATGCTTTGTTAACATGCTGATAAAACAAATATCAAGACTGAAGATTTACATTTATGAAATATTAACATTTACATTTTAAATGAAGATTTGTAAACAGTTGAACAACTTGAAATAAAGTGATGATATATCGACGCCGGAAATACTGTTTAGACCAATCAGTGTCAATCTCGGTTTGCTTGATATAGGATACAACAAGTACATCACCCTTCATACTCATAAAATCTAGCTCAAAGTGCCTTTACTTTTTTTTAAATTGAACATTTTATCTGACCAGCCAAACAATTAATTAAAGAACACCTCACTCCCTCCTCTCCCTCTCTCTCTCTCTCTCACACACACACACACACACACACACACACACACACACACACACACGAGGGGATAAGATATCGGACTACCATGCGGTCAGTCTGAGTTCGAACCCTACCCAAGGATAGTTGTGTCTAGCCACACTGAAGAGGCATGATATGCCGAAACACGTGTCTGTGGATGACTTATTAATATATGCTCCCATAAATTTGGTAATGAGCTCTCTAATTGTTAATTTAAATTAACTCTCACTACTACGCAAATAAGCAATGATCATTTCTCCGGAAATTTGATCTCTCAGTGACCGAAATATACATACATTCTTATGTATTTAATAGTTTAAAAACACCACTCCCGCATCAGCTGTCAGTGGGCGAGGGGATAAGATATCGGACTACCATACGGTCAGTCTGAGTTCGAACCCTACCCAAGGATAGTTGTGTCTAGCCAAACTGAAGAGGCATGATATGCCGAAACACGAGTCTGTGGATGACTTATATATATATATATATATATATATATATATATATGTGCGTGTGTGTATGTAAACAAAAAAGTATTTATACAAATTAATAACTTCTGTCATTTTTCATAAGGATGGATTTACCCAATCCCTCCGCCTGGATGTAACACAACATCAGTTCATCAGTGGCGGAACGTTGGTTTGAATTCAGTTTTTTCTTTTCCTAGACAGATTGCCTTTATTCTTTTTTCATCTTTCTTCATTCACATTTCTACAGTCATTAATCTAACTTTGAATCATAAATCCTCGCAACCTCTAGTCTAATAATCTAACGTCTCAGCTATTATCTCCTCCATAGTACAATGATAGTAAATTGTAGAAGTTTTAAACTTATGTTTGACATCAAACGTTTCTTTGTGATCAGTGTTTGTCGTATCTAGGAAATAAAAGTCAGAGCCACCTGGCGAGCGGTAAGCCATACTAGGAATATTGTTTGTTATCTTAGATTAGCGAGTGGATGACAAGGGTTAACATTCTAAATTTGACAGAGGATTACAACTATGAGGGCGTGTGCATCGGGCTGAATTACTTGAAAGACAAAGTTTTCTGACTTTGACTAAAAGTTGACGTTTTCAAAGTTCACATACATTGTTCATTAAAGTTTCATCTCACCAAGATTTAACAGGTGGAATCATTATCTACTTTTAGCGGAAATCAAAAACATCAGCACCAGCCGAGGCGACCCACTTATTCATAGTAATTGAAATGATTATTACCGAATTTCTTTATTTTTCATTTATTAAGTAATCATATTAATAACGTTTCAGAAGCGATAAAATGTAAAAAGTAAAAGTATTTTGAATAATGTTTTTGAATGTTAAAAAATTAGATCAACTTTTTGAAATTTTTCAGAAGTATCTTAGCTTGAATATTTTTCATTTACATACCAGTTCAAGCAAACTTTTTTTAGTGAAAACCATTTTTAAATTGTTTATTCAGTGTTTTCTTTTTTCTAAATAGCACAAGTAACTTTTGAACAGTGTTTATAATTTAATGAAATAGATTAAAAATAGCAAAACACGACGATAATTTACTTCATTTTGCTGTTTTAAATTAGAGTATAATTTCGATATTAACGAGTTGATTTGCATAAAAAATAAACCGATTTCAATATTCTATTGAATTATGTGGCACAACAATAAATTCAAGATCTAAATCGATGTTTTATTGAAGTCACTTTTAGTGAGGGTAGATTTACATAAAAAATTCTCATAATTTATTCATATGAAAACCTTTTGATAAATAGATTTTGTACGTACAGTTTTTATTGGATTTCAATAAAAAAATAAACACACACACACACACACACACACACACACACACACACACACACACACACACATATATATATATATATATATATATATATATGAAGATTGTTGTATATCTACGAGAGAAAACTAAATATTTGATAAAGAATTTGTATTTTGTTTTTTCTACGTTAACATAGACTCGACGTGTTTCGAGTTACGTATTACCCTTTTCAAGCTAGTGAAATTGTGGGATGTCTTTAGACTTTTATTTATATGTTTATAGTTCTTTCCTGGATTGTGGTTGAGAGAGAGGGGGGGGTAATAAATCATACTTTTAATCAATTAAATCTCTAATGCTTTACGGTCGGTGTTTGTTTAATGATCCTCTTTTATCTTTTTTTCCCCTCTTCTCATACCTAGTATATATATATATATATATATATATATATATATATATATGTGTGTGTGTGTGTGTGTGTGTGTGTATGTGTGCAAGAGGATCCAGTAGATGGATGTGTTAATGTGCGATTTGGCAATTGATGTGTATGCGAACACATATGCATATATGTACAAACTCTCTCTATTCCTCACACATACCCACACACACGCACGCGTATGTATACATACAAATATATATATATATATATATATATATATATATATATATATATATATATATATATATAAAAGCATGTAAAGTCGTCGGAGTTGACTATTCCGAGATCACCGTAAAACTAGAAGCCTAGAGCGATTGTAATGATTTAATTGTTTCAAATGTTTCAACAGTTTCTTTTATAAATCATAAATGGCATTTTTTAATTTACATGTTTTTATTTTAGTTTTTTAAAATCCTTCTGTAAAGTTAGAATTATTAAGTGATTACTATACTTATACAACAACAACTGAATTATGAATTAGCGAACAAACAAATAATAATTAAGTAAATTAGCATACGAAAAAATTAAAAGTAAATGATATGTATATTTAAAAAAAATTAAATATACATAAGAAACAAATAAATTAAATCCAAACAAGCAAATAAATTAGATATAAACAAATAAATTTAAAAATCAAATAATGCCGATAGAAAATGTTACAGATAGAAAATTTAAAGACTGAAATTAGTTCATAATTTTAATTGTTTCAAATTTGAAAACCATTGTTATAAATTATAATCAGCATTGATTTAATTTGCATGTTTTTATTTTAATTTTCATAATTATTATGTAAAGTTACAATACTGTAATTATTAAGTGATTATTTCTCTAATACAACAACAACCGAATTGTGAATTAGGGAAAAACAATAATTATATAAACAGGAAAACTAATTACAAAAATAAAAATGAATCCAATTAAAAACAAATACAAGCAGGCTAATAGATACAAACAATAAATAGATTTCAAATCAAATAATATTTATAGAAAAATATTATGGATAGAAAATTGAATTGAATGTTTGAAGATTTCTTTTTTTGCTTAACTTGTTACTTGTAATATTATTTTCACAGGAACAGCATTATTTAAAAGAGAATTTGTACAGCTCAAGACGAACATTTTTAAATTTTGTCTATACAGTGACCCTCATCACAAGTGTCAACATTAAAAAGAAGCTAAACATGCATTGTTATGTGCATGGCTAATTTTCTTTTTTTTTACTGAGTGAGCAAAAGAATGCTTACCAATGATTGCATGACTATACGAAAAAAAAAGTACTTTTATCATTAGGATATAAAAAAGAACTTCTATTAATCCCCTGAAAATAGCTGTTTATTTCAGATATTTCTTCCACATTATCTCTTCCAGATATTAAATTTTTGCAACTATTGCATTTAATGTTCTTAAAAAATAACAATAACAATAACTTGCTAATAGGAAGAACTTAATAAACCTTAATTAACATCTGGCTCTTTAACATTAATTCTGAATTTATACACATCTAACTTTTGTGTTTCTATCATCCCAGTTTCGTTTATATAAATCTTTTAAATCAATTCTAATGCCTTGCTAATTAAGTGGTGAGCTCAAGTTAAAAACTGATAGCATTCTGATTTTCTTTCACACCCAAAAGCTTGCCGTATGACGATATTATACTGATCTCCACTAAAGTACTGACCAAACCTTGCCTCAAAAGGATCAGTTTGAAATTTGCCTATTATGTGTGGAAGTTTCAATTCCTCTAGGCAATGCTTTGTCTGTTCTAGAAATGCATAGGTTGTATGATGCAAAGCAGCGATGATTTCCTTTGTTAATTTGCCATTTCTTCCTGAAATGCTATTCCATCACTCTAACTAGACACAGAATACAGAGTGAAATCTAAAATATTCTTCATTTACTCTAAGTGAATAACAGTATTCATATCTAAGCCGAAAACATTTATATGGGGGTTTTATATTATGTATTGTCCACCAAATATAAAATATGTTTATATATTCTGCAACTTTCGCGAAATTAAGCAAAAATCTCTATTTTCCTGAGGCCAATAACCCCTGAATAGTGTACTCATTAAAAATCTGAAGAAATAATTTAACATTTTGCTTTTCAAGATTAGTAGGAGAAAATGATTTTGAGATTACTTTATTACAATATTTCAAGATTGAATAAGATTTCAGAGCACAAAATTTCTGTAAGTTATAAAATTGGGCACTTTGGATAATATCGAATTCATGATTTCCATTATGAGAAAATGTTGAGAACAGCATGCATTTACATGCATCTTTTTTACCCAGCCAATAGTTTCTAATGCATTTTGATATATGAATTAAGTCGAATAGAAGAAAATGGGTCTTGACTTCATGCATTGCAAAATATATAGTTTTTTATTCATAGAATTATCTATTATGATTGATAAAAAATGAAAGTCTATCCCCTCTAAACCAATTATTATACATTTAACTATGTTAAATACATTCCCAGTTTTAAGCTAGCATAACATGTACAACATCCTTATATTGTGGAAATACACTGCTAAGCATAAAAGCAAAAGCAGTTGATGCAACTTCATTGCTGTTGTCAGATAAGCCAACAATATTACCACTCTTATAATCAAAATAAGCTTTCAGGTGAATTTTATCATTAAGTAAATATACTGTGGTTTCTTTCTGAACTAGTAACTTAAATTTATTTTTAATATATATAAGAAAATTGTCGCAAAGAATATTGATAAGGTTAGTCTTTTGATGGTTGAATAACTAAGTAAAACTGATATTTCTACCGTCTCTTAACCCGTATTGGCAGCAGTTATATAGCAATATATAAAATATAATCCTTTCTGTTGAATAATAAAGCTTATTCTGAGTCATTAATTTTAGCTGCTCATGTATAAAAATGATTGAATACAAATGTCAGTTTGATTCATCTTGCAAGATAGTAGAAATGACATTACCAATATTAATGTAGGAACTCATATTTTGATGTTTGATTAGTTGTTCTGTGTCCATTTTCTTAATGTTTTGATCTTTCTAGAAATGTTAAAATTAGGGACTGGAAATTTACTTTATTCAAATGACTAAAGGTTGTCATGTTAATTGATAAAAATGTTGATTGATAAAAAACACTTTTTCTAGATTTAAAAAAATGAGATATAAACTTAATTCCTTAACGAATAAAGTGTTTTAAAATTTAAAAATTTAAAATTCTTTTATTATGTCTCTTTAGCAACATTTGAAATACCTAGTTTATACATTTTTTAAAAATTTAAATAATAAATAAAAACATTTTTTTACGAATAAAACAACTCTAAAAGAATTATTTTTTATGCCTATAAAAATATTCCTTTATGAATTTATAAATGAATTTATATTGAAAGTTTCTTTGAAGTTAATTTTTCTTAAAATGAAGTTTAAAAAACTTTTCTAGATTTTATGAAATATACAAAAATAATTTAATCATTAAAGTTTCATTTACTTACGAATAAAACAATTGTAAAACATTGTTAAAATTATTAGAATTATCACGAGCGATAAAGTTAAGACACATACGTCTTAACTTTTTCGCTGACTTAACAATGTGTTGTGAATTACAATGACATGAAATTAATTTAATCATTAAAGTTTCATTAACTTATTAAAAAAATTCTAAAAAAGTGTTAGAATTATTTTTCATGAATTTTCATGAATTTATGAATAAATTTATATTGAAAATTTAAAAAAAAATGAACTTTTAGCTTTTAAAAACATTGCGAGCGATAAAGTCAAGACAAATATATGTTAACTTTATCGCTCGCGAAGATTTTAAAGCTAAAACTTAAAAAAAAAAAAAATCGCTCGATTGATATATTAACTTTGTGATATAAATTAAAAAGATATGAAATGAATGTAACCATTAAGGTTTCAATTACATTTACTTTTTTACTACAAAAAAAGAAAGTGAATAAAAATACTCACTTTGCTGAATTTAGAAAGCAAAAAGTTATCGGATAATGCTGATAACTTGTTTAGCGGCTTGGGCCAGCTGAAAAAGGTCTTTCTTTCGCCTCGAGAGAAACCGCCTCGGCATTTATGCTTCAGAAGCCGAACCCCTCCAACCAACAGGGATGACAGGAATCTTACCACGAGGCACCACTTACGGTCAGAAGGTTGCGAATTCAATCTCTATTCCTACCCGCTACATGATAATCTATTTTGCACAGTTCATACTCCTCTATCAATCAATCAATCAATCTCTCTCTCTCTCTCTCTCTCTCTCTCTCTCTCTCTCTATATATATATATATATATATATATATATATATATATATATATATAGTTCGATCTCCTCATGCCTATATATCTATCTATTTAATGTAGACTGTTATATCGTTTTTTTTCCAGCTGTTGTTCAATTCCACGGCGCAGCGTCTCGATAAGATTATTAATGAATGAAAATTAAAATTCTTTTTCTCAAGTTATCTGTATTTCTATTCAAATTTCTTTTTTAATTACCTTCTCACCTGTCTAGTGTCAAATCTATTTGTCAGTTTCCAGCTTGATGTTTTAGTTGAGCACAAATAGGATAAAAACGATCATTTATTAAGTTTATATTTGTACGAGGCCAGAATGTAAACAATTATAGCTTCATATAACTATTCTTAATGCAAGCAATGTACACACAGTTATATGGTATCAATATCCTTATCTAATACTAATAACCTAACAGGTACTACCACTCCGGGTCAGTGTGAATTTGGGAGTAATTGCAATAAATGAGTACTCCATACTCCACAGAGCCCCAAAACTTGAATCTCCTCATCAGATGTAGTTTAGTCCCATATCTAGGACAATCCTTATTTGGGGATTTTACTCTTCACTGCGGGGGGGGGGGTATACAATCAGCGTTTTCCAATTCCCGTCGACAGAGCGTGGGTTAGAGTTAGGATTAAGTGTCAGACTTATAATTTGGATTTAAGGCAAGAGTTTATGGTTGTTAAGGTTATGGGTTAAGGCTAGGAGTATTAGTTTTAATGTTTGACAACAATACTTGATTCGGTAGATTGGAAGAATATCACAAGTCCTTATTCATCTCTTAAATATCACTTGTGCGATTTCTTGGCAGCGAATATATATGTTAGTTGGTTAGTTGCTGTTACATCATGCCAACATTTATTGGGTTATTTAATGCCGAAATCATTCACTTTTTTGCAAGCAATTATTTGGGTTCAAGTAACTAATTATAACCATTTATAAACAATTATAACTTCAAGTATCTATTCTTAACACTAATTAGCAATACACAATTATATGGTTTCAAGTAACTATTCTTAAGAATATATGGTTTGAAATATTCTCATTTAATGCAAAAAGTTTGTGTCCAATTATATGGTGTCAAATATTTTAAGTAACTATATGGTTTTAAGTAAGTAATAATCCTAATAATAATGTTTTATAAGCAATTAAAGCTTCAAATAACTGAATATATATAATTAATGGTTATATGGTTTAACTTATTCTTAAGAGTAATAATTCACAAACAAATCACAGATGAAACCCTGACAAATATTACAACTCCGAGTCAAAGTAGATCTATGAGTAATCACAACGATTTTCCATTGTTCCAGAAGACTCACAACCAGATGCAATTTTATGTAACTATATTTACTAATAAGTCCTGCACTATTAAATAGATTCAAGTAGCTGTTCATATTTAGTAGTAGTAGTAGTAGTAGTAGTAGTTATAATGATAATAATAATTTGTTTGCACAGAGTTATATGGTATCAATTATTCATATCTAATACTAATATTTTTTAAACAGGTGTCTCTGTCCCATAGATGAAACCCTAACCACACGGGTTAGAGGAACTAGGGATTTATGACAATAAAAGGTGATTACAAAGTCACTAGAACTACATAACTGGAACCTCACCACCAGATGCAGCTGTTTTTTTTTGTGAGGGGGGGTAGTGGTATCCCTCTACAGAGGATGCATTCAGCCTATTCTAAGCCCCCAATGACCAAGATGGGATACATAAAAAATGTTAGATTAATGAAATACTTCTTGCCACATGTTACCAAAAAACATATCACCAACGAAAGAAGTGAGAAACAAAATGAAGGAAGCCATAAAATCCAATGAAGAGATCTTAACCACATTGAACAAATACCAAACAAAGTGATTTAGACATACGTCATGATAAACAGGGTTTTCCAAAGGAATCCTGTAAAATACAATAATAAGGAGAAGCGGGCTACGTCAGAGATGGAAGAACAAAATGCAAGTATAAACAGGCGTAAGACATAGATCAGTTGAAGGAGCTGGTTGCTAAAAGTAATCTATGCAGTCTTCACAGTCGGACTATATCCGGTGAAATGTCAAGTGGGACTTCCTGTCGGTGTGTTTGTCTTGAGATTATGAAAATCTTTCTTGCTGTTCTGTTTTGATTCGCTTGTGTATTCACTCGTTTTCTGTAAAAATCTACATTAAAATATTCAAAAAAGAAATTCTCGTATGAGATTCTTTCATAATTATTTAAACAAATAGGGTCGTATATGTTTGATATCAATGATAGTTTGATAGTCAATTGTATTTATTTATCTTGTATCTGGCTTCTCCATGTTCTTTTATGGTCTGAAAGGTCTGAAAATACTTCGTTCTTCTTGGATTCTTCCCGTCCTTGCGTCTGTTGTTAGATTTTATTAACGAACACAAGACTTGTTTTTCCCCAGTACTCTTTTTCTTTAACCCAAATAAATCGACCCAGACCGTCATCTAGCTTCTCCAAACACCTAGTCCAGGTTTGAAATTTCTCACTGTCGCTTTTATTCTGTGCACTGTTGGCTTTAGCTCGGCCAATCAGAAGCCAAGGTTAGTGACTTCTACGTTTCATTCACACGTCTCATTATTGTTTTTTTTAACTTCTAAAATTGT
>CM042149.1:91952574-91990074 GCA_023376005.1 Doryteuthis pealeii
TCTCACTTTCTCGCAATTTATCATCTGAGCAGAAGACACTAAGCCTGAAGGAAGAATCACAATAAGAATACTTCGATTTTTCTTACTTTTTTTCTTACTGCTGTTGTCACTATTTTAACGAATTATTATTAAAATTAAATATCACGCTTCGATATTTAAATATTTTTATTTCGCTTTGGGCGTGAAAATAAAACAATAGAATATTATATTTTGATATATGATTATGAAATTAAAAAAAAGATTAATCCATATAATGATATACCTATGTTTTTGCATGTCTATATTATTAGACTTGATCTTCAGTACTGCTGATTCCCGTGGCTCAAATGGTAGAACAATTGTTGTACATCGACTTTTCACGAAAAAATGGATATGAGTTCAAGTTTCATCTAAAGCTTATTCTTTATTTCAGACTTCCGCTTTTTATCGACAGTCGTAGAGGAATAGCAATACAAATCAACAACAATTAAGATGAAAGAAAATACTAATGAAATTAAATAAAAACATTTTTAAAAGACAAAACCTCGTCTGATCTATATTTCAATGATCATATTTTTGTGTGTTTTACTTCAAGGTAACGAGTATTTTGGTCTCATTCTTGTTATTTACTCAGATTTGCTTAGTCTTACACACAGGTTGCTTTCATTAAAATATTATTAGGAGGCGCTTTTAGCGCAGGGGTTATCGTCTTAAGAAACTCTCTTTCACTGTCCATCCCTATCAGCAATCGCTCTTGGCAGGTTTTCTGGAAGACATCAAGTGTTCGCACAGAACTGATGAATATAAGTCTTTCCTGGTCAGCCAAAACATGTGTGTCCATGTGTGGGAGTTTACTGAAAAACGTCCCGTGTTCAGCGCTGCTTCTTCAGAAGTGCCAAGAATTTCTTGTGTCTTACTTGAATGGTGAGTGAAATGGGATGTAAGTGACCGTACGACTGTTTTGTGTAGAGTGTGACTTCTAGGATTTGTACAACACAGCACGTAGCATCCTTGTGTAGTTCCCATCTAACCCTTTCTCGAAGCGCTTCTTTCAAATTTAATACTGATCACTGTTTATCTGTCTTCTGTCACACTTTTTTTCTACGTCCGCACATGATGATTTAGCAACTAAAATAGAATATGTAGTAAAAATACTGCATTGAAGAATAATTAGAAAAATATAACAATAAAAACAAAAATTACAAAAAGTTTAACATTTACTAATGGTGTTCAAACGATTTTCCATTGCATTTTCAGTTAAAAACGAATCTACGTATTTCTACAAATTTCATAGAGAAAATCAAATATATTTGTGGATGCTTTCATAACATATTTTCATCTACTGTTAAATTTCGTTGTAATTACTCATATGTGCAATGTTCCTCGAATGTGAAAAGCGCTCGTTGTGTTACTAAAACAACAGAATTAACACACACACACACACACACACACACACACACACACATATGATGGGATTCTTAAAATCGAAATTACGGTTTGTTAATATTATTCTGGACCATGGAGTTCTTGCTAGCACGAAATTTAAGATATTTCACGTGTTCATATATTTATTTTTTATGTGTTTCGGTGTTTCAACGGTAAATACCTTACTACATTCGTGATAACGAATTTCATACACACTGGTTCCGGACTTTACATGGGATTTGTTAATATTGTTATTTAATAAATTCTCAATGGTATGTTTTTATTCCTTGATGGTTGAATTTTTTTTCAATAAGGTAAGTGATTAGAATTGTGAGGGAGAACAATGTATTTTTGTAATGTGTTATTATTAGACAGATTGTTAGTAGAGTTTTTCGATTGACATTTTCGTTTATAAATTTTGTTGTCTTTGGATAATCTGCGTTGTATAAATGTTTCTTGATAATCTAATAAAATGAAAGAGCTTGTTATATGTTCAAATTCTTCCTTAAGAAATTTTAGCGTGCAACTTGGTAGAACTCTGAGGAAAAAACTGAGTATCCTACTTTTTATTTTGTCTTGGAGTGAATAAAAGTGGATATGGTCATTTTTATTAGTGGATTATTTAAATTCCAGCCTATTGTTAGTTTTTATTAATAAGATATCTAGGAAAGAAAGGGAATTGTTTTTCAAATTCATATAGGAAATTCATGGTTGGTTCAATTTTGTTAGCAAGTTTTGGTAAATCCTATTTCTTTAAATGATTAGTATATCATCAATGAAATGGTTTGTATCTTTAGGGATAGCTGATTTAAATTGGCGCAATTCAAGAAATTCTAGGAAAAGACAAAGACAACATTTATTTTTCACATTTATTATTTTTGCTTATATTGTTGGATTTCTATTTCTTCCACACACAACACCGTGCGCACGCACACATACACACACGGACGCACAAGCACAGACATGCACACACATATATATTATATATATATATATATATATATATATAAAGGAAAAGTTGACTTACCGGTGAATTTGGTCACGTTGGTTAGTAAGTATAGAATTCAGGGGGTGAGTCAACGATATAACAAATACAAAGTGCTCAATACTAAGTAGAGCAAATTTATTATAAAATAATATAATACTGCTATTAATCGGTGTCTCGATTAATTCAGTGGATTTAACCCAGAAGATCCTTATGGTGAAACTCGAGTAGGTTATCCCTTGTACCCATTTTATAATATATATATATATATATATATATATATATATATATAATATATGATTTACTGTACTGCTACTGTAGTCCGGTAATAGTCCTCCAATGTTTGTGGTGACAGGCATCAAACTTAATCATAACTGCCTTTGGAGTTGCCAAGCTGTTATAATTGTGCATCATTAAAGAAACACAAGTTGCATCAGATAGATGCAGTCTCCTTGTTTAAATGATTTTTTATCCAGAAAGCAATGTTACCCATTACGAACCGCTAGGCTGGAGGAACTGTAGAGCATTGATCCAAGAATCCTCCAATCTTTATCTTCCTAAGGGATATTTTCACCCAGGTAGTGTATGCCCAAGTCTGTTTTATCCTCGTTCAGGAATAGGTTCATGTCTTTCAGTGTTTCTGTGGCTATTGGGATCAGTGGTTTAAGTGCATTCATGTCCTCGTCTATGAAATTCACATCATCTGCATATTCGATATCTAGTGGCATGACTATCGATGAAATTGGGGGATCGGGTCGTGTAAAACATTTTTGTACAAACGACAGGACAACAACGATGTAGCATATGAAGAGAGAGAGAGAGAGAGAGAGAGAGAGAGAGAGAGAGAGAGAGAGAGAGAGAGAGAGAGAGAGAGAGAGAGAGAGAGAGAGAGAGAGAGAGAGTCTTCCTGTCTAGAGCTAATCATCCCAAATTCAGTGGAATAAGCTGTCTTGATGTGAACCCTTAATTTTTGTCTCCAGCAGTAATTTACTAGTCGCATTTCACCACCAGCTGCTACAGCAGATTCAATATCTTTGATCTTTTCATGTCCATTCCCATTTTGAATATATATATATATATATATATATATATATATATATATATATATATATATATATAATAAAAAAAACTTACTAACGCAGAGTTTCTATGGCAATTCAGGTTTCTAAAAACAAAGTTTGTATTAAGCAAAAATAAATAAATAGAAATAAACGAATAAAAAAGAGAAAAATGAAAAAGAAAAAAAATTACCTTAGATAATATCATTTTGAGCACTATCAAAGTAGCATCATACTAAACTATCCTCAAAACACCGTTTTGAAATTGGATGGGCTGATATGGTTTGATAAATAAACAGCTAAATAAACAAATGCCTGAGTTGAATGTGTGACTGTTAAGGCTAATTTGAAACACACGCCACTCATGCTTGACAAATATCTTCCAAGTGTAGAGTTCACTGGTGTGTTCACAATAGCAGAGATCATAAAATGCTCAGTTCAAAACAACTGGAAAATTTTTATTCAACAAATAGATATATTACGTTACCAGTTCACACACACACACACACACACACACACACACACACACACACACATATATATATATATATATATATATATATATATTATATATATATAGTATCCGTAAATCTCGCTAGTCGAGGAATAAGCTCTTGGATCATTGCACAGACCTGGACATGTTTGTATCAGATACTGGCCGTTGCCCACGCTGCAGTTCCCTCTTCACGACACAGATTTTGTTCAAATGAAGGGCATGGTACATTTGCAGGAAAATTATTACGTCACCATAGGATATTCTAGATTGCGATTGAATTCAATATCGAACTGACTTCCATTTCACCGCGCTAAATTACCCCGCCATGCTGATATGTGGGTTTGAATTCAGAGTTTTTCCTTTTCTAAACTTGTTGTTCGATTAATTACTCAAGTTTAAGGGTGATATGGATTCATGCCTTTCCGAGGGGCATTATTACGACGTGAAACACAAACAGTTTCGTCAAAGCCCAAAGTCATTTAAAAAGTTTCAGAAGCATACAACCGTAAATATATCTGTGTGGGGGTAGGTGTGGTGCAATTTTGTGTTTGAAATATATATAGAAACAATATAGTACATATATATATAATATATATATACTATATATATATATATATATATACATATAGTAGTATAATAATAAATAGTAGGATATTCCGGTCATATAGATATCAGAGTCATTTCTCTTCTTGTATGGTAGAGAATTTTTATTCATTCCCTGAGAATCGATGTGTTTCTCAAATGTTCAAGGAACTCGAATTTGTCTCTGATATTTGTGAACATAATTCTGATACTTAGTTTTCAAAGTCTCTTTTGAAGTATTCTCACTATTATTTGCTTGGTATGTAGTCGTTTACCAAACTTAACTTAGTTGTGACACGTGGTCAGAAGTATGGGACACCTAGTAAAAATCGAATTAACTAACAATGGTTAGTGAATGGTTAGTCTGTGAGTCAAGTTTATTCAACATTACAGAAGTCGAATGGATCTTTTATTACTAAGCTTAAGCAGAAGTATGGGGCACCTAGTGAGAATTAAATTCATTCGTAACTATATGCTAGCCTACCTCTTATGTCATGTGAAGCGACCTACCTTCTATTTAACATTTCTAAACATATCTTACTTTTCTTCAATATACGTATTTATTCATCTCCCCCACCACGAGCAGGAGTTGAGTTCAATTTTTAAGCGAAGTAGAGCTGGTTTTAATTAAGTTTTTCCCTTTTCCTAGATTTGTTGCCTAACCAAGGCTAAAGAAATCCCTCTGCTCTACTATTGACTTATAACTGGAAGGGAATAAATGACTTAAATATTGAAAAGATAACAGATACTTATAAGATTTAATTCAACAGTATGTGTTTGTTGTGCCCGTGAGTATAAGTGTATGCGTATGTGCGTGTGCGTGCGTGTGTGTGTTATGTTAGTGTCTGTTGTGCCTATGTGTGCGCGTGTGTGTGTGAGTGTCGACTTGTAGTTCGTTCGTTATGTATGTGTCTGTTGTGCTCATGTGTGTGTGTGCGCATGTGTTTATTATGTGTGTGTTATGTGTGTGTGTATCTGCTGTTCCCATGTATGTGTAAGTGCGTGTATATGCGTGTCTGAGTGTTGGCTTGTGGCTCGTACACTATTTATCTGTCTATTGTGCTCGTGTGTGTGTGTCTGTCTGTCGGTCTATGGATGTTGAGTTGTGTTATGCATGTGTCTGTTCCTTAGAGGCTTATTGTATTATGAATTCTCCATTGTCCGCGCGTATGTGTGCGTATGTGTGTGTGTGTGTATGTATTGGACCGTGGTCCATTATAGATCTTCTGTATTATGAACTCTGCACAGAGCTCAGTTCTGCAACTGATTCCTGGGTTCAATTAAGCTATCAATAGTGCTTCCATAATTTGTAGATTGCCTAAATTTCTCTCTCTTGCCTCGATTTCGACTGTTATGTTTTTTCACGTTATTGCATTTAACCAGATGTTTGCCAAATGAGGATGCTTGTGTATGTAAGTGTTCTTTGATCCTAACCTGTAGTGGTCTAGTGGTGCTACCAATGAAACATTGCTTGCATTTGTTGCATTGTATGCGGTATACTACGTTCATCTCATGGCACATTCCTGTGTGGCGGATAGGGCAGTTTGCTAGTGTGCTTGTAGTGCTTCTTTGATGGTTGTCTTCGTAAGGGTCCGTAATGAGCAAGTTGTGTGTCCAGACCCTCTTTCCGGATTGCCCTGCGTATCACTGCAGTTATTATTTCGTTGGAGTGCGGTTAACCCCAGGAAGGAAGTGTTAGAGGTGGTATGGCGTCCTGGGACTTCTGTCTGCTTTAAGCGTTTTGTGGCTGATGCTGGGTAACCATTGTCTTTCAGTATTGTCATGAAGTGTGTGGTATATGATCTGGTCTTCTGCCCTGTTGCATTAGCTCCGGATACAGGTAAGTTCGTTCTTTATGTATCCGGTTTTTGCACCAAGGATGAGGACCTATTTGTCGTGGACGAAAAAGTATCTGCTGGCCGAATTGTTGCAGAATTCAGTGTGGGTATCACCTTTATCTAGCATTTTAAGTCGGAAACACACACAAACAAAAAAAGAACAAAAATAAAAACAAAAAAAAAAAAAAAAGAAGAAAAACACGCACAAACATACACACAGGGGAAAAATCTGGAATGGTCCTAAGACATTATTAAACACACACACACACACACACACACAAAGAATTCTGAGGAATAAGACATTACCAAACAAGCATATAACAGAATGGGTAGATTCTATTAACAGTTAACATGTCCCTTTCAGGGCTCCAGGCTTTCAGAAATCCTCTGACGTAGATAATTTTTCATCCCAAAATATTAAGAGAATAAATCAAAAGCAAATGAACAACATCATAGTTACCTCGTTTTTCTTTACACTTGCATAAAGGTAGCCGTCAAAACCAACCGCCAAACAACACACACACACACACACACACACACACACACACACACACACATATATATATATATATATATATAAAGTAGATGTTTTTAAAACCTCGCCTTTCTCAATGTCATATGGCATTATCTATAGACTGAATCGGAATTTTTACGGGTTTTGCCAGAAGATATCAGATACAACAAGCGTTCAAGTTCCACTTCACATTTTATGAAAAAAAAAATCACTCGTTTGGTCTTAGGGGCGCAACTCGTTTAGCGTGTCTTGAATAGAGCTAACTTGGCAGGGCACTTCCTTTTCTATGTATACAACTCGTTTGAATTCAGAGTTTGCCTTCCTCTGGAGCGGTTTCTATACCAAAGTTAAAATGCCCGGTCTGCTCTACTATTTCATAGTTGGAGAGAAAATAACTGGATTCATACCTTTCCCAAGTGCATTAGAGCTATGTAAAATTCAAACAGCCTCATTTAGGGTTTGAACTCGAGTAATCGAGTCCACTTTCCACGATGATAACCAGTACGCTACGAGCTCATCATCATGAAAAATTACCATATTTTAAAAAGAAAAATCCATGATAGCATCATCACGTGCGTTTCCCAGAATTCCCGCCACTTTATTGGCCAATAGCAAAAACAAAATCGTGCGTAGTCTGATCAACGAACTGTTATGTATTGTTCAACCGTTACTAATTGGCCCGGCTCGTGCCGATGCGGAAATGCCAGTAGGCAGTTGGTAAGTAAGTGCCGGAAATATTCTACCCAATACACAAATATAATCAATATATGATCGATTGATTTTTGTCATCAGACAATAGCTTATTGTATATATGAGCAAAGGTTTGTAATAGTGAACGGTTTTATTAGATTAAGCATTGTTATTGTTATTCTTTTTGGACAAGCTGAATATTAATAATAAAGACAGTACTGAATCTATATTATTTCATCTAATACTATAAGGTGTATAGGATAAATGCATAAAAGATACGAGTCAGATATTAACCTAGCCCTGTGGGAGAAGCTTAAAATACGCCGATTGAGTCCTCTGCAGAGGGCTAAGATCCCCTAAAATGTTGTATCTTGGGTATGACACTAAACTGCACCTGATGGTGAGGCTTCAATTCTGAAGGTCTTGGGAGTGTGGAGTACTTCTTCGTTGTCAATACTCTCAGGTCAACTTTGATCCGGAGTGGTATTACCTGTTAAGGTCCCACCTATGGGTAAAATAGAACTGCTTGAAAATTACCCGTATTGGATAAGAATACTTGATACCATGTAACTATGTAAATTATTTGTATTAAGAATAGTTACTTGAATCTATGATTGTTTACTAAGGATTATTATTATTAGTTACTTAAAACCATATGATTACTTGAAAATTATTGTTATTAGATAGGAATACTTGAAACCGTATAACTGTGTGTAAACAAATGATTATTATTTCATCAGATTGGTTACTTTAAACCATATAACCGTCGGAGTAGCCTATTGTCTGTATCAGGCGGGTAGCGAGGGAGACTGTCCTATTTTCAGGCACAGATCCAACCTGTGCTACACATGCGCTGAGTTGGCGAGGGATCAGTATCGAACCAAGACCCTTGTGGTTTCCAAATGGATATTCTACCGAGCTAACTGCGTATAAATCATTAGAAATACTTGATATAATGTAGCTGTGTGCAACCAAATGATTATAGATTAATAAAAAAAAAACAGGAATGAAAAAGAATGCAACGGAACATTAAACATATAGTTATGATTACAGTCAGATATTTAGAAATGAATAAAGTTTTGCCATTAAATATCCAAGGAATTGATATGCTGTTAAACAAATAAAAACAAAAACAAAAAACAAAAAAACAATCAAATATTAAATACTATCCAATGTTCCCGGACTAGCACAGAACGAACGTATGTCCAATAAATAAATGAATCATATCAAACAAAACAATCAAGTAATTTGAATTTTTATTTTAGAAAAAATACTTTTAAAAAAGAAATGTTACAATTGTGCTTCTCTAAAATTACCCGGCATGTCTTGTCCGTCTTACTTGAATGGTTTGTGGGATAGGAAGTGAGTGGGTGTACAGCTGCGCCCCATTCCTGCAATGATTAATGAACATAGCTAGCAGACCATTATTAATGTCTTACATATCATTGGGCGCTCCATTTTCCCGTCCTTGTGTCGCATCTAAAATAAGTAAACAACTATTTGGTGTCGTTGCATGGTGTAATCTTTAGCGAGCATTACTAGTTCAATTCTCTTCGGGTGTCACATCTTTGGGCTAGCAATATGAAGCACTGTTTACAGTGGCACCCTTTTCAAGGAAATCAATAGTGTTAGGTCCTTTCTGCGCCCTGATCTTTTTCTTCACTGGAGGGTCAGTGTGTCTTGACTCCGATGGCTGTGCTTTCAACTCAGGCTCATATTGCAAACCCATGTTTAGCCCATTTGTAAACATTTTTGACTAAAGCATGCTTCTCCGCACACATCACAGATTCTTCGGTAAATTTCACATGAATTACATTTCTCAGCCACCAAAAATTTGATGACAGACCTCTGTTCTTGCCAGGAGCAATCCGTTTGGTTGCCGACTTTATGAATAGCCTGAAAACAAATATTTTTTATGAAATTTAGATAATTTTTGCTTTAAACATATTTCAAACAATGAAGAGTTTACATTTATGGGGCAAATACTGAAAGAAATTACTTTGCTTTTTTCTTCTTCTTAAATCCCCTTATTTATTGAATAATCCTCATCTAAGCAATGCTGTATAAATAGATATACGTAATGCCGACGGCTTTATGTTCAAAACTTTGTTACAAGTTATGTGTGTGTAACGGACCATTATTAAAATGCGAAGGCCGCTCTTGCGAAATGATAAATCTCTTTCTAATTTGGTCATTAGGCGAATCGAAATTGGTTTTCCGCTTAATTAGATATTCCAAAATGAAATGCGAACCTAAATAAGTAAAAACGGTGCTCAGACCAATAAAGAAAACGTAGCTTGTTCATATACCGACTAATTCAATCCCAAACACGATGCAACCGATCCATCAATATTAGAATCGGAGGAATCCATTTGTGCAGGAGTGGGGAACCATCTTTGTGCATCGATAGTGCAACTGCACTGTACGGCTCATAATCCGATGTCACCTTTCCTGAAAGTGAAATAAGAGAAAGGCGTAAAGGTTGTCGACTAGGCAACCAAAGTTCAAATCCTGGATGAAGCCGATTTCCTTTCACTTTCGAGGAGACGGAATGGTAAATTCTTACTTCCAGTCTATATCAATTCTCATTCTCCTCTTCATACCTTGGGAATCACATCATGGTGTAAGGGTTAGCAAGATCGTCTCACAGATCCATAACTGCTGAATAGCGAATTTGATTCCCACTGGGTGCCCCATACATTCGACCTTGTGTCCCATCCTAATCTTGGCAAATGGGTTGAGTAAATACCCCCTCCTCCTCGAACCATTTTTTTGCAGCTGCTCTAGCAGAGTAATTCCCGTTCCGTACTGGTCTTATCAGACTCCAGTGCGTGCTTGTAAAAAAAGCGAAACCTCTTCGTAGATTTTCGTCGGAGAAGTCAAAAATAGAAATAACAATAGAACAAATCTATGTTTTCACTTCTTGAATTCATCTATTAAACAGATAACTAGAGTAAACTCGTTGACCCCGCTCAAGCGATACCACTCAAGCGGAACCTGAATAAATTATATTCACTTTGTAAAAATTAATGAATCCATACTCACTTCCTAGATAAGGCTAAGCAGAACTGGCTGAATTTCTAGCTTTATTTGACAACCAGTCTAGGAGAAAGACAATTCTGATTCACTCATGCCAAATTCCCACGATTCATCTATAAACATATATTCAGAAAGCCTACTAATCCTACTAAAGAAAAATTAGTCTCATTTATTTTTTAAATACTTATAAAAATATGTTTAAATTCTGAACGAGTTTGTTTGCGTTTCTCTTTAGAAAGGCAAGCATTGAATCTCTTCGTTCAGCTATGGGTAAATAGTAGAGTATTGGGTTCTCTTGCCTTGGTACGGATACCAATCTAAGAATAAGAAAATTCTGAATTCAAACCAACTGCACTCCTATTAAAGATTGGCACATCCTGACCTATAGTGATGCGTTTTCGTAAATACATACCTATAAGTTTTTATATCCAGCAGGTGTTAAAATCCAATTGGGATTATTATTCTATCCATTTTCTCCTTACCTCTATAGTTTGCAGTGTCACTATATATGTCTTTACTAAAATGATGAATGTAACCAACATTTTTACAGAGTTAATTTCCTATTTTTTAGTTCTCATTTAATTCCTGTTTAAGCATAAGTATTACCATTACCAAACCAAGCTTTAGCAAACATCTTATTACCAACCATTACAAAAGATTTATTATCAAGCTTTTTTAATGCATTTTATTACCTGTGCTATATCCAATTCTGATTAATATTCAATTCCTTTTTCCTTTTTGGTCCGATTTCAACTATAATTCCAGGAAGTGTTAGTAAGATTTTAAACTATTCATTCCTATCACTTGGTTGATCACATGCATTTCCCGACTTGTTGCTTCGTCGATGCTTTCTGTTCCCACGTTGTGTTTTCTTTAGATCTACCGAACGGGGATTGACACTACTTGGTCGTGTATGTGATGGATCGGGAGGTTAGTGGAAATGAGCTGCCGTAGTTGTTGGCAACTCCAAGAACGGTACAACATACCCTTAACAATAACAAGGGTTTTATCATCATATGATTATATAATCATATATGACCGAAATCACATATAACGAAAAAGAATATATTTGCTCCCAAGGCCGAGGAAAAGACATGGAGTAGAGATTCGACACAGATTGTTTTTTTTTAGGTTGGATCTGTCTCTTAACCTCTATGCCTTACGGCCCTCAACTCTGGATGTCCGTCTCACGGCGCTTACGCACACTCTTGGTAAATATTACGAGAGGCAGATAGTTTTCCCCTTTCTTATATGCATTGATATCCTTTCTGTCATATTGCACTAAGAGGGAATCAATTTCATCTCAAAGGTTTTCATACTTAGGACCCCATTTGTTAAAATGTAGGCTAATACTACACCCCCAAGTTTGTAAAATAATACAATTAAATAAAAGAGTTTTATAATTTGTTTGAAGATGTGTTTATATTGGTTTGGTCGTTGGTTTTGAAGGCTATCACAATGCAAGTGTAAAGAAAAATGATACAACTATGATGTTGCTTGTTTACCTTAATTTTGATTTATTCTTAATATTTTGGGATAAAGATTCCTTCGTCAGAAGATTTCTGGAAGCTAAGTCTGGAGCTGTTACCTTGTTGCTAGGATTTGTCCATTATGTTGTATGGCTGGCGATATCTTCCTAATTCTCTGCGTGTGTGTATGTGTAAGTCTCTGTGTATATTTTATTCATTGAAAATATTTATTTTCATGGTTTTTCGAGTGTATCTGTGATTTTTGAACTAACCACATCCGGTGTAAACGAGGTATTGTCTTGTAAATAAGCGAGAAAAAGGGTTTTTAGACACGGATCCTAAACTTTAATAAAATCGAATCCTCGTTCTTCATTTTTAATAATAACCATTTTAGAACCCGTATATAATATGGGCAAATATGGCTAGTTTGACTCATCGAATAATTATCCTAAACTTTAATAAAAGCAACTCTACATACTTTTTAATAATGACATATTACAACACTTTTTATTAATTGATTGTCTGTCTATTGTGATCTTTTTAAAACAGTTTATTTCATTTTATCTATTCATGAGTTTATTTTTATAGAAGAAACGATCATTGTTCTAAATAATTAAAGATGAAATTACCTTTAAAAAAAAAAACTTTAAAAATAGGTTAGAAAAATGAAATTACATTAAAAACACTGTTAAAAATAGGTTAGAAAAATCCGTTTTATGGAGCTTCTAAAAACACGTCACCCTAAGCCAGTAAGTGATAGACTTTCACTCTCAGGCTTCCGCTGGTCAAAGACAGATATTTTACTCTGATCGCTGCCTATGCCCCGACTATGACTAACAGTGCTGCAAGCATAAAAAAATGACCAACTTGACCAGACATTTCGTACTATTCCAAACTCTGACAAAGCCATCCTTCTGGGAGACTTTAATGTTAGAGTTTGGTAAATTACACTCTTCCTGGCCGAAGTTTCTTGGCAGTTTTGGGACGGGTAAGACGCTGCTCACAGAGAAGAGCGATCTTCTCGCCAGATGGAAGGACCACTTTTCCACACTGCTCAATGAACAGTCGACTGTAGATCAACATGTAGTGGACAACATTGAACAATGACCAATCCAGCACTGGATGAGTAAATGTCCGGACTTAGATGAGGTGAGAAGAGCAATCTTCATGCTCTGCAACGGAAAGTCCCCTGGTGCAGACGGACTGCACCCAGAAGTCATTAAGAGAGGAGGTAGTCGACTCACTGAGATGCTATACACCATCATGAAGGATGTCTGAGAAAACTTGAAAGTCCATGCAGACTGGAAGGATGCCCAACTAGTCACCATTTTCAAGAAGGGAGACAGACGAGCCTGTGGCAACTACCGAGGGATCTCACTTTTGTTCATACCGGGAAAAGTTTTTGCTTCCAAAGCATTTAGCCGGCTGAAGTAGCGAGTGTACCAGAACGATATATGTTACAGAACGATGTATGTCACATGGGGCAAATTCAAGTTGTAGTAGTAGTCGCCGACACTAGTAGTAATAGTCGTTAGTTCAAAAACAACACACACAGGTTGTATAGTCACTGGGGGTTGTTTATTTCTTTGAAACTCGTGGGTTCTTTTCAAAGAGAAGAAAAGATAGAGAGAAAGGGAGAGAGGGTACAGTCAAATTACTCTGTCGTAAATCATGTTCGCTACTACTATCTCGAACCCATAGGGGGAACTAGGAAAGCCCCACTTGCTTCCCACGAGGCCTGGCCGAAAAAGTAGCGATTTTCTTCTTCTTCCGTTTCTCGTCCCGGCGTCACATCCGTTTCCGGTCAAAACCCGGAACTTCCGTTTTTATCTTTAAATCTATTTCCGGGATCATTTCTCGGTCAATTATTGTTACCCCGTTGTGTGTTTACTCTTCCAAACTTTAACCTTTGTTTATTCTTATTTCTTCTTCCTCTCCTTCTCCTTTCAATTCCCAAATTCTCCGTAGACCATAATAGTTACGCTACAGCGAGTCTGCTTCAACAGAGACATCTCCTGGAAAACTAAATGTACAGTATATCGTGCCATAGTTCTCTCAACCCTCCTGTATGGTGCAAAAGCCTGGACGATATACAAAGCGGATGCCCATAGACTACATGTATACTACATGCGTCACTTGCGCAGTATATTAAATGTCAAGTAGTGGCAACATGTTTCAAACAGGACCATCATGAAGAGAACTGGACTTCCTGGCATGCACGAAATACTTATCCAACGCAATCTGAGATGGGTTGGCCACTTATACAGATGACAGACTACCAAAGCAGATTATGTACTCTCAACTGAAAGAGGGATCACGTGGAATCGGTAGACCAAAGCTCAGGTACAAAGACAACATCAAGAGAAACCGAAAGGACTTTAACATCCCCAGAGGCAGTTGGCAAGACGCAACCAGAGATCGAATAAATTGGAGGAAAATGATTCGCGTGGTGTTATCATGGACAGCAATGATTCATTGATTGATTGATCATTTTTATAAAAAATTATAGGGTCATTTTTTAGTGGAATAGCGTCAATATTACGTCGACACAATGCTTTGAGCTAGCCACTCCATTTTCCTTCGTTCCCAAGGCGACAATGTTATCTACTAACATTCTGAACAAGAATGACGGATGCGCGGCCGATAACACTTGAAGTTTCAACAGTTACCATTGCCAAAATGAATTTGCCTGAAGTCGCTGATATCTAGCCATTTTATGAACCTCATCGTTTCGGTTAGCCGATCCCAAATCTCGAACCGAGATGACAAGATTTCTACGAAGGAATGTATCGCAGCAGATGGAATCCCATAACAGCGACTCGAAGACTTCTTCCAACGACGCCATGCATTGCGCTGTGTCAAAGGAAAACAGAATGTCGACAGTAATTGACGTCAACAACTTAGTCGCTATTGAATAAGATAGACATTCTCAAAGCAAAATTTAATACAATGCTGAATGGGCGATGTTATGTCTCATGTGGTTTTATCATAATTAATTGATGTTTATTTCCCTTGGAAATTATTTATATTTAAATTACCTGTCTGTCTCTCTATGTATTCATTTGCAAATTTCCCATCACCTAAAGAGTTAATCCTTTACATTTGATACGCTTTGTCGGTGGGGCTCAGAATAGGCTGACTCTATCCCCTGCAGAAGGGTAAGACTCCCTCCATAAAGGGGATGCCATGGGTATAATGCTTAACTGTATCTGATGGTGAGGCTCCAGTTTGGGAGAGTGTAGGGTATTCCTTCATTATTATTACTTTCAGGTTCACTCAGATCCGGTGTAGTAGTACCTATTAGGGTCCATGTATGAGTCAAATAGATCTATTAGATTGGAATATATAATGTCACTTAACAGGGATAAACACAAAAAATGTGAATATGAAAGCGAGGGAAATGTGTTTCCCTATTCTCTGGACATAAAATAACCCTAAATTGACGAGTTGGCTTGAAGTTAAAATCAATTATTTACATTTCATCCAGAGAAAAATTCTGGAAATAAGTTTGGTTATATATACACATCATAAGTACACTTATGCAAAAGAAATTATCAATCTAGCTAAAAATTCAATTAATTAATTTTTACTAAAAATATTATCTCTCTCACTGTCTCTCATTCTGTCTGTCTCTCCTTCACGCTCTTTCTGTCTCTCTTCTTTACTGTCTGTCTGTCTGTCTGTCTGTCTCTCTCTCTATATATATATATAGTATTTTAGTATTAGTGCACGTTTTAATCATTTTTTAAAGATTCCTTAATGAGTACTGAATGAAGAACACACTAATCCTTGTAAGCATGAATACGGAGTAAAAGTTTATTGAGAAAGTTGAAAACTTCTTAAAAAGAAGGAAGATGGAAAGCTTTATTTTGGACAAAAAAGCAAAACAAGGATCCCCCACCAAAAAACAAAAAAACAAAACAAAAGCAAAGCAAACACAAAACAAAAACAAAGACCCCCCCAAAAAAAAAACAAAGCAAAAACAAAAACAAAAACAAAGATATATATATATATATATATATATATATATATATATATATATATATATATACGACTCGTAAAACCTTTGGATTCTGCTATTAAAACCAGGAAAATATTGTTTCTTTAATTTGGATGATTAAAAAATGACGTTTAGCACTGAGACCCCACAAAATGATCATTTATTTGTAAATGTAACTGAAAATTACTTTATTCTCTACGATAAAGTATTGCTTTAATAACAACAAAAGAATCTCTTTAGAATGTGAAAGTTTTGCTGTTTTATGGTTACATAACGAAAGAAACTAAAATTTCATCGTACTGCGTTTTCTGCTCAAACAGAATCTACCCTTGGAAATAAAATGCATTAGATTCTTTGGGACTTTAAAAGGCAAAAAGATCACCCAGTCTCGGACAGAAGACCAGACATTTAGTGGATTTTTCCGTTCCAGTGGACGACAGAGGGAAAGAGAAGTTGAAAACATAATCAAATATATTGTCCTTGACAGAAAACATGAAAGTCACGGTGGTGTCAATCGTAGTTTGAACCCTTGGAAACATACACAAGAACTCTAAGGGATTTACTGTCACATAGACAGTTTGCGAAAGTGAAAGATCTCCAGTTAGAGCTGGTGTGAAATGCTAATAATAATAATAATAATAATAATAATAATAATAATAATAATGGAGATTGTGGGTTTGTCAGTCTGTAACCGAAACTATATTACTATACATGTCACAATTCCCTTTGTTAATTAAATCACATTCTCCATGATTTTATTTTTATTTAAACCTCAATTATTAATAAAATTGTTTTAAATCATTAAGACTGTTGACCGTATCTCCATACTAATAACATGTAATTGTATTTATATATACAACAAAATAGCGGATTACAGTGTTAATGGGAAGGCTAATTTGCATATTGATATTAAAATTTTGATTTTAATAAATATATGCTTAGTATTATTGATTTCTAATTGTTTGGTTTTATCTTATTGAATATGAGTAAAAATCTCGGGATAAATCTTAAAAGAAATCCATTAACAAGAAGAAATAACTATAATATTATTCTTTTCTTCCTATTTTAACGAAATAGTTAAATTAGGAAAATTTACCACTGAAAGACGGGAGTAATGGAAAATGATGGAAGAGTTAGTTTCAAAGTTGTTCTATTATTCAATCATACCCCCTCTGTTCCAAATCTTTTTATGTATATTCTTATACAGTTTCATTAGCCTTTCTAATTTAATATGATATTTTGTAATATTAAAACTTAAATACTTGCACCCGGAGGGTGCATACATTTGCTAGTAATAATAATAATAATAATAGTGAAAATGACAAAGATAGATGAATACTTGAACCTTGCCAGAGGACTAAAAATGTGGAACATGAGGTTGATGGTGATAACAATTGTGGTTGCAACTCTTGGAACCGTCTTCAAAGGTCTTTAAAATCAACTAGAATATTCAAAGGAGCCCCGACCTGAGAAGATTTGTTGTCACTCAGACAACAGTGAAAGACTACGAGTTTATGCTGCTGTGAAAAACGCAAAAGAAGAGAAATAATGGATCATTTCGTTTTAATTTCAAGGAAAGAACAAATGTGTGTGTGTATATGTGTGTGTGTGAGAGAGAGAGAGAGAGAGAGAGAGAGAGAGAGAGAGAGAGAGAGAGAGAGAGAGAGAGAGAGAGAGGAGAGGGAGAGGAGAGAGAGTTAAATCAATCATTGACATATTGAACTATTTTTTAATAGCTCTTAAGTATGTATATCAAACGTTGTAATAGTAGAATTATCATACCGTTGTATATTCACAGGTTCCTCTATCAAAACTAATATCATTATCAAAGATATATGGGTCCATAGAGCTGTGATAGAAGCAACATTAATAAGATTATATAATACCATATTATACCAAAGTCTTCTCCCTTTAGCTATAGGTAAATAGTAGGGCAGACTGGGCTATTTAACGTTGGATTGGTAACATGTCCAGAAGAAGAAACACTGAATTCAATCCAGTTAAAACCCGCTTAAAAATAGTCTTGTGTTGCATCCTGCTCGTGGAGGGGTTTGGTAAATACATACCTCATATATTACTTTAATTACTTTAAGCTAGCGTTTACTTCATTAGTATTTTAAGATTTTTTGTCATCCATTTTGTTCCGGAGTTAAGAGAGAAACTTGTCTTGAAAAGAAAATATGCGACATATTGATCATTAATTTAGACGTATTTAATTACTGTAACTTTTTCGACTGAGAATAGAAATTACTTTGGAATTGAATTACAAATTTAACGTAACGTAAACCAGAATTTCTCCCGTGGCGAAGCCATTTAAAGTGGTTGTTCGTTTTCCCTTTCTTAAGGTGTACCATTTGCTTTAAGTTAACAATCGATTTATAACCAATATTAACAGTCGTTGTCAGTGTATGGCCTGACTTCCGTTCAACCTGACGTGAGTTCTAATCTCATCAAGCAGAGGTCACAAAACCAAAAGAAACGCTTGTCAAAACCATTTTTTACTTATGTCAACAAAAGATGGAATAGGCTTTTTCTTGGAAATAATGGGTGACTGCAATGACATTCATGATGTCGGTTTCTACTTTTCCAATCCTACTCTTTCCTTCTCTCCTTCCAATTACTTTGATATATATATATATATATATATATATATATGTGTGTGTGTGTGTGTGTGTGTGTGTGTGTGTATATATATATATATATATATATATATATATGGGTTATCGGACGTTGCCCGGGTTGAATGAATAAAATATATACCAGTATAGGAATACATGTTCTATAATACATTTCTTTTAAATTAATTGATTAATTTATTTGAACAAATCTTGAAAAAGACCCACTACAAAACTGCAAATGTACGACCATTTACCTCCCATCTAGCAAACCACTCAAGAAAGGCGAACAAGACATGCTGAGAACTTTTGGAGAAGTAAGAACGAATTCATAAGTGATTATCCCTTATTGGCATGCCTTCATAGATAATAGATTATATTTGTTCATTTTAACTTATAAATATTTCTTTGTAAAATCTATATCAAAATAATTTCTTCTGGTAACTGAAGAACTTCCAAAAACAAAATTATCTATTTATGCAATTATTCATAAAATAAATTATCATTCAAAACAAAAATCCACCTAGCTCTGGGTAAATAGTAGGAAAGAAAGGGCTCTTTAGTCTTTTGCAATGGTTATCGTCGTAGTAAATTGAATCAGCGACCAAATTTCCTGGTGCTAATGACCTTGGGAAAGACATGAACCCGCCTGTTTTGTACCCCCATCTATGGATAAATTGTAGGACAGACTGAGCTATTCACCTTGGTCTGGAAACGAGTCTAGGAAAAGGAAAATTCTGAATTTAAACTACCTTAAACTCCATTTAAAAATGTCCTAGTGTCCCATCATGGCACTGGTGGAAATATTGGGTAAATACATAAAATTGATTTCCCATCGCAGGTGTGTTACCTATTTTCTAATCTCTGAGATCGCTTACAGTTCATATCTGAATAAATATGTTGAATGAAATTGAAAAACGGGGTTATAGAAAAGAAAAAAAGAATGGCGGAATGTCGTCAGGTAAGAGAGAACGAACTGTTGGAAAAGAAGACAGAATGAGCGGGAACAAAACTGAAAAGAAAGAAATATAAACACGAAGATAAAAGTACAGAATGGACGAATAAAGAAAGAAAAAGGAAGAATGGAAAGATCCGTGACATTATAATATAAATGAGTTCGTTGAAAATACTGACCAATGAAATTAAGAGGTCGCGACGTGCAAGTTGTTAGGTTATGAAAAAACAAATATGCAAGCGGAAAAGTGATGAGTTGACCAAGTTAAAAGTCAGACCAGAGAAAGCAATATTTTTGGTTCCTTTTTAGATTTTTGAGAGTTTCAAAACCATCTTGAATGTTTTAGAATAAGAATCCCATCTGATGAGGGAAGTAGTCAACAAACATGGATATTTGCTCAGACCTTTTCCTTTTATTGAAAACAAAGAATCCCCTCAATATTTTTACATATTAGAAAATATATATTCGGCTGTTTACATTTATTTTAAAATGCATATTAATTGCAACTATGGCACTTTGATTGGTATATAGTAGGTATACCCTTTTTATCGTCTGCTACAAATTTTAAAAACGAATTAAAATTAATTAAACCTATTATTCAAGGTCAAACTTTTGTCTAAATCGATAAGTAGTAACATAATGACCATCATTAAAAAAAGAAAAATATCAGTACATATGCAGTTTATTTTTAATAGATTTAAAACAATTTGTTTTGGTCAATTTTGACGCGATCCGCCATTCTGTCTCTTTTTCAATGGTTTTAAGTGCTTGTTTACAATGTTACTGTAACATTTGCGATTGCAAAAAAATTTACCAAAAATCAGGTAATTATCCGATTTCAATGAAATTATCAGTATTGATTTATCAATTAATGGATTTTTTAATGCATTAGTTATTTTATTTCAAACTTTAATTTAATATTTTTGCTATGAAAAATGAATATATAAAATTCATTTAAAATATGAAAAGCCTGATATTAAGTTTAAACTGTTATATTTTTAGATTCTAGAAATAAATATCTATTTAATGCAAACCTTATTTTATTACATCAAAGTATACTTTTTGAAGAAAAACTCGATTGAAAATGTACGCCCCCTTTTTAAGCAGAAAAAATATCGGTGTATAATTTTTTCTTTTATAAGATAATAGCCAATTAAATAATTATCAAAATGAGTAAAAAAGAAATCTCCAAAAAAATAATTATTTATTATTTTTTTACATTTCATTTTTCGATTTTCGGTACTTATTTTCTCATAGAAAAGCCACCGTAAATTTTTTTTTTGCTTCTATTCATAACTTCGGTCTTTTTTATTCTCTTTATTTATACTGTAATTCGAAAACTATAAGACCAACTCGAAAAAATGTTACGCCCCCAACATAAGGGGAGGGGTCAAAATTAAGTGACCTGAAAAAATGAGAAAGTTTTGAAATAAAATTCAATATAAAGATCATTCATTGATAAATAAACACTGAAAATTTCATTAAAACCCGATAATTCCCTGATTTTTGGTAAATTATTTTACGTAGGGGGGCTAAAGTCATTTTGTCAAAAACGCAGTTTACCCTCATTTTGGGTATACCTAGTGTATAGATTAGTTAACTAGAAAAGCAGACCATTGTTAGTGCGTTTGATTCTCACTGGGTTCTTCATGCTTCTAAACTGGTTACAGCTAAAATTAGTAAATGAGTATAAATTAAGCTGTATTATATAAGATGAAAGTGTTTGTTGTAGTTTAGGGTAAAACAGTAATTAACGCAGAGTTGCCGAAGTGACAGAACCACAAGACAGACGGAAAAGAATAAAATATAGAAAAAGAAAAAAATCACAAGGCCAAAATATGAGGTGCTCTGCAGGAAGCGACCTTCTGCGGAGTGGATGAAAAGATTTTTTTAGCTTCCACGGCATTTCTCTTGGGGTGCGCCTCAGGCACCTGGCAAAACCCCCAGCCCATACTTCTTTTAGTCAAAGGAACATGTACAGCTTGGGGGAAATGACACCTGGAACTAAGCTGTTATTAATTCTCACCCACCAGCGCGAACATCAGGTAAGTATAAAATCAAGGGAAGTCGGATATGAATTAAGAAAAGTAAAAATAAAGAAAGGAGAAATTCGTAAATATGAATACAAAAAGCTAATCTAATATCCTTTTAACGTGTTTTTTAATAAACTTGTTTTATTATTTACTTTTCAAACAAAGTAATAGCGATACGATTTAGAAAAATAAAAGGTCGCTGGGTTATGCTGTAAATAAATAACTCTTAACATTAATCAATCTATCAGTCGAAAGATAGATAGATAGATAATAGATAGATACGAGAAAGCTTGTGAGGGAAGGGTGTGGCTAGATAGACAGCACTAATTTACTCTCACAAGATGACCCAATCGGTCAGAGGATTATCTAACATTAAACTGAAAATCGTTAATTACCTTGTTTTCATCAAACAAAGAATAAATTGAATCGTGGGACGACAGGATATACAAGACAGTTTAAAAAAGCCCTACCTAAATACATCACGTGTTGACAAACATCTTTTAGCATTTACTAATTAAAAAGGTTAAGAATAGACATAAAATAATCTGCAAAGTTGTTGTTTATTTGTACAAAAATTATATATATATATATATATATATATATATATATATATATATATATATATATATATATCGGACAGCCGAAGGGGAATACTTGCAGTGGCAAGATGTGACACAAGGTTGGATTAACGCAAAGACTCCTAAAAATAAGTTTACCGGTAGTAAGAGTAAAATAGTCTTATTCACGTCGGCATTCCCCTTATTGTGGTGAATTAGGTGTCAGGTGTAGCATTTTTAGGGATCGATTAAAGTTAACAGAGATTAAGAGATAAAGATGACATGAAAAAGAAATGACAACGAATTTGTATGGAGAAAGAAAAAAGTCAGATACGTGGTTACAGAAAAATACCATACTTTATTGTTAATGTTTCAACTTACCTCTGGACCAGTTTTTAAAAAAAGGAAGACGTGCACAGGAATTTTTAAGTCAATGAAGGAAAGATCTATTTTTTGACATCTTAAATTGTGGGAGGGGGTCGCTAGCCTTGAAATTTCGGTCATTACTTGTCACTTTCCCGGTAACCAACTGACTGATCATTTTGTTGTTGGTCATACAGATTAGTCCCTGGGTCATTGGTGGTGGGAGCCAACCGGTACAATACACAGGCTATAAACGCAATCCTTTACCTATATTAGAAAATGGTGCAGATGCTGATTGGGAGGATGCTCTCAGATATAATCTGCACCTCTCAGCCAAAAAGCGGAGAAGCGAATAAAATTGCAAAATATACTTATAACAAACAATGTTTATATCTTATGGGAAAAAATGGTCGTTTTGATCAATGGAAAACTTCAAGTTAACCTTCCACAGTTTAGTGCGCATAAAAATGAAGGAAAAGATCACTGGTTATTCTTAAAATAATAATGTTTACATAGATTTTTTTCACTCTGTATTTTTCAAACGTGATTTTTTATTGAGGTATTGATATTGGCATAAATTCAGATAAAATGTTTTTTTTTTTTCAAATACAAGGAAGAGTTTAGCCAGTGTAGAACGTGATGGAGCAAAGAGCAGAATAAGATGTCCGTGTTATTTGTCGTTACAAGATGAGGAGAGGATGTTTTTTCCAAACATTCGCCGTCATCCCAGTTATTGGCCTGTGTCAATATTTATTTGACGAAGCTATCTAAGCTTTGAAAGAAAAAGGAACCTAATTTGTAAAACAGCTATGATCAAATTCTAATGGCTGAATTCAGTGTTGACGTCTTCTGGTGTTCAGTGATCATCTCAAGGGAATAAAGAAACAAGTGACACCAAGTCTTCTCGATGATTGGATAAATTATTATTTTCGAAGGCTGAGTACGGATTTATGGGTTTTCAGGTCCGTTGTCTGGATGATAGAAAACAGCTGTTAACCATCATTTCTAATGCCGAATAGAACATATACTGGCACAGAGTAAACCCTCCAGATAATAACATATATATGAAGTGCTTCAAACACATTGATACCATTTGAGATGTAGAAGGTGTTTCAGAAAAAATGATATAATTTCGTAATCTAATAACCTGAGTAATTCACGTTTAAATGATCTCAAATTTCAACAGGAAATGTAGAAAAAACTAGAAATTCTATGCTTAATGTTTAAATCCCCTCTCCTTCCCAAATAACATTTTATAGCTGAAAAGAAAAAATATCAAACATAGAATTACATAGGTTTAAGTATTTCAAGCTATTATATCATTTCAATTAACTACTTATGATAATCCTTTGTGAATTATAGCTTCAAGTAATTATTCTTAATACAAATAATTTGCACAGTTATAGGGCATTGGTATCCCTATCACGTACTCATGATTTTCAAACAGATCTATTCGACCCATTCGTCGGACTTTGAAATTTACAAAACCTCCGGGACCGAAGTAGACGGTGGAGTAATAGCAACGAAGTGGTGACCCCCACACTCCCCAAAGCTTCAGAACTAAAGCCTTACAAAACATAAAAATAAGAAACATTAACAGCAGATCTGACATCATGGTATGAAATTAACATCCCACTTACTTCTCCAAATCAAGAAAATAACTTGGAAGATTAAAACATTTGACAATATATTGTATAATGGGATAAAACAGAAATTGACAGAAAGAAAAGAGGAACATTGACCAACTGATATAGTGCACTAAGAAAGAAATGGAAAGAACTATAATCTCTTTGACAATTATCAGGTTGTTGTATATTTGTATGAAATACAAAGAAAAACGGCACATTGTAGCCATATTTCTATCAGCGCAAGTGGGTTGGAATGTTTTGGAATTAGAGAATAAATCAATATCTAATTCAATTTAAATTTGCACCTTGATTTTAATTGTGATTTAGTCTGCACTTAAGCTCAACTGAATAATCCAGCCATGCCAAGGAGTTGTTTTAATTAAAGACACATGTTTGTCATTTATTTATCTTTATCTATACAATACTGGTCTAACGGTTATCATCTTACGAAGTGAACTTTGCAAAAATTATATAATTTCAAGTATTCTTATCTAATACTTATAATTTTCAAACGGATCTACTTGGCCCATAGACCTTAGTTGACTCTAAAATACTAACGGTCTGGGAGTGAGTGGATCTAGGAGTAATGACAACGAAGAGGCCAGATCGTCGTTTTGAATAATATTGATCACTGGCTGAGCGCATTAACAACCTATTTAGAAAACGCCATTGCACCTCCTATAACCAAAGATCATGTATGAGACCAAAAGCAAAAGGTCAATCACGAAAACTTTTGATGTAGGTGCAAGACGCGACTAGGGGAATTTTTGAAAAATGTCAGTCTGTTAGTTACCTGGGGAGTAACAAATCACGACCTAACTGCATCCAGTGCAGAGGCTTCAGTTCTGGACCTCTAGGGAGTGTAGCGTCACCTTTTTGTTGCCATTACTCTGACCTAGTTCCAATTTATGAGTCAAATAGACAGGTCTTAGATAATGCTTAAAATCACTTCAAACTGTATTTGCTCTTAAAACGTTGATATTGCAACTAAGTATAAAGTGTTGACCTATTTAGAATGATTATGAAGATATATTTTACACAGTAAATAATTAAAGAGTATAATGTTAAATTGACTAGGGCAAAAAATAACCGACCAAATAATCTTCATCGCTGTAAGGTATTGTGGAACAAGGTAGGTTTTGTCTATTACGAACTTGGTTAGAACTCAAACTTTGACCAAAGCTCTCTCTCTCCCCACTCTCTCTCTCTCTCTCTCTCTCTCTCTCTATATATATATATAATATATAGAGAGAGAGAGAGAGAGAGAGAGAGAAAAGAGAGAGGGGGGGAGAGAGCTTTGGTCAATATATATATATATATATATATATATATATATATATATATATATATATATATATATATTTAGTCAAAGTTTGAGCTGGGGTTGACGAGTCCATTTCCAAGGGCGTTAGTTTAAAATATACAAAATTTCCAAATTGTTAGTTTAAAATATAAAATAGGGAAATTCTGAAGCGTATCAAAAACTTCCAAACATGAGTAGTCTGTCAATGGTTCATCACTGTCGCAGTTCTTTTATTTTATTTTTCGAACATATAATTATAGCCTAGATTTTGCAAGTAGGATGTAACTTTACATTGATGTTGAAGGCGACCTTAAAAGAGTCACTAATAATCATATTTATCTACTTGAGAAATAAATTACATTTTTGTTAGTTTTACTTTCTTCTGTCGCCAAAAATATGACATTTTTTGATCAACCAATACTTTAATATCACGAAATATTTACAGGAATTCGATAATCAATTGAAGAAAATAACGGGTGGAAGTTGGAGATATACCCTAACGACTAAAACAATCATATCATAGCCAGAACATTTCCCAAAGGAATTTGCTTTTATATATATATATATATATATATATATATATATATATATATATATATATATAATGTATAGGCATAAGAGAATCAGACGTCAGGATATTGGAACTTATCCAAGTTTTTCTTACAAAACGATATATTTTCCTTTTTCTTCTGACGTTTTCGTTTAAAAACTTTCCTTTTAGATTTGCCAATTCCACCGGGGAGGAAGATTTTTCCCTTCGATTTTTCTCGGAAGAGGTCGAAAATTATGTCCTTATTTTAAGCGGTTTGCATTTTGAGTATTTTATTTTCCAAACTACAGGCTGTAGTTTTTACTTTTTACTTTTTATTTTTAGTGCTGCATTAATTTTATGTAATTTATCAAAAATCCTATATCCTTTCTTTGTTTTTCTAATGAATGGTCAAACTTTAATATGCCAAACGTTACCAGTGTTGCTTGAGGATAAAATGCGGAAAAGTTTATTGAGTACATTTAGAATCAAGCCGTTCAATCCAGCGTGACACCAATAAATAAAAACGAATCTTCCTTTGTTACGTTCTTTTATATTGGATTACGTAAAAAATCGCCTGGTTTATCAATTAAAGATAAAAGAGTATTTTTAAAAATTGAAATTCTGAAATTAACTTTATTATAAAAGCATGTTTTTATGCACAATTTTCTATCATGTTTTAGACAATTTTACAATATACATAATTATGATTAAAATTTAACACTAAAATGTTTTTACTCAGTAGAAGATTTACTGTGCTTTAGGTAAAATAGTGCCGGGCAACATCACTGTATTTTTCACTGTAACATAGAATAATGATAAAAACAAAATGAAAAACTTAAGACTGAGTGTCACGGTACCAATCTTTGGATGAACCTTTATTACTACAATTAAAAAAATAAAAATAAAAAAGGAAGGATAACAGATATGTCGATTTTTGTTGAAGATTCATAAAGTGGGTTTTATCCTGCTTTTATTGATATGCGATTATATATATATATATATATATATATATATATATATATATATTCAATGAACACACGTGTAATCGGCTGCAATTAATCGGTACCTCGATTAATTCAGTGGATTTAACCCTGAAGATCTTTATGGTGAAACTCGAGTAGGTTTCCATTGTATCCATTTCTTTAATAAATTTGCTCTACTTTGTATTCAGCACTTTGTATTTGTTTTATCGCGGACTTAACCCCTGGATTCTGTGCACCTCCAAGGATCGTGCCCATATTCACCGGTAAGCCACCTTATATATATATATATATATATATATATATATATATATATATATATATATATATATATCTTTTATCTTCTCTTTCTTGTTTATCAGTATCTGGATATTCTGCTTTCTTTCCCTTCTCTTGGGATATATATGTTTCTTTCTCCAATTTTATTTTCCCTCCCATTTGGGGAAAATATCCCAGCTAGTCTTCATCCTCATAAGTCCACGGTGCTGTGGATTTTTAGAGCCACAAAGTCATCTTGTCTTTGCCCTCTATCCTCTTCCGACCACAAAATCGGAACGGACAGACTCGCGTCTGCCTTCACCAAACACCAACACAAAAAGAGAAAGATTCTATTTTTTCTTTCCCACATCCTGTTGCGTTTTCAGTCACGTGTAAGTGAGGTGTTGTATCCCTTTAATTTTCTTTCCTTCTTTTCCCCTTTGCTACGTTTGGGTCAACGAGAAAGCTAATCTCTCGCCTGTCACTTCCCACTTTTTCAGCGCCCTGGGTAGAGGTTAGAGGGCAGAGGGTAGAGGGTAGAGGAGTGCTTTGTAGTAGTTTCTGCTTCGGCCAATTTTAGGGTTGGCCATGGAAAGCAAATTCACAAGATACGAAATGTATTTTGTCTAATCTCTTTCTTTCTTTTTCTTTTCTCTTCCTTTCTTGACGTCACCGGCACTGTCCCATACTGCTATGACGTCACAACACACACACACACACACACACACACACACATATATATATATATATATATATATATATATATATATGGGGATTTTTAAAAAATGGCGTAAAGTTGGTTTGAATTCAGTTTTTCTTCTAGACTTCTTACGTTACTAAGGTTACAGAACCCAGTGAGCCCTACCATTATTGGAAACTGTATATTTTTCTTCTCCTAAATTAATACTACTTTATATGATGTATACTGATGTTTATAACTTGCTGGCATAACTGTTGCAGTATTTGTAAAACTGCAACTCTTAAAACCAAAGCAGTTATAACTTTGTATGTATTCTAGCTAACTATAATATCGCAAAGTGTAAGATTTGGATTTTGTCAACACATCCAAGCACTACAGCGTATATTCCAAAACTTTTAAATTGTTGGAGTGGAAAAGTACGACAAAGGAAGTATAGTTTTGGTAATTTTGCAGTCAATGAAACATTTGATGTTACCGACAGCATTAATAATAAATTTGAAGTCGTTCTAGACCTGTTTAAAATAATAACAATCATGATATAGAGATTTGTAAGCAAAAACATAAAAATTGTCTGAATTTTTAAGAGAAGGCTTGATAATTTGAATTATTTAGATTCTTCAGACTACTGTCCTCATATTTATTGTTCTATATACAATCTTTCGGCCAATATTCCCTCCAGCTTTCTTCAGGTGTTTCTTGTTGAACTCGAGAACTTTCTTGTTGAACTAGGAAGCCTTCATATCGGAATCGGGAGTCGTTTGCAACTTTGAACAGAATCCTTTATTCAATTAATTGGGGTATATTTTTTCATTCCATTAACCATGAGTGGCTACAAGTGTTAGGCTAGGTTAAATATTCTATGTTATTTTCGCCTGTAGTCTGGATTGAACCTGCAACGTCCAGATGGTTTCCTCTTAGAACTGAATTAATTTTACACTTATATCCGTTACGCCGTGTGCCATAGGATTCCGAAATGAAAACTCCCGAGTACGATAAAAATTTCCCGAGTTCGACAAGAAACACCTGAAGAAGACCGGACGACACATCGGTTGAAACGTTATGTATATAACAATAAATATGAGAACAGTAATCCAAAAATATAAATAATTTCTGAAAGTTTATTATTAAGGCATTCGGTCTGTCATTTTCTGTAGATTTAGATGAAAGGACATCAATTGATACTCTGCAAATGAATGTACATATTTTACTCGTTTTTGACAAGAAATTAACAATCGCCTTGATGTGACTTGGTGTGTAAATATTGAAAAGCAGTAAGTTTGTATTCACTAACTCTTCGGTCAATTTGTAAACGGGGTAATGCTGGTTTGAATTTAATACTTTCCTTCTCGTAGATTAGTTGTCTGACATAGGCTAAAGAACCCAGTCTGCCCTACTATCTATCCTGCCAATATGTAAAAAGAATTACTTGGTCACCAAAGATACATACAGCCTAACATTATTCTGAATAGATCTTATGGCCAATCTCTTAAATAATTTCAAATGAACACTTTTCAATTAGTTTAATTGTGTATAGTATTATTTGAATCAATAATCATTATAATATTTAACTGAGATCTTTAGAATAACCAGCGGTGATTCTTTTCCCTTGTGTTCCTCATCATTGTAATGTATCCACTTTTCATATTCATTTCAACAATGGAGCATGTGAATCCGATGTAGTGTTTTTTGCTTATCTAATGCGGAAGCCACATATTAAAGTAGTTAACATAATCAAGCTAATGTAAATGTTTCTGACATTTGATTTGGGTAGTTTAAATATGTAAAATATGTAGTTTAAATAAGTAATGACTTCCCCTGATTGTTATCAAAGCTCAACTGGTCTACCTGACCGTGGAGCATCATTTAATGATTTTGAAAGCCAATTTTCAACATTATGCAATCTAACATTATCATAATGGAACATTTTTTCTCGTGATTGAGAAAGAATGTTCCCTCAGGATCACCATAAATGCATGAAAATACAACAGGAGCTCACAGGTGCGCATACACGAACACATAGGAAACCACGAAAAAACAATACCAAACAGTAAATTAAAACTTTTAAGGAATAAAAGAAAAACAACTAAACAAAAAATAGACACAGAATCAAAACAGAATAACACTATAAAACAAACAAGACAGCAATAGAACAAAAGCACAAAAGATACCCGGGTGCACACAAACATGTATATGCAAATATGCACATAAATAAGCACAAAAACCACAACGGATCTATCTGAGATGAGCAAAGATACCAGCAACCCAAAATTGAGATGGACAGATAGAAATTTGATATATATATATATACACACATATATGTATATATTTTTTATGTAATCGATCAATAAAAACAATAAAAAGGAAAAAAAGATATAAAAAACAAGCACACTCAGTCTTTTTTGTTAACATTCATTTCATTTAATATTTTCAATTTTGTAAGAAACATTTCAGCATTGGAAAATATTTCTGTTTCTTATGCTCTTCATAGGAGGGGTGTGTCCTTAGAATATGATAAAACCGCTTCCGGTGGTGAAACTCTTGGGAAAGTGAAGTATTTCTTCATTACCATTATATCCCAGTCACTCTCATAGGTCGGTTTCCCAAGGCGAAAAAGATGACTTTTAACTTGTAAAAATATGCGGTGGGCATTATTTTTTAGAGAAATATGTATAAAATCATGAGAAACATATCTGTATCTATGTTGAGTTACCGTTTTTTCATGTTAGTTAATAATATATATTTTAATACACAAATTAGATGCTAAAATTTTTAGTTAGCTGCGTACAACGAAGTAGCCAATCAGAATACATCTTTCATTGACTGCTGATAAAATTAACCAATCACGATCACCGTAGCATGAGTTATCACTCAACATGTCTGCTTCAAGCGAAGAAGTGTATAATGTAAACACACCAGAAAATACATGTTTTATGTGTATTTTAATTTAAAAAAAAAACCTTAGTTATAACTCGTTTTTGGCTACGTTAAATTTCAATTGATTTGTGTCTGCTTCAAGCGAAGAAGAAGTGTATAATGTAAACACACCAGAAAATAAATGTTCTATGTGTATTTTAATTTTAACTTGTTTTTGGCTACGTTAAATTTCAATTGATTCAACGGTGAAAAAATGTAAACATTGTTTTTCTTTTATAATTTGCATTATTTTTGTAAGCCGAATTTTTTTTTTTAAATCATTAGGAGTTTGTTTAATGCTTCTTCTTTCGAGTGAATAAAAAAATTTTAAGATAATATTAACCTTTATGCAAGTTTTATTATGTTAAATATAGTAGGGGGGGTAAATTACACGGGGAAAATTGGTGGTAACCACGGAAAATTTTAATATGTGCAACATTTACGCATAAAAAAAAAATAGTATGATATTCAGGAGTCTATAAGCATTCATTTGGCCGCTTTTTATTTTCCCCCACCCTCAAAATTACAAATTAAATAAAAAACTAGAGCCTTTTTGGCCTTTGGGCCCGTAGCCTATTTTGGCTACGTTAAATTTCAATTGATTTAACGGTGAAAAAATGTAAACATTGTTTTTCGTTTATAATTTGCATTATTTTTGTAAGCCGAAAAATTAAAAAAAAAATCATTAGGAGTTTGTTTAATGCTTCTTCTTTCGAGTGAATAAAATTTTTTAAAGATAATATTAACCTTTATGCAAGTTTTATTATGTTAAATATAGTAGGGGGGGGGTAAATTACACGGGGAAAATTGGTGGTAACCACGGAAAATTTTAATATGTGCAACATTTACGCATAAAAAAAAAATAGTATGATATTCAGGAGTCTATAAGCATTCATTTGGCCGCTTTTTATTTTCCCCCACTCTCAAAATTACAAATTAAATCAAAAACTAGAGCCTTTTTGGCCTTTGGGCCCGTAGCCTATTTTGGCTACGTTAAATTTCAATTGATTTAACGGTGAAAAAATGTAAACATTGTTTTTCGTTTATAATTTGCATTATTTTTGTAAGCCGAAAATTTTTAAAAAAAATAATTAGGAGTTTGTTTAATGCTTCTTCTTTCGAATGAATAAACATTTTTAAAGATAATATTAACCATTATGCAAGTTTTATTATGTTAAATATAGTAGGGGGGGGGTAAAATTCACGGGGAAAATTGGTGGTAACCACGGAAAACTTTAATATGTGCAACATTTACGCATAAAAAAAATAGTGTGATATTCAGGAGTCTATAAGCATTCATTTGGCCGCTTTTTTTTCCCACCCTAAAAATTACAAATTAAATAAAAAACTAGAGCCTTTTTGGCCTTTGGGCCCGTAGCCTATCATCCGGAGTGGTAATTCCAGTTAGGGTCTCATCTATGAGTCGAACAGATCTGTTTAAAAATCAAATTTCTGCGTTAAATAATCCATGTGATATTTATACGATGTTAAAAATAGACCAAACTAAGCAGAAAGTCTCGGAAATCTCAATTTCAAAACACCATTGTTTTATTTAGTTACATGTAGGAAAAATGCTTTCTCTGTTCAATGTGTATCTACTTCACTTATTAGGTGGAGTGTATTATTCACTATGAGGTTGTTTTTGCCGCTATCAGGCATGATCGATTATGATTCAATGTAGATTTACTAATATGACGGACATGTAAATACAAATCAAGATGTCGGCTACGATGAGCTATGGTCATTCCGAGAGATTGAGGTCACTGGTTACATGAATATATAAGGGAACATAAATAGACTGCTGCTCCTGATATACTGACAATAAATGCAGCATCAAATAGACATTAAGCTTACAACTAATTGAGACTTTTATTTTCGTTCACTGTATCTGAAGATGCGCGCGTGCACACACACACACACACACACACACACACACACACACACACACACATATATATATATATATATATATATATATATATATATATATATATATATATATGTGTATGAGTGTGTGTGTGTGATTTTTTGGTTGTTTGATTATAATAATAATAACTCGAGATCAAAGGATCATTCAAGTATATCCAGACGACGGCACTGTTAAGATCAGCAAGAATATTTAGACAAGTCCTGGAAACTTGAGGAGTATTGCTGTCCCTCAGATTCTAGTGAAAGACCACTAGTTAAGACAGGCGTGAACAACTTGCATAGAGTTATAATAATAATAATAATAATAATAATAATAATAATAATAATAATAATAATAATACACAAAAAAGAGCAAAGCAAGATTACTTATGGCAGCCAACAACAGCAGATATAATGTATGGACAAACAGAAAAACAACGAAAACTAGAAAACAAAGATGGGAAGAAAAACAATTATATGGACACTTCAAGCGACAAATCGAAGAGGTTGCACATGAAAAGACTTGGATATGGTTAAGAAGAGAAAAACCCCAAGAGAAAAACTGAATTACTAATAATTGCTGCACAAAATAATGCCATAAGAACAAATTATATCAAAGCAAAAATGAATAAGACTCAGCATAACAGTAAATGTAGATTGTGCAGTGACAGAGATGAGACTGTAAACCATGTATTAAGCAAATGTAGCAAACTAGCACAATGGGAATACAAAAATAGGCACGACTGGGTTGGGAAGGTGATCCACTAGGAATCATGCATAAAATTAAATGTTGACCATACAACAAAATGGTATATGCATAAACCAGAATCTGTTTTTGATGATGAAACGCATAAAATTTTCTGGGACTTCGAGATAAAGACGGATCAGCTTATCCCAACAAGGAGACCATACTTAGTATTGATTAAGCAAAAAAGAAGAGAACTTGTCAATTGGTAGATTTTGCTGTTCCAGCAGATCACAGGGTGAAGATGAAGGAAAACGAAAAGATAGACAAATATCTGGACCTTGCCAGAGAATTTAAATATGATGGTCAACGTGATACCAACTGTAGTTGGAACAGAAAATCTTGGAAAAAAAAAGACTGGAGAATCTGGAAATCAGAGGAAGACCATCCAGACAACTGCATTGTTGCAATCGGCTAGAATACTCAGAAGAATCCTGGAAATCTGAGGAGACTTGTTTCACTCAGCCTCCAGTGAAATACCATCAGCTAACGCTGGTGTGGAAAAAAAACTCAGAAGGAGTGAAATACTTTGTAAACAAGTATAGTAAGTGGTAAATGCAAATAACCTGCATAAAAGTAAAAGTCTCATTGAGTTTGGTCAAATGAGTATCGAGGTTATTGCATTAGCACAATCATATGTCTTGCTAAACTCTTCCGTTTAAAAGTATCAAGACTGGTATTATAATTGTATATATTTTTTTTACGAGTGGAGTGGTTGCTGTCGTTTCTGTTCCTCGGTAACTAGACTAAACAATTTATTTCATTTTTATATTATTTTTTCTTATATAACCCTGCCCGAAAGATTTTAAAATCATTTTGATTTATTCTCACATAAGTTTCTTTAATATTTTCCTATTGCAAATAGTGTTACGGTTATCATCATAAGAAATGTAATCGGTGATACGAGTTCAAATCGTGTCCTGGGCATGATGTTAAACTGCATCTAATGCTGAAATTCCATTTAATATTTGATTTCTTGCATTCTTTAGCAATCATCAATATGTTATCCCTTAGAACTTCGAGGTACGTATTTCCATTAATATGACTCTCAATGATGTGTCGGTTAACTTGGACTTTTTGTCCTATGCATCCCCATACCAGAGGGAATGTTTAAGTGTATTTTATCGCAAATTATTTGAACCTCCTGTCCTGGAAGATTATTCTAACTTCTGGATGAAATCACCCAATATGGTTGACATTCTATAAACCCGACCGACCACCAACCAACCAACCAACCAACCATTTTCGGAAGTTCATGAATACAATATTTTAGACCGCTGTATTGGCATCATAGCCTGGCATATTAAAACAAAGTGAAATATCATCTATTACTTTTGTGTTCATAAATTACAATTTGGTGCAACTTTATTATCAGGGACGTTTGTGTAATGTGGGTCCTTTGACGTAATGTTAGCCCATTCATGTTAATGAATCGCATACGCCATTCGGTTGAAGTGTAAGATGTCCGGGTAATGCAATATTTGCTAGTATCCCTTGATGGCTGTGAAATTTTCAAGCTGACAGCCAGGCGGGTGACAATAAGTCCATTTGCGCGTAATTCACATAACCAACAATATAAATCTTTCTCATTTTCTCGTAAGGGAGACAGTATATCTTTTTAGCACGTTTTCTTTTTGGTATTTTCCTAAGTGCTTCTTTTAGCTTTCTCAGATCTATATTATTATTATTATTATTATTATTATTATTATTATTTGTGACAAAGGTTTTTTTTTCTCTCAACACTGCGATTGTCACGCTCTTCGGGATATTCAGTAACACGCAACTTGAAACAACCTCCATAACTTGATCTCTTACGTTTAGAGGTCATGGTTTAGTTTTGATCAAGATTTTTCTTTTAACAAAGAAATAAAACAAAATTTCTCTTACACCTCTATCAATAAATCTGTAAGCATAACCAACACCTATACATGTGAATGTAAAATCTCAAAGTTAAAATGCTTTATCTTATTTCTATTATAAACTTTTCTAGCTCCGATATGAACTTCCGGAAACTGGCAAGTTACATAAACGTTTAGTTGTAAAACACAGCTCATAAGCATTTGTATAAACAGACAATTTATTTTGAAGGTTAAAAACTGGTTGATAGGAAAGAACTAAATTGGGAGACGCGCTTAGCGTAAACTTTACATTGAAGGAAATGGAATCGGCGACAAGTGTTGGACGTAACTATTTGCATATCACTTCGCGCGCTAATACCATTGGGAAACTTCATCTCTGTCTATGTTTATAAATATCTATCTATCTATACACGCTCACTCACACACACACACACACACACACACACACACACACACACACACTCTCTCTCTCTCTCTCTCTCTCTCTCTCTCTCTCTCTCACACACACACACACAGAAATATTCCTATTTGTTTGTCATTTTTGTTCATCTTCTTTCTCTCTCTTTGTATATATATATATATATAAGTCGTCGGGGCGGCCTAATGTCGGTATCAGCCAATAAGCGAGGGAGTCTATCCCCTTTTCACTAGCGCTAGACCAAGGAGATTGTTTTTGCATCTGAGATGGAGCGCCACACCTACCATCAGCTCCTTACTTTACCACACAGATCCCTGTGCTACTCATAGCGCTGAGTTGGCGAGGACCGTTATCGAACTAGGAACCTTGCGATTTCTAGCCGAACGCTCTACCGACTGAGCAAACCCGGCATAAATATATATATATATATATATATATATATATATATATATATATATATATGTGTGTGTGTGTGTGTGTGTGTGTGTGTGTGTGTGTGTGTGTGCTTGTCAATAAACGTTTATCACGATAGAATTAACTAATTCAGTTGAAACTTTAAGATTAAATACTTTTTGGATCCCTCTTTACAAGATTTTACTTTTTTGATTCGAAAGAAATTTGATTATATTACTGAGGATATGTTGGTTTATGTTTATGAAAAGTGTTGGTGATATCAAATGCAACTTTCTACCTTAGATGCTCCAATAAATGCTCTATAGGACTAGGGTGAGAGATTTGAGACATTGATCACAGTCCTAATACCATAGGCCATTTCTCCTTATTGTATAGTCTTATTGATTTGATATAGATCCCCGATCCTCACATAAAAGAGTTGTGTTCTAATCTTTTCATATAATCGAATGAATAAACAATAGTCCATATTCAAGTATTTCATTGTATTTGGATCCATTCAGATGGAAATTAGCTTTGATCTTCCTTTTGTCCAAACTGCACCCTAAACCATGACTTATTGTCCTTTATCTTTGTAAACTCGGCTTCAATGTTTGACTTTGAACGTAAATTTATCATAGAAAACTGACATAGTTCGCTTTCATCAAACAATATTATTGATGACCAAAACTCATTTTCTCTCTGAGAAAATTCTTTGGCTCAGTTCAATATTTTCTTCTTATTGACATTGTTTTTTCATGCTACTCTTCGTTCATATTCAAGATATTTTCCAACTGTTCAGACATATTCATCGGATTAATTACATCTCAAAAGGTTGAATGACGATTTTCTATGATTTCCCTTCTAACACTTTTTCCCGTTCTCTTTACCACATTGTTTGTTAACAGAAGCAAAACATACAGCAATTTCTTCTTTAGATTTGACACATTGATGGCATCCTATAATTTTTCAACTAGTAAAGTCGCTGATATATTTCCCTTTTGTTCACGCGGGTATATCTCATATATGCTACGTTTAATTTATTCATTATTATCCTTCTTATATATATATATATATATATATATATATATATATATATATATATATATATATATATATATATATATATATATATATATGAGTAAAGACATAACAAAAGACTTGTCTAGGTTCCCTGAAATAAACTATAATGCTAAATCTCTAAGTCTTTTGTTATTTCTTTACTCATATATTTGCTCTGTGACTCTAACATTAAGAGCACACATTGA
>CM042149.1:91992574-92025074 GCA_023376005.1 Doryteuthis pealeii
TCCAAGGAGACTCATTATCACCACTACTCTTTATTATTGCAATGATGCCGCTAAACCATATACTGAAAAAATGTACCGGGGACACAAATTTAGTAATTCACAAGAAAAGATAAACCACCTTATTTACATGGATGACATTAAAATTTTTGCAAAAAATGAAAAAGAATTGGAGAGCCTAGTACAAACTATTAGAATATATAGCCAGGATATAGGGATGGAATTTGGAATCGAAAAATGTGCTATGCTTGTAATAAAAGGGGGTGAAAGAAAACTAATGAATGGAATACAGCTACCAAATCAGGAAACTATAAAATCTCTTGATGAAAATGAAAGCTACAAATACTTAGGAATTTTAGAAGCGGACAATATTATGCAAGCAGAAATGAAAGGAAAAGTTAAAAAAGAATATCTCAGGAGAACTAGAAAACTTCTAGAAACGAAACTTAACAGCAGAAATCTGATCAAACGGAATTAATACCTGGGCTGTCCCCATTATAAGATACTCAGGACCATTCTTAAAATGGACAAAAGAAGAACTCAGACAGATAGACCAAAGGACGAGAAAATTAATGACCATGCACAAGGCTCTCCACCCTAGAGATGATGATAGAGATAGATTGTATGTGTCAAGAAAGGAAGGGGAAGAGGTCTTGCCAACATAGAGGAATGCGTAGAAACCACAATCCAACAACTTGAAGATTACACAAGGAAGAGCAAAGACAAATACTTATGGCGGCCAACAATAGTAGAAACGGCAGATGGACAAACAGAAAAACGACAAAGACTAGAAAACAAAAATGGGAAGAAAAACAATTATATGGACGCTTCAAACGACAAATAGATGAGGTTGCACATGAAAAGACTTGGACATGGTTAAGAAAAGGAAACCTCAAAAGAGAAACAGAATCACTTATAATTGCTGCACAAAATAATGCCATAAGGACAAACTACATCAAAGCGAAAATTGATAAGACCCAACAAAATAGTAAATGTAGACTTTGCGGTAATAGAGAAACTAGCACAACGAGAATACAAAACTAGACACGACTGGGTTGGGAAGGTGATCCACTGGGAATTATGCAAGAAATTACATTTTGACCACACAAGAAAATGGTATATGCATAAACCAGAATCTGTTCTTGAGAACGAAACGCACAAAATTCTCTGGGACTTAGAAATTAAAACGGATCACCTTATCCCAGCAAGAAGGCCAGACCTAGTGTTGATTAACAAAAAAGAAAGAACTTGTCAACTGGTGGATTTTGCAGTGCCAGCAGATCACAGGGTGAAGTTAAATGAAAATGAAAAAATTGACAAATATCTGGACCTTGCCAGAGAATTGAAAAAGTTATGGAATATGAAAGTGAAAGTTATACCAATTGTAGTTGGTGCACTTGGAACAGTCCCAAAAGGATTAGAAAAGGGTTTGGAAAGTTTGGATATCAGAGGGAGGATTGAAACCATTCAGAACACTGCACTGCTGCAATCTGCCAGAATACTCAGAAGAGTCCTGGAGACCTGAGGAGACTTGCTGTCACTCAGACTCCAGTGAAAGACCATCAGCTAATACTGATGTGAAAACTCAAAAGGAGTAAATAATACGCAGCAACATAATTGCAAGTGTACGTCATTTGAAAGACTGATGAAACGGTTTAACACATAATAAATGAATGCAGAAAACTAGCAGAAAGGAAGTACAAGACGAGGCACAACTGGGGGGGGGGGGTGATCGACTGGGATGTGTGCAAATTATAAAAATAACTATACTTACAAATGGTATATGCACAAAACAGGAGCAGTCCTAGAAAATTAATCCATGCTAGGACAAAAAATCAGCTTGTGGATTTGGCCGTCCCAGCAGATCACAGAGTGAAGATGAAGGAAAACGAAAAGAGAGACAAATACTTGGACCTGGCCAGAAGCTGGAAATGTGGAACATGAGGGTGAAGGTCGTACCAATCGTATTTTGGGGCCCTGGGAACAGTCCCAAAGGTTTGGAAAAGAGTGTGAAGGAATTGGAAATCCAGGGAAGAGTTGAGATCATCCAAACAATAGCATTGTTAAAATCAGCTAGAATACTCAGAAGAGTCCTCGAAATCTGAGGAAACTTGCTATCACTCAGCCTCCAGTGAACTACCAGCTTAGGTGGGTGTAAGAAACTCTCAAGGAGATAATAATAATAATAGAACTACCCAATTAGGAAAGCATCAAGACGCTTAGAGAAATAAAGCCAAAAAACAAAACAAAAAAAACAAAACAATAAAAAAAACAAACAAACAAAAACAAAAGCAAAACAAAAGAAACAAAACAAAAAACAAACATAAAATAAATACCTGGGAATATTAGAAGCATGTGCAATCAATCCTGTAGAAATGAAGAAAACATCTGGAAATGATACCTGATGAACAAGAAAACCACTTGAAAACAAAAGGGAATTGATACAGAACATTTCACCATCGAATTCTGTTTAGTATCAAGATACGTTTTTTGTGTGTCTTACTCCTCTGCACGAAATGCTGTCGGGTATTTAAAGACTCACATCTGATCTGGTTTTGAAAGAGAGAGCTGAGGGAACTTGTTGTCAGTTGTAATGACAACAAGTGACAACATAAAAAATTTGTACGGAGTAAAATAATCCTTTGTAAATAATTTTAACTTCAAGTAACTATTTTTGTTAACCATTACTAGTAAGTACTAACTAATAATTTATTAACACCTACGCTAAGACTACATAGCTATCAGAAGGAAGCGTAAAATATTTACACAAGACCGTAAGTATGGGATCCTATTGAGGACTGAACTCACTATTCAGTAATAGTTATTTGCTACGGTCTACTTAATTGTGGCTCAAGGACAGAAGTTTAGTGTTCTCAGTGAGAATCGAACTCATTAGTAAAGGTTTGAAATCCTAGCTCACAAGTTATTACACGCCGACGTGGTGCCCATTCGTTGCCGGGTTTGTTTGTATCGTTCCTGAAATCCTCTAAAGTGGCAACGATAATTTCGATTCTGATCTCTGATGCGACAGACACCAGCCGATTAATGAATGAGGTCAATTTCAGAAGAAAAAAGCTATCGAATTTTCTCAATCGTCTCTTCTTCAGGAGAATAACAAAAACAAAACAAAACAAAAAAGCACATGGAGGCGACAGATAGTCTATGTCTGACTTGTTGCGATAATTGAGCATTTTACCTGTGTACCTACCACTTAGTTTGCCTCGCCAAAAACTGAAAACCTCAGCTGCAACAAAATTGATGGCGAAAACACCTCGAGATTATCCGTTTATCATTTTATTATTGTTTACTTGAAGCTCGTTGCCTTTTGGTGTCTCACGTACCTTGAAAATTGAATAGCATTAACGTTGGCACGAAAATATTTATTAAACCAATTTCGAGTGATCTGCCCATATATGTGTATATATATATATATATATATATATATATATATATATATATATATATATATATATATATATGTTGTTTGTGTGTGTGTGTGTGTGTGTGCGTATGTGTGTAATACTGCTCATAAGTAATTGAACAAACAGACAATTTACTTAAAAACAAAAAACATACGCGAGAATTACACTTAATGTAACAGTTAATTGGAATTGGTGACTCGGGTTTAAATCCTGGAGGAAGCTGTTTACATTTCACTTCGCTCTAATATCTTTGGAAAAGACAGGAATCCGAATTGTTCGGCCATTTATAAAAGACACACATCATAGATAGAGACAGAGTTTGTCAAAAAAGAGATATTAACTGACAAAGAGTAAATACAGTTGGGATTAATTGAGTGAAAGTAAAACATTGAGGGTGTGAGGGACATCACAAACATCATAGGGCTTTTCTTGCTCACATTTTACAACAATACATTACTCACATGAGGTAAATTTGTTTGTGAATCTCAGAAATTAACATAATCTTATTCCTATGAGACACACTTGAAATTAAGAGAAAGTACTGGCCTTTTATCCCCCCCCCAAAAAAAATCAAAATAAATATTAAATAATAATAATAATAAAAAAGAGAACTAAACTTAATATACGTGCACTTCCTCACCTCCTAAATTATGAGTTAAATAGTATGGCACCCAGTCTTGGAGAAGGAAAACTTTGAATTCAAACCAGCAGTACTCCGCTTAAAAGTGACTTTGTGTCGCAGCGAGATCCCTGTTGGAACCTTTGGGTAAATACATACATTTAACTACAATAAACAGTAAAAGACATTTATTAACGTTTTGTAATTCTGAATGCTAAATTTCTGGAAAATGTTTTCTATAATTATGCTTTTTAAAGAAAAAAAGAAAAATTTTTCGAACCTAAAATACATTCAGAATCTAAAAAGGCGATTGAAACGGCTATTTCGCATTATTATGTGGAAGAGTTTCAAAACTAGCAAGTTAATCCCCCCTGCTCAAAATCCTTATTAGTTTCTATTAATTCAGATACATATGAGTGATACTTCTTATAAGCCAAATGCTCATAAGACGGTATAGAAAGTATTGGTCATTAATGTCTGGAAAAGCATAAAACTGGTTTTTATTGCCGAAGATTTTAAGGGAGGCATTTTCACTATTATCAATGATTTTATAACTAGATTTATTCCAACTTTTATTTATGTACTTTATTATCATTTCATTAATAGTTTTATTCCATCTATTGTTGGCTTTTTCTGTCATAATTCAATTGTTAATTTTAATGACCACCACTTCACATTGCTTTCCGATAACAACAAAAAATCGACCCACTTGATACTCGGTTATAGATGGTTAAAAACATTCTAAGTTCGGAATGATCAGTGCTTATAACTGTTTCTCACACTATAAGTGAAAAGTCAGTATGTTTGTAAAACATAGGTAGCTTTAAAATATCTTGACTAGAAAATTAGGTAGACTTGTGCCCCTCGGCCAATTTAAGCAAATGAGGACTGATGGGAAAATTATGCAAACGGCTGAACTAAGTATCTCAATGATATAAGCATCAAATCTAGATCGAGAACGGGATAAATTTATATTAAGCAAAGATGAACAAAAGCATTTAGAGCCTGAGGATATCTACAATTTAAATAATCGGGTATATATATATATATATATATATATATATAATAATATATATATATTATATATGTGTGTGTGTGTGTGTGTGTGTGTGTGTGTGCGTGCGCGCATGTGTGTGTTTATGAAGAGAGGGTGAGTTAACGTTTGTTTTTATTAATTAATTTAATTCATCACAGTAATTTCTGATGATCTGAGCAAGATGAAACCCGAGTAGGGTATCTAACTATACCCTTTTACTAAATCTGCTCGACAAACGTATTGAGCACACTTATATTCATTATAAACCCGACTTATTCGGTTGAATATTTTATAGTTGCGACTAACTCGATATTATATCTTCTCCGTTAAGTTACCCCCTCTTCATAGATATATTTTTCTCTAGTTTATTCAACTACTGAGCACTCTTACTTATATATGAATATTATGGAACAAGCGGAAATTCAGTACTTATATAAAAACATAACAGTACCGGATAAACACCTATATAAATTGCATTTACTAAATAGATCCAGTCCTTCATTTCACGTAGGAGATTGAAAGCGAACTTTCACATTAACCAAACATCTTTTAAAGATCGTAAAAAACAGGAAATATAGGGTTTTAATATTAATCAATATCCAATTTATATGAAGGAATTAAAAAACTTTGAATCCGATTTAATCGGCATTATTAAAAACATCGAATTCAAACCAGCAAAAATTCCTATAAAGTGCCAAATTGCCAAAAATAACCAACAAAATAATCATCCTAAAATCTTTGTCAAATCGGATAAAACGGACAAATTATATAAAATCTACCCAGATAAATATAGAAAATTGTTACACAATGAAGTAACCAAATTTTATAAAAAGGATCCACCTAAATTAGAAGACGAAATCAATAATGCAACTCAATTTCTTGCTGCTAAGTTAAAAATCGTCGAGAGGAAAAATTTAACAAAAAGCAATGCTTCATCACTTTAAAAGATCACAAGGATTATATCATTAACAACCCGACGCGTAGACTATTAGACCCTACTAAAACAGAAAAAGGTAAGATAAGTAAAATAATTTTACAATATATTTGTGTCACTCTAAGAACTGCCTTAAACATAAATCATGGTGCAACACTAAAGACTATATACATATATAAATGCATATGAAAAAGTTCTTTTATCAAATATTAATTAAAGAATTCTACCCATCTATAGCAAAAAACACTGTAAATAAAGCTTTATCTTTTGCTAAAGTATATCTGAAAATACCAGAGGAAAACATTCAAATCATTCAGCAATGCCGTAAAACAATATTATACCATAATGAGGAAATATGGCTTAAGAAAGGCACGTACAAAATTACGACATTCCCACGGATTTCTACGATGATGCAGAGATGTGTGACCTAGTGGGTTGCTTACTGTTATATAATATCAACACTATAGCAGACCCTAACAATCACAGTCTTTATCGAGATGATGGTTTATTTATATTAGCTAATAGCACACCGAGACATCACACGTAAAAAATTGCAGTGGCTTTTTAATAAATTTGGTTTTGAACTTGAAATCCAAATTGATTAAAAAGTCACCAACTATCTGGATACTACATTAAACCTTAACGATAGATCTATATCCCCCTTTAAAAACACAACCATATACCTTGTTATATTAACACAGGTTATAACCATCCAAAAAAGGTATTTAAACAAATCCCTATCAGTATATCGACTAGATTATCCAATAATTCCTCTGATATCAACATCTTTAATGAGAAAAAAGAGTTGAATACGAGCAAGCACATAAAGATAGTGGATTTAAAACTAACGTCATATATAAAACTGATAACACCCTTTTCAACCGCGATGAGAGAAAAAAAACAGGTCGAGGAATATTCTTTGGTTCGCACCTCCGTTTAATATAGCAACTAAACTTAAATTAGGAAATATCTTTTTCAAAATTAAAAAATAACATTTTCCACCCGAAATTAAATTATATGAAATATTTGATAAAAATACTGTAAAATTAAGTTATAGTTATATGCCGAACGTAGATAAAATTATCAATAAATTCAACATTAGAAAAACTGACTCAATTGCACAAAAATGAAACCCTTCCTTGCAATTGAAATAATAAAGAAACGAAATGTCCCTTAAATGGAGAATGTCGGTATGGTTGTTTAGTATACAAAGCTAGTGTACAAATCAACGAGCAAAATAGTGATAAAAATATATATTTAGGCTTAACACAAGATACCTTACAAAATACTTTACAACCACAAGTCGAGCTTTATCAATACACAATATATGCATAGCATAGCTCTTTCGAAATACATCTGGAACATTAAAATTAAATACGGTATAGATCCTATCGTATTTTACTCTGTCTCTGTCTCTCTCTCTCTGTGTCTCTGTCTCTATCTCTCTCTCTCTATATATATATATATATATATAGAGAGAGAGAGAGGGAGAGAAAGGGAGATAGATAGAAATAGATAAATAGAAAGGAATTGAGGGTGTGTGTGAGAGAGACAGAGATGGACAGATATATATATATATATATATATATATATATATATATATATATATATAGAGAGAGAGAGAGAGAAGAGAGAGAGAAAGAAAGAGAGAGAGAGAGAGAGAGAGAGAAAGAGAGGGGGGGAAGAGATATGGAAGCATGTGTGTATGTTTGTGTGCGTGCGTGTGGAGTTAGTTGATATGGCAAATATTTGTTCATCCCATGAACTCAAGTTGCTTACAGTTCTTGCTAAAATTGTTTTGTTTTGGATTTCGTGCTGAAAAATGGTAAACACGTCTCGAAAATATTGAAAATTTCGCGATATTTGGACGATAATTCAGGTCTCATTTAACACAAAGGAGGGATCGTGTCTTAAAGACAGAAAGAGGAAGTTAAAAAAACCAACAAACAAACAAAAAGAACAAGACAAAAACAAAACAAAAAAACCCCAAAAACAAAAAAAACTTTTTAGCAACTTTTTTGAATTTTATTCAGTTCTATCGCCATTGTAAACATTAATAGTTTAAATGATATCATTCAGTTTATTATTATCATTACTTTAACGCCTTAAAACTCACGTTTTATTATTATTATTATTATTATTATTATTATTATTACTTTATCCCTTAAAACTCACGTTAGTAACAAGAAGAGTACTTGTTATCTCATGTATTTTGCCGTTCCGGTGGACTCCAGAGTGAAAATGAAAGAAAACAAAAAGAGTGAATAATACCTGGACCTTGCCAGAGAATTGAAAACACAGCGGAACATGAGGGTGAAGTTGATACCAACTGTAGGTTGTACGCTTGGAACGGTCCGCAAGTGATTGGAAGAAAGACTGGAGAAATTTGTAATCAGAAGAGGAATCGAGACCATCCAGACAATAACATTGTTAAGATCGGCTAGATTATTCAAAAGAGTTCTGGAGACCTAAGGAGACTTGCTGTCACTCAGAATCCACTGAAAGACTGCTAGATAACCCTGGTTTGAAAAACTCGCAAGGAGTGATATAAAAATAATTGATTTACAATGCTTTATCTAAAAATAAGGATAAAAATCTTATTATAATGGAGATTCAGTGAATGTCTGTAAGAGAAACTATGTCAGTGTTTACGTCAAAATACCCTCAGGAAGTGCGTAACTTTATCAATGAGTATTTGATTTATAGTCAGAATCAGTAATACATAGAATAATATAAACCTTATTTATTAACGATATCTCTATGAAGATCTGAGTTCGAATTGCCTCAAAACAGGCCATGTTATTAGTGCGTTTTAAATCCTGCAATGTATCTTATATATCATTAAAAATGAAGGTATGATTAATTTGCACACTTGTTTTAACAAAACCGAGTTTAATAGATAATTACTTCGTGTTATTAATCTCTAATATTATTGTTTTATTCTCCAACTTATTAGAATCGATTATATGAATGATTTTATATAGAAACCAATTAAAATACAATTGAAATAAGTAATCTTTTTATATGTGTTTTTATTTAATTTCCTTACTCTTTCTAATTTGTTATATTTTATAACATTAAAACTTAAATACTTACGCCCGGAGGGTGCATATTCTTGCTAGTAAAATAAATGAACTTTCTCTTAGTTGTTTTACGATAACTGATTTTCAATGGTTTCTTGCTGTTTATTTATTTATTTATTGTATTTCATCTACTCAAATATTCTGATTTTTAACGGGAGATGTTACTTTTGAAAAGAAAAAAAACACAAGTTTTGATACTAGAACGCAAAGAAGACATGAAAAACATACACGTTCACATATTTTTCAATTTACAGGGAAATCAATTATTTGACGGTAATGAATAGCAGTATAACAGGTAAGAAATGTGAAAAAAAAGTTAATGAATCCACTGTAATTATTCGATGGTGATCAAATAAAATTTGAATCTCAATTTCATTTGAAAATTCGATTATAAAAATAATTTCGAAAAGTTTCTGATAAGGTGTAAATGTGCGACTAACATTTTTTTCTTTTTTTCTTTTATGTCGATAGAATATTTTCTTCAGGAAATTATTTTGTAATAACGCTGTCCAAATATTTATAAGAATATTCCCCCCCTCGCCATTCTTGATATATATTTGGTTTGTTAATGGACAAAATAAAATTTATCATTTATCTAAAAAAAATGATAAAAATAGAAAATACCAAGTAGATAAAAGCAAGAACTAAGTAAAATACAAGTAAATCTATTGTTAAGATAATTAAAAAAAAAAGTAATTACTATACGTTAAGCATAACAGTTATCATCGTGGAAAATGGCATTGGTGATTCGATTTCAAATCCTAGAGAAGGTTGTTTGCATTTTAATAACGCCCTTGGGAAAAGAATGAATCCATCTGTTCACTCCTCAACTATGGGTAAGTTTTAGGGCCGAATGCGTTCTTTAGTCTCAGTCAGGTATTCAGTATAGGAGAAGGAAAAATGAAGCTTCAAATCAGCTGTAATCCGGTTAAAAATTGACATTGTAGATCATCCTGTTACTGATAGACGGGCTGAGTAAATACATACATTTTCTTTTTCTGGTCAGACTTAGACTGGCTTTTTCCAGTCAATGGCAGAAAAAGACACCCTTTCATTTATAATGGCGGGAGTGTAGTTTCACTTCAGTCCAAAACTACTCGACTTTATTGAGTCTAGATCCTAATTGACTTTATGAATTATGTCACTCAAACTCCACGTGTCCTCACGGTTGCTTCAGTGACGAAATTTAACTTGTCATCTGTAAATTACGCCTCTGAAAACGCGTGTTTCATGGTGGTGGGGTCTGTTATTTCATACGTGAACAGACATGAGTCCCAAGGAATGGTTAAAAATTAAACCCCCCAGCCTCAATGGTCGGCAACCAGTCTAGGAGAAGGATTAAGAGCAAATAAGATTTGAAAAGTCTGAACTGGGGATGTCAATGTGGCCCTTACACAGCTCCTTGAGATTCGTTATAATCTATCTCTGTCTCTTTGTATCTCTCTTTCCCTGTCTCTCTTTCTCACTCTAAATATGGTAATCTGAAAAGATTATATGATGAATTCATATTTGACGTTGATGACTTTTTACCAGGGTATCCAAGCACTGCAACACCGGTGGAAGGAGTGAGAGAATTGCAAATATTCTATGTTGAAAAATAACAATAGCCGCACTAATGAGAAGTAAACTTCGAAACACGTGTCTGTGGATGGCTGATATATATATATATATATATATATATATATATATATATGTGTGTGTGTGTGAATTAATTCAGATTTACATCTAAATTTCCGAGCAGGTGAGGCCAATATAAATATAAAAATGGGTAAATTAGAGGCACTAGCAGTCATAAAGTACCTGCTGATGTTTATAATTTTTTGAACGATCAAATCTATCTATCTATTTCTCTTTCTCTCTTTCTCTCTCTCCCTCTCTCTCTCTCTCTCTCTCTCTATATATATATATATATATATATATATATATATATATATATATATGTGTGTGTGTGTGTGGAGAAAGGTAGACAAACACGGGATGTTGTAGAAAATGGATGTTTATTGTAGGTAGTGACATCACTACCTACAATAAACATCCATTTTCTACAACATCCCGTGTTTGTCTACTTTTCTCCACATAGTCGGATTAATCTCCTCATATTTCTTCCATATATATATATATATATATATATATATATAAATATAAATAGAGAGATGTATATATGTATATATATATGTATATATACATATATTTATATAGACTACACACAAAAATGTTGGGGTCTTCTGCATTTATTTAAAAATACCTTGAAATGATATGATTTTTTAAAGTAAAAGACAAAATTTCAGTAAGAAAGATTTAACTAAAAAAAATTATCATGCAAAATCATAATATTTTATTTTTTATCAATAAAACCCCAACCTGTCTTTATTACTGCTTTACACATTCATTTCTACAGTTTTGTAAAAAGTAGATGACAGACTTTTACAATCGTTTTTTAAGCTGTTCTCTTTAAACACTTCTATCCAATTCATTCCATATTAATTCAATGATAATTTGTTAATAAGAGGAGAATAATATGTGAGAAGAAAACTTTGGAGAAAGACTGAAAAATATAAGAAAATACACTGTAGTTACAGACATTTTACGTTTCACATAAAAAATACAAACATTTCTCATTTTACGGTGTTTTTTTTCAATGAACGGTACTTAAAGATTTTTTACATAGTTTCCATATGTCCAATATTTGCTACCCGGAGTAAATTTTAGAAGATATAAAATATGTTGGTGCATTTTCTACGTAAACTAGTTTAAAAAAAGTAATTATTCATTTAAAAATTGTCCAAATTTCAGAACATTGTTGATAATTACCCATTTTATTCTGTAAATTAATTATCTAATTATTAATTAATCAGTAAATTATTCAGTATTTATTAATTATTAAATAATTAATTTGTCAATGAGAAACAAGGATTTGATGTTTCATGAAAATGTTTTTTTTTATGTAGAAAAATGGCAAATCCCACTTTCTTTTCGACGTACAAACGTATTTCTCTTTTTTTTAAACATTTGATTAAAGAAGAAAATCCCAACTGCCATGAATATCAAGTGAATACTTTCAGCTACTGAAGTTGACTCTTCTCTAATAGTAATCTAAAATGGATCAATAAGTAAGAACTCTTCATTTTTTTAAGTACACAATCACTGGACATCGAAATCAGTTCTTCAAACAATTTAATATTTAAAATATTTATTTTTGAAAAAATGTTTCCGAACTCAATCAAAAATCTTGTGTTTAATGTGGAAACATTTGTTTCAAATTTGTCAAATTTTTGACTGCAATTAGTAATACAAATCAATGGTAAGTATTCACTGGCATCCAACCAGTTGAACACAATGATCATTATAGTGGGGAAACACGCACAAAGGAAGCTCATGCGTGGCTAGTGTGTTACATACTCATACGCATATACCCATGTTGGGTATATACACAAGTGTTCTTTTACTAGAGAGGGAAGAGAGATAGACACAGGTAGACAGAGAGATGCATTTTGCATTACTTACTTCTTTGGCCATTTGGTGATCTCTAGTCATTTCTATTCTTTCTTTCTCTCCATGTTGAATTCTATTTCTAGATTCTTGTTGGCTGTTCATCTTTGATGCATTCCTTCTTCTTGGTCAGTCTTTTTGCCAAGACATTCATCAAGCAAAACACCATATTTTTTCTTTAAACTTTTATTGCTTAATCTTCTTCTTCTAACACAACACGCGTGTGCATTTGAGTCCAGCTAATGCAGACATGCTTTCTACCTGACGCCCAAGCTAGAACTGAGGGTTAACTCGGTCCCACGTGACTTCACGTATTTCGAGGGCTTTCTGTAATATTCCATGGAAAGTCCCGCCCATAATATGAAAAGGGGCCATCCCTTCAGAAAGGGGTTGACAATAATCTATGCATAGATTATGTAACAAGTGCATAAACAAACTTTAGTATTTCTCTGAATTTCTGAGATGAGGCGAAATAATTATAATTATTTGGATTATTCGGACTATTGTCCTCATCTCTATTGTTATTTTTACAACGTTTCGGCCATGTACCGAGTTCGAGAAGCTTCCCGACAAAAAATACCTGAAGAAGCCCGGAGTGCACATCGGCCGAAACTTTTTTACAGATAACAATAAGTAAAAGTAAAGTCGTCGGGTGGCCTAAAGTCGGTATCAGCCAATCATCGAGGGAGTCTATACCCTTTTCATTCGCGCTAGACCAAGGAGATTGTTTTTGTGTCTGAGGAAACATACCATCAACTCCTTACTTTACCGCACAGATCCCTGTGCTACTCATACGCTGAATTGGCGAGGGCCGGTATCGAACTAAGAACCTTGTGGTTTCTAGCCGAACACTCTACCGACTGAGCTAACCCAAGTCCAAATAAATGCGAATAATACTAAAAACTTCATTGTATGTAAACCAAACTGAGGGAAGATTTTTAAATAACATCTTTGTTAGACAGAATTTACCAAGTTATCGACTAGACACCGAAAACCAATCGACTAGAATACAAATGAATAATTCGAGTCAAATGTTAAAACTGCTTGCGTGGGTAAAAGTTTCACGCAACTTGCAATCCATGTCTAGTCTACTTTTAATTATATATGATATTCATCTTCCGATAAGGATTAGTGGAAATTGACATGAGGTGAAACACAATCTTACCTTATCGCACTTCGGTGACATGAATTCGGACATGCACAGAGCATTAGGAGAACGGAGGACGTTTCGAATTTCTCCCTTTTCTGTCGTTTCTACGTTAAGAGATTTTGGTAGATTTTAACATTCGTGTATGTTCTTTGATCATTGTGTTCTCGATGAAGTTATAAAATCTGTGCATACTCATTGCATTGATATTTATTTTGTCATTGGAGAAAAAACGTTACGTTATTTTTTATTTTCTTTTAATGTTGGATCAGCAACATCTGCTTAGTGGTAACTGGCTTTTGTAAAAACACTTGCTTATCTGTCCATTATTAAAATTACTAAGAAATAGTATATGAACAAACCAGAAGCTGTCCTCGAAAATTAAACGGTTAGAATAGTGAACAGGAGACCCGAGGAGACTTGATGTTACTCACACTGCAGTGGAAAACATCAGGTAGTGCTGTACACTTAATAGGACCTTCTGTAACAACGAAGAGAAGTTTTGCCAACAAATTGATGGAGCAAAAATAAACATAAAATGTACATTCAAATGCAATAGAAACCAAACTGTTTTGGAGCAGAATATGCAAAAAAAAAAAAAAAAAAAAAACACAAAGACATCGAAATGACCGAAAAGAATTTAGTAAGTAAGAGCCTGTAGAAAAATACACACAATTTTGCTTAGAGCAACACTCAAGAAAGTAGCAAATTGGAAAACACCAGGCCAGGGTACTATACATGGATTATGGTTTAAAAAAATCCCTTCCATCCAAAAGAGATTGGCTCAATAACTGAATAGATACCCACAAGAAGCAAATGTAACGGAATGAAGGACAAAAGGAATAACTAACCTAATCCAGAAAGCCACAAAAAGAACCATCCCTTATGTACCTTATAATACTATTTGTTGGGGCACTGTCTCAATGTATGTATGTTATGTATGTCATGTAGAACGATGCTCCAACTCAGTATTACAGTCGTCGAAACTACCCATTCCAACCTCCCGTTCTTATGTTGTCTGTTGATTTACAGGAAGGCTGAAAAAGAGCTTGTTTCGTTCCTTTTACCAACTCGGCTGAAATAAGATTAAATAACCAAAAGCTGTCAACGGATCAACAAAACAATTGAACACAACGCCTTTTTTATGCTTATGTACAACTTATATACATTTATTTTACAAAGGAGCGAGGTGATTTCTTGTCAGCTGATTGTCGATCTACAGCTAGTTTTTGGCTAAGTTATCAATTTTTACCGAGTGGCAAGGCATCAGAGTGTATCAGTAAAGTTGTATCAAGGGTCCCCTTCTCTTCTTCTTTCCTGGTCTCTTCGGTCTGTTCCTCTATCGCTGTCTCTCTTTTCAATAGAATATTTATCTGATTACTTATGGGATCCAGACCTCCCCACCCCGAACATATGTCTCTGATTGGCCAGCCACTTGATAACATTGCCTACGTGTCTAAATGGCCTTGTGCCAGCCTAGCTTGTATCTTTCCATTTGGAGTCAAGGCCAACCATTGTTTTATTTATCTAAGTTTTTGAAATTGTTGACGAACTTTTCAAAAACTGGAATCTTATTTATTAAATTATCATTTTATTTTGGCACAATTTGAAATTCCGATGATATATATTAAATTCCATAATCTAAAGAATTTATGCTTACGTGAGGATTTTTCGTTTAGATAAATATATACCGCCAATATAAACATTATTATTATTATAATTATTATTGTTTTTCTTATTTTTACTTTTAATTTTAACAAACCACCATAATTAATAATTAGGGTAGTTTTAATTAATTAGTAATTAATTAATAGGTCGCCAATCAACCCATAACACAATAGTGTTACAACCTATAATATGAAAAATACTGACTGCGATTATCAAAGATGAAATATATTTCTCACTTAATTGGCACTAACCATTTCTAGAAGAACCGAAAGTATGCCACAGACGAAAAAGAAGAACTTTATATTAAATCAACAAATCTTCAAAGAAGTAAATATTAGGCGCAAAAATATCGCAATCGCATGGATTGACTACAAAAAGGTCTATGACATGGTCTCACATAGTTGGATTATAGAATGTTTAAAAATGTGTAAAATATCCGGCAAGATCATAAATTTCATCAAAAAGCCATGGAAAACTGGAAAATTCAATTAACAGCAAGAAGGAACATAAAATCTAAAGAGGCATTTCCCAAGGAGACCCACTGTCACTTATTTGTTATAGCATTGATGTCACTCAATTATATACTTAGAAAATGTACAGGGGTTACAAATTTACTAGCTCACAAGAAAAAATAAACCGCCTTATGTACATGGGTGATATAAAGATTTTTCAAAAAATGAACAAGAACTGGAAACGCTTGTACAAACCTATCAGAACATAAAGCTTGGATATAGGAATGAATTGTGCCATGCTAGTGATGAAAAAGGGGCGAAAAGAAAAAAATGGAAAAAGCAACTGCCAAATCAGGACAATTTAATAACACTTGGAGAGAAGAAAATGACAAATACTTAGGAATTCTAGAAGTCCCCTGTATGTGCAGATGTGTGTGAAAATGATTATGCACGTGTGAGAGTATGTGAAATATATATATATATATATATATATATATATATATATATATATATATATATATATATTTCTGTAAATATATAAGTTGAGAATTGTGCAGATGTCTATTTTAGTGTGTGTAAGTAAAAGATTACATTCATATGTGTTGTGGGGTTTTAAAGGTAAAAAATAAGACAAACGAATGGTAACAATGTATACAAATGTATTGAACAAAAGGAGTAGAAATTTACAGCAAAGAAAGTGGAGATTGCGTCCGACCAATACAGTTATGAGCTGACTCGCACTTTCTTCGTATCAAGCCACAATTGTTCCTATTACCTATAGTAGCCGTCGGCGCATTCCATTTATGTCCATAGGTTATATCACCTATAACACCCCCCTCCTGTATTTTCCTTCTCTCCAAGTAATTTTCATTTTCCTTATCACCATTACACAAACAGAAATGAAAAAGTTAAAAAAGAGAATATCCCAGAACAAGAAAACCCCTAGAAACCAAGTTATGCAGTAGAAATGTTATTAAGGGAATAAATATCTGGGCCGTCCCCATTATAACGTACTCTGAACCATTCTTAAAATGAACAAAAGAGGAACTCAGATTGACCAAAAGACAAGAAAATGAATAACTATGCACAAGGCATTATACCTGGTATATGATAGAGATAGGCTATCAGGAAAAGAAGATGGAAGAGGTCTTGCCAACATAGACGATTGCGTAGATGCAACAATCCAAGAAGTCGAAGAATACATAAAAAGGGCAAGGAAATATTTATTATGGCAGCCAATAACTGTAGCTGCAACATATGGACAAGCAAAAACAAGAAAAAATATTGGTAGAAAAACAATTATATGGATACTTTAGACGACAAATTGGTGAGGTTTCACATGAACTGTGAAGAGAAACCGAGTCATCCATAATTGTGTCTCAAAAGAATGTCATAGAAACAAATGATATAAAATCAAACATTGTTAAAACAAAAGAGAACAGCAAATGTAGGGAGTGTGGTGACAGAGATGAGACAATCAACTATATGTTAAGTGAATATAGCAAAGTAGCCCAGCGACAATACAATGCGAGGCAGGTTTGGATTAGAAAGGTGATCCACTGGAAGTTGTGCAAAACACTAGAGTTTTACCATACAAGAAAATGGTGTATACATAAGCCAGAATCTGTTCTTGAGAACGAAACACATACAATTTTCTGGGACTTTGAGATAAACACGGATTACTAGACAAAAAGAAACAAAAAAAAACAAAAAAAAAGAGACTTGTCAGCAGATAGATTTTGCAGTACCAACACATCATAGGATGAAGATAAAAATCCCCGAAAAGATAGACAAATACCTGGACCTTGTCAGAGAATTGAAAAAGCTGTGGAAAATGAGGTAGAAAGTGATACCAATTTTAGTTGGTGCACTTGGAAAGAGATTAGAAGAACTGGAAATCAGAGGAAGGATTGAAACCATCCAGACAACAGCATTGTTGAAATCGGCTAGAATACTCAGAAGAGTCCTGGAGATCTGGCGAGACTTGTTGAAACCTTGTGTGAAAAACCCCAAGGAATGAAATGATAATGATGATGATAATAATAATAATAATAATAATAATAATATAATAAAAGAAGAGAAAGAAAGAAAAAATCGGCATCACGACCAAATAAGCAACAACTGTCGATCTTCCTACTTCCATTGCACTAAACGAAGGTTCATGAAGAGAATGTGGTTTGTATTGAGGATTGAATAATTACAGCACTAAGAAAGTATGTGACATTACCACAAGGCAAGTAGTTCATTAATATCGTGTGTAACATGAATACTTCATCTGGGATTCATTCTGTCCATTCCACTTAGAAATTACGATTGACATCCTTATTAAGTTACAGCGGAAGGAGAATTACAAATTGTCTTTCGTCATGAAAAATATAAAGACGAAATGAAGAGGGAATAATAACAGATCTTAAATGCACAGTAGCCATTTTAAAATATATAGACGTGGGGCGATCCAAAAGTAATGCCTTCTCTTTAGTTCCTTAGAAACTACAATATATATAAGAATTACAATGACACCGAGAAAAAATCAGCAATTATTTTGTGGTGCCTTTGTCACACACATACACACACACACACACACACACACATCACCCTCTCACCAATAATATTGTAGTGATTTCGATTCTTGCTAAGCGCTTATTTTTCTGTCCTTATGCCAGACTAAATTAAGCGTAGTAAATGACAGTGGCGAGAGAAACCACGAACGTGGTGGTTCGAAGCGTGTCCGACTGTGTTTGGCGTGCAGAATGAGATCGGAGGCGAGTGGAGAGATTGAACTCGCATCCTCCTGATCATGAGTCGTGGCCTGACGCATGTGAACTGCTAAGCTGTCCAGAGTGGCCCGCATGTGAAGGATTGACGCGTGCTGATTAATGTCGCACGTGCTGCACGGGCAAGTCAGAGTAAGGAGCCCGGATGAACATTGTAATTGTGTATTTAATGACCAGCCCTCACAAACCTGGGAGAAAGCTTGCAGTAACATTTTGGCTGTTGCGACAAGTGGATGAGAGAAAAGATATTTTGATAGTGTTGGTGAGAAGAGTGCAGCATTGTGGGAGATAATTTTTCAGACTGAACACTTGGTCAGTTGGGAGAGTAAAAGTGTCGGACTTAACTGTGCCCCCAGAGAACATTCTTATGAAGCTTTGTCAACAGAATGTGCTTAACGCACATTGGTTGATCTTGTAAAATATTACAGGTGTTTTGAATTTGATCATCACAAAGTAAGCTTAGTCATCAGAAAACGTCTTGCAATGGAGTAGTTCTTAGCTGAATATTACTACTGTACTGAGTTCGATCCTCACCAGGTGCAGTATACTTTTAGTTTACTAAACTAAGAGATCAGAAAACATCTTACTGAGAATAAATATTTAGCAATTTGATAAAATTAGTTAGCAAATTAGCAATAGATTATCATTACTATAGTGAGTTCGATCCTCACTGAGTATCCCGCATTTCTGTAAAACAATAAGGCACTAAGTACAGAGACTTATGGCGTATTCATCCCCAAAGTCAAACATTTGTAGATACGACAGAAACTTTAGGTGACAGGCGATAGGTCATGAATCATTACTTTCCAGTATATAAATCTGGGAACGAAGATAAAACAAAGTTTTGTAGAGAGCTTCTCTATGATAGGGTATATGATTCTAAATGTTAGTTAACTATCAGACATGAAGCGGATAAGTCATATGATTGAGATTTAATATTTCGACCACGCCCATCATGGTGGCTTGAGCTCTCAGGGGCTACAGAGAAATACATTTTATTCTTCAAAATGACGATGAAGACATTACCTATCATCATATATATAATAGGAATCAATTGAAGTGATTTTACATTATGAATATATTGGAAAGGGTTTTTATTATAATAATTCAGATTAAAGTGTTTTACTACAGGAATGCATTGGAATGAATTTTACTATATAAATGCTTTTTAAGCATTTTACAATAGGAATGCATTTACAAAGGTTTTAATATTGGGATTCATTGGGAAGAATTTTACCATAAGAATACAGTGGAAAGCATTTTATTATAGAAATGTATTGGAAATGTTCTTTATAAATGCATTAGAAATAGTTTTACTATAGAAATGCATTGAAAATGGTTTCAAAGAAATTATTAGAAAATTATTTTACTATATGAATGCATTGGAAATAATTTTTGTTACATTATGATTATGCGAGACTAAAAAGATCAACAGGGTAGCACATCGTCTAACAATAATCATCATACACAATTGGTAAGATACAATCAACAACTTTCAATGAAAATTTATCGGATGAGAAGTAGAGAGATAACTTGTCTGATGACCTCCAGTCAAAACAATCTAGCATTTGAAAAATTCAATTCATGGGTTTGTTTTGGTGGTGATGACAAATCAATGATGGTGTAGGGTTAAAGATGGATTTTCTCTCTTTTTTAATTTGTCGATTAGTGGCAAAGATAATGGAATCGGATAAACGAACTTAATCCTCAGCCGTAGAATCTTGCGGTCACGTCTCATTTTGGCCTTTAAGAAAGGCATTGACCAAATTCTTCTGTATTTGTGGATAAATAGCTGGTCCATCCGACCGCTTAATCGTTGTAAAAGGCAAATCATATTGGGTTTTCGACAATTAATTGTTCCTTGTTGCTGGTATCATACAATATTACTTGGGCCAATAGACTCCCAAAAAGAAGAGACCAAAAATAATTAATTAGAATGGTAACTGGACGATCTGAAAAGAAACATGCATTTACTAAAAGCACCACATTAACGATTTTTAATAGAATTTTTGATACTTGAGCAATAAATCGCGGTTTCATTTTTACTCAAAATTAAAGAGAAAATATGTTATCATAATTATTTTGTTGGTATGCACTTCAGTCATTTCGTTACTCAAATTGCAAATAAATGATTTTTACATTTTTGAAAAGATAATTCAATCGAAAAATAAATTTTGCTTATCTTTTTGTTTATCTTTTTATTTGACTTGTTCATACGGTCGCTTCACTTTTTTTTTGTTCAAAACAGTACAATGCTGATTTTTCTAGGCATATTTTTAGTTTCCTAATTTTTAAGTGTAATTAAAAAAAAAATTGTAATAGAACATTGAAAATATAGTAATTATTTCGATAAAACATTTACACAAAAATTCAAACTTCTTTATGGCATTTGTTTTGTGGCCCACACTGGCGAAAGCAAAACACTGACGACGATTGTCTTGTGAAGATTAGGCAATAGAAAAGGCCAACATCCTAATAAAACTCCATTCAACTTTTATTTCTCTTAAAAATTCTGTGAAAAACGTATGACCCGATGATTGCTTGTTTATCAAATAATTATATTTGCTAGGTCCGTTTTTCAAGGCTCAATTCAGAATAAGATAACTTGGAACGGGACCTTAATTCCAACTTTTGAGCAGGTGCACAGCCCGATATTGCTTGTTCACTGTCTTCCGACGATTGCATCTCAAAAATACCTTAAATCTTGTCGCGCATGGTCCCATGTCGTATTCAGTGACGTCACCAATTTCTTCTTCCCATGCTTTCACGGTCAAATGAAATTCTGATCATACCTGCACATCCGAATAACTCTCTCTCGCTAGGCGTATATAGCGCAATAGTTATCGTAGAAAATGGACGGCGATTCCAGATTCAAATTCTAGTCGAGGTTATTTACATTTTACTGTGCTCGAATAATTTTGGAAAAAATCTTAGATCTATCTCTTCTTTCTCAGCTATGAGTAAATACAAGTGGTAACCTAGGGAAAAGCAACAAGAAAAAGAGAAATCTGAATTCACTCTCCTGCCAACATGATAGGACATTGTCGCTGGAGTCCCTAAGGTAGATCACTGTCGTGTTCAACCTCGTTCTGACGACTCCTGCTGTTACACAAAGACACATTGCCTTTCCTTTGATCAATATCGGTGACGTAAAGATGAGAGATCCACTGCATGGACAACTGCCGGTCTTTTATGCAACCTTGTTTCGTGAAACTGTCTTCATAAAATTTCCTTGGACAAACGACATGAAATTATCTAAATTGCTGATATAATCTTTTTCCATGCGGAGGAAAATATTATGGAATAAATTAAGATTATCGGATTTAAAAAAAATAATCTTGTAATTTGCATTCATATAACAAATACCAACAGAAAAAATATACAAATCGGTCTACAGTTAAAAGACAGTTTTTGCAGACAAGCGGTAAAAGAATATCTCAGAAGAAAATTTATATTAAATCACTTTTAGTAGTACTTAATCTTTATTTCGCAATTCTTAGAATGTTATTCTCATTACTCTACGACCTTTATGTAGTAAGATGAATCTGAAGAAAAAAAAAGAAAAATAGTTTGCAAAAATTGTTCTTTTTTCTTTTCTTTTTTTCTTTGTTTTCTTTTTCTTTTTCAAATCGGAAAATTTAGAAATTACCTTAGAAATACATATGGCTGTAAATACAACTGAAAATCTTGGACTTATCATAAAAGTGCGCATTGAAAATACCTTTTTACCTAATAAGCAGATGGAACCTTAAACATAATTTGATGCGGATAATTATCCTGATTTTCGATGATGACAACATATATTCAGAAACTTCCACCGCTCGTTTGAATTTTGGGTCGGTTCCTCTTCAAAAATCTATTAAAATATTGACATCTTGTTGATCTAATGTTGATATCTATTATGATTTGCTTACATAAGGCACACATATCTCATGTTGCTGTTTCTTAATATCTAAGCATTGAACAGGCTCATCGCTGCTTAACTTTTGTGATCTAGCGGAAACTAGTACTTTCAGCGTAACTTGACCGTTTTGATGGAATCTACTAATCTTTGCCCAGTATGGCACACTGTTTACAGGCTGCTTATACTACTTGATGTTTCAAAGTGGTCACGCATCTATCGACATGCTCCTCGTTGCTTAACTTCTGTGATCTAATGACAACTGGGGCAACGGTTAATTTGATAATATTATTTACTGAGATTTGCTTAGTCTGGAACACAGGTCTAAGGTTGCCTACTGATGATAAGAATTAGTCACCCATTTTTTATATGAATATTCTCCTTGCTACTTAATGTCGTTAATCTAATGATAACCGGTGCTATTAGCGTGACCTGATTGCAACTCTCAAGAATAAATTCAGTTTTATTACAAGACGTTATTTAGAAGAAAAATATTAGAAACTTATGAATCTCAGAGACTTTGTAAGATGCAAAAAGATTTTCCAGACGACATCTAAGTTCTTACTGATCAGTTCAAAATTGAAGCAGAAAAATACTCAGAACATCAGCGTCTACCGTTATGTAGTAAGTTTGGAAAAATTGTTCTTTTTTCTTTTCTTTTCTTTTCTTTGTTTTCTTTTTCTTTTTCAAATCGGAAAATTTAGAAATTACCTTAGAAATACATATGGCTGTAAATACAACTGGATGCGATCGACGATTCTTCAGTAGAAGGTCCAAATGACGAGCATACTTACCTCCCTTCGCACCTATAGGTAAATAATAAGTAATCTAACAAAACCCTTAAACTGATGGCAAAATGAAGATAACGATTTTGATTGGGATATGATTGTGTGTATGTAAGGAAAAGCGACATACTTCTCTGATTAGTTTGGTTCCTGGCGAAGAAGAAATAGAAAATATCCATAATGGGCGACAAAGGAAAGAAAGAACAAAGAAATAAAACGGCGTATATATCTGAAAATAGAAAGTACTTAGTAAAACTCGGTACAACATGAATAATGAAGCCATAAATACGATATGAAGATATTACAATAGGTAAGGTGATAGTGCACGGTTATATCCAGAGAGAAAAAGGCTGTGTTTTTTGTTATTATTTAATCAACGTTATATATTCTAACTTGGAAAGAAAGTCATGTCGTTTGCTTTGTTATTATGACTTTAAAGTTGTTTGATTATAGAATATATATATATATATATATATATATATATATATATATAATATATATATATAGTGTAGCTGGAGTTTGGCTAGAAACCACAAGGTTCCTAGTTCGATACCGGTCCTCGCCGACTCAGCGTATGAGTAGCACAGGGATCTGTGCGGTAAAGTAAGGAGCTGATGGTAGGTGTGGCGCTCCACCTCAGACGCTAAGATAATCTCCTTGGTCTAGCGCTAGTGAAAAGGGGATAGACTCCCTCGCTGATTGGCTGATACCGACATTAGGCCGCCCCGACGACTTTACTTTATATATATATATATCATATATATAAAGAGAGAGAGAGAGAGAGAGAGAGAGAGAGAGAGAGAGAGAGAGAGAGAGAGAGAGAGAGAGAGAGAGAGAAGAGTTATGATCTCTCCTCTTTCCGCCACATCTGCGAGGCTTAGAATATGCTGATTGTATTCCGAGCAGAAAGGTAATACACTCTCAAAGGATGTTTGTTCTGGTCTATACACTAAACTGCATCTGATGGCGAGGCTCTAGTTCTAGACATCTAGAGAGTGTGGAATATTCTTTTATTGCTACTACTTCCAGGTACATTCTAATCCGAATGCAACTCAGTGTCATAGATAGGACGTTCTCTGTAGGGGATGCAGTCAGCATATTTTGGGTCACGATGGGAGTACTCTAAAAATGTCGGTTACCATCATATAAGCGGACGAGGTTATTTACTAAGCTCAGCTTAGCTTAACTGAAAACACCCAGTAAGAATTGAACTCAACAAAAATCCAAGCTTGCAAATTATTTTACAACAGAGAACCCTATTATATAAGCGGAAGGAAGTAGGTATCTGGTAAAAAGAAAACAATCATGGGTAATGGCGTAATTTTCATACGGTGATACGGTTTCAAATATCGTTTGAGTTATGAAAAATATCTCTTGAATTGCTTGCTGGACAGAATGTATCATTTCATATTCTATGGAATCATAATCTATTTCTATAGGAAAGGGAATTGATTTCCTGAGTTCAAATCCTGAACATAGCTGTTTGCTTTTCACTTTGCGGTAAAACCTTTGGGAAAGGCATGAATCCATCTATTCTCTCCTCAGCTATGAATAATTAGTAGGAAATACTGTGTTCTGCAACACTGTTAATGCAATCAGTATAGGAGAAAAACAACTATAAATTCAAAACAGCTTCACACTGCTTAAAATTGATCCTGTGTCGCATCATTCCGATAGCAGAAGGATTGGGTAAAAGTTTAAATAATATAATCCTTATACAATTCTACTGTCAGGTCTTTTAGAATTTTGAAATCTGCCTTAAATTCTTATTACAAATGCCGCGTAGTTTTTCTTTGAGGGTAGAATATGTATGAAAAGCAACGTTGTAGAAGTGTACTAGTTAGATAGCAACGAAATAAAATCATTTGCAATAAATGCTAGTTTATTATTGTCAACACCGAACAAATATTCCCTAAACGCCAACGATAGTTTCTGCAAGAAAAAAGTAGCCTTCCAAAATCACAAAATGTTTACTAGCGGGAAGAAAAAGAGCTCTTTGAAAAATTAAAGAGAATTCCGATTAGGTTAGATTTTAATGCTTTATGTGCAAACATTTGTGTCACCGGTATACGGTAAGTGAATACAACATTTCACAATATACTATATTTTTTTCTTTCTATATTTCTTATATTGAAAGATTAATGTCATTTGTAATTGTTAAGATGCTACCAAGAAAGTCATTACAGTTCCAGTCTTTTGTTCAATATCCTACTTGATGCAGCTGGTTTTAATTCAGTTTTTTGTTTCTCTGGTTGTGATAAAGAGCTCAGTTTGCTCTACTATTTACTCATAGCTGAGAAGTGAAGAGATGGATCCATTCCCTTCTCATGGATATTAACGTCTTCTTATTTGTATACCTCTTTTATCCTAGATGTACAAATATTTATCTATCCCATTGATTTGTTTACAAATTAAAAGCAACCACTGCTCGATATTAGGAGAGAAATGGATAAAAATGTGACACAGATTCGGACACAACATTTCATTTTTATTAACTTATTCATGCACATTAATATCTTTCTGCTTAAATTTTATTTTACGGTGGTGGTGTTTAAATATGATTCTTGGAAAAAAGAAGGAAACAAAAAGGATAAAAATAATACAAAGAAAAAAATTTAGATTGAAATATAAATTATTCAATGAAAAGGAATTATGTTTTGAAATGAATTCATAGACATGGAGGGAAAAATGGGCCATTAAAGTACATTTGAATATTAAATAAAAAATGTTGTAAAAGATGTAAAAAAATTCCAGGGAATCAAAACTTGCAGTATTTATTTATGTTAATGCAAAAATGAATTGCACAAAGTACAATTTTTAAGAGGAGTAACAGGAGTCGACCGTCTGGTACGACGTGCAAAGTCCAGACTGCCAATGGCGCGTCCACCCGTCATTAAATAGAGCCTTACCGACGGCCTGCCACTAACATTTACATAATATCACGAACGGTCACTCTAAGTCACCTGCCAATAAAGGGAGGTTACTCTAACCTACCCATACATGCCCTTTCCTCCTGTGACCACGGGATAGTTTAACGTGGTCATCTTTGCCCGTAAGCGCCTGAGTACCCGTGCGATTGTCCACGCATTTGTGGGGACAAGTTTCTTGGCGGTCGTACCCTGCGACGCGAGGTTTCCCTTGACGGTAGAGGTTCAACCAGGTGTAGATGATCTGTGTTGTCCCTGTTGCATCTGCGGCGTCGTCAACTTCCATTTCTTCTTCCTCGGGTTTGTTTTCAGCGCTGGGCGACGCGACATTGATGTTCTCATCGGTGTATCATCAGGAGGGTGTTGCTCTAAGGGCTTGAGATCTACGAGTGGGTTCGATATTTTCGGTGTGAACCACTGTGGACCGTCAACAACAGGGTGTATTTTGCGGAGGAAGCGACGGTTCAACCGCAAATGCTCACTGGTCTCCAGCTTGACGAAAATCTTCATTGGTCTCCAGCTTGACGAACCCTTAGAAAGTACTCGACGTGAAGTTGTTAATTCCTTGTAGTTTAAAAAATCCTGCGTTCACAGCGCCATTTAAGAGGAGTAACATGAGTCGACCGTCTCGTACGATGTGCAAAGTCCAAACTGCCAATGGCGGCGTCCACCCGTCATTAAATAGAGCCTTACCGACGGCCTGCCACTAACATTTACATAATATCACGAACAGTCACTCTAAGTCACCTACCAATAAAGGGAGATTACTCTAACCTACCCATTCACAATTAAAGGACTTAGTTAAGCAAGAGTTAAAGAAATGGGCAGAATGCAACATATCCATTTACTTTTTCTTTTATTTGATTTTACTGTTGCTATTAGAAATATCTCAGTTATTTTTGTAGGCACGCTGTACAATGACTATGTATGTAATTTACATATACTGACTGCAGGCATATGAAAAAATGCACGATGTTTTCTGCAAATTTCATGAAGAAACCTTTCTCAGATATAACTGGAAACAATTCTTTCTTTTTTAAAATTCAAGTTAAGTTGAAAGTGATACCGAAGTTTCTCAGCTTAACCAAGAAGGAACTAAGTGTAAAGGCTATTCCAAATATTCATCCCCCCCACATATATATATACAGATTCATTTATTCATACAGATTCATTCATTCATACAGATTCCCATTCATTTATTTACCTGTGGATTGATACTACTGCATCATAAAGAAAAAACTAAATAAAAAAAATGAGATTTTGGACCAATGATTAATACTAGTACAAAAATACAAGAATCCGGTCAGTATGATAATAACAATACTTAATTTCTTATTATTTTGTATTAAGAGCAAGTTGCTAATACATTGCAAACAGCTTTACGTTTGTGCGTGCATAAATGTCTAAAAAGCAGATATGCAATCGATTTTGTCTCGTATTGATATAAAAACGGCATTTCTCATAACACTGTAGTCAGATTGGGGTGTTTCACAGAGTATGATAATCATCCGAGCAAACTATTATTAGTGGGTTCCATTCTTACTGGATGACCCTCCTGGGCTTGTGCAACATCGTTGCTAAGCTTAGTAAAGAGTTTGTCTGTTGGGAGAAAGTTTTGTTTACCGTTATATATATATATATATATATATATATATATATATATATATATATATGTGTGTGTGTGTGTGTGTGTGTGTGTGTGTGTGTGTATGTATGTAAATGCACATGTATATATAAGTACCTGAATTAAATTTTGCCTTCTACCGTAGCAATTCATACTAAGATTTTGTTAGTTCAATTTTACTGTTAAAATGATAACAGGGAATGCAGCTCTTTCGATTCAAATTTGAAAATTAATAATAATAATAATGTGGATTTGCATTCATTCTTTGACATTTTACTTTATCCAGAGAAAAATATTGTACCTTCTTTTATTAATTCCATCTCGTCGGTGTGTTACAAACTAGACTGGAAACGGCTTCATCGTCTGATTTAGACCATTTTAAGTATAGTGCTCTAAAATAAACATCGCTATGATGTACCTTTTTTTATTGGACTACGATTACATACAAACATAACGAGAACTTTATAAATATATAGACATATAATAATAGTCGTTACTTTTTAGGTAATTTGCCAATTGTTATAAGTAAAATAAAAAGCCTCATCCCCAAAGAGAACAAAAAATGCCGATTTGTGCAGGGTCATTTCAAGTTTACACTGGAAGAACAAAATAAAAAATCCGAGACGATATTGTCGACAATGGAAGAATTATGCAGAGAAAGGAACTTGTCTACTAAGATGAATAAAATCTTTTGAAAGCGATCAACTCGAAAACAAAATGATCGATAACCACAGGTTGGAACCTCCACGGTTTAAATAGAATAAGGTTTTCAGTAGAAAGTTCTTTTACATTAAAAAATCATCAGCTTTCGTTGTGTAAATACGGAAGTAGCCTCGTGATTATAGTTTGGGGTTCACAACTGAGAGGTCTGGAAATTCTAGACGACTCAGCTCTTGTTGATTCGATTGTAAGGTTGAGTTTGGTAATGCGTGAGGATGCCAATATAGGAAAAAGAAGAGAAAAAAGTAAGAAATTCAAAGTCTGAGGGAGTGTTTATATGTGAGATCAAGGTTTAGTTTATTTCTAGCAAAAAAAAAAAAAAAAGAAAAAAAGAAGAAAGAAAGGATCAATGCTGCCAGCGTGTTTTCTCTGTCCTCAATCGCACAATCACGCTCTAAAGATCTGAAAGCCAATCTCAAAGAAATAACTTTTATATATTCAGAGCCTGATTGTGTGATTGAGGACAGAGAAGACCTGCTGACAGCAGTGACCTTTTCCAAATAGCGTCGAATATTGACGATTTGGCCAAAGTCTTGCGTTAGTCACCAAGTCAACTATTAACGCGGGACTTGTTTCTCGACAACGGTAGACGAAATCTGATTCCTTCACAGACGATGTTCGTTTCATTACTCTCTCTCTCTCTCTCTCTCTCACTCACACACACACACACACACACACACACACACACATACACACACACACACACACACAAAGGTCCATTCTATGCGCACTTACTGGATGCCACTATCTTTCGATTCCATTTTACGAGTCTCACCTCAAGACTGTTGTGAGTTACATATGTACATACTAACTCATGAATATGCATAAACTAGGGCTACATTACGAACTCAAATGCGTGCAAACACATACACTAAATTACAAATAACCACTTACACAACCAACACGCAAAGTAGCGCGAAATTTTGCATCAGATATGTGCAAATCATTAAAAACGGCATATCAACCCCTTATGGATTATGTAATGCCGAGATTAAGGGAGTTTCCATGCAAAGTTTCATGAAGAAGAGGTCATTAGCTGAAAGGTATGTAGACAGAACAACTTGCTTCTGTTTTTTCCTTCTAAACGTTCCTACTCCTGTGAATATCAATTTGGTTGGATTTCTGGCTGAATTCGACGATTCTGATCAATTTGAAGTTAAAATATTCCGTGTACTTCCTGCAGATGCATTTAAAACGCTTTGAAGTCAAGGCGGTTCGCATAACAAGTGTCATCAAGATGATTGGTCCATTAGTTTCGGAGTCTCTTGGTTACAAACACACAAGTAAATGAAGGGAATCACATTCAACAATATTGAATAAAATAAACAGACTAACAGCAGTAATTAGAATTACTGTGCACTATGATGTTACAAATAGATCAGAAAAATACAGGAAAGTTCAATTTTCATAACATAGATTTTTGACAACAACAATATCATATATATATATATATATATATATATATATATATATATATATATATATATGTGTGTGTGTGTGTGTGTGTGTGTGTTGTGTGTGTGTGTGTGTGTGTGTGTGTGTGTGTGTGTGTATTTGGGCAGCATTTTTTCATTTATGCATGTTGAATTAAACAAAAGACACATCTCCTGGTTAACAATTTTATTTGTGATTTTTTCAAGTTTTCTGGCCAACTTTTTAATATTTGGGTGGGATTCGTGGATTAGTCCACCAAAGTTTATGTCCCGAGTACTTTCGGCACTTCGAAGTGCCATCATCAGGGGTGACGTGTTCCAGTTCTTCAAATTATATTAATGGATGTGGAGGCTTTCTACCGAAATATCTTAACGGAAAATACACACATTCTGCACAAAAAACTCCAAATACTAGAAGCTTTATACATAAAACAATACAAACCATCCTTAAACAAAATTAATTTCCAATGCAGTACTCACATTTTAAAATGCCTATAACACTTTTCCTATCAATTCTCTTCCTTCCAGCCTCCACATCCATTAATATAATTTGAAGAAATGGAACACACCACCCCTGATGATGGCACTTCGAAGTGCCAAAAGTACTCGGGGCATGAACTTTTTTATAATCGTGTGTATGTGGTCGTACTTTGTATTTTAAATGTTTGGTAAAATGAATAAGACAAACTAGTTATTCTAGTGAAATCCTCTTTGTGGTCACAGTCATCATTACAACCAGTGCTTTTCAAAAATTAAAGAATATTTCCGGATATCCTCGTTGGAAATATTCTACTGACAGCTGCTCTCAGAGACAGACTATAAGAAATAATGAAACTATGGACAGTTATTTGCATAATTCTCCCCAACATTCCTTAAGGTCTTTTGTAGAAAAGGAAAAAAGCTTTTAAAAAAATGTATTGTTATTTTTTCGGACATATTCTTTTTTCCCATGTGTCGTGTCTCTGTCATTGTGGGCAAATCGTCCAGCTGTCCTAAGTTCCATTTCGTGCCATTATCGAACTTATCTATTGGGTATTTACAATTCGGTTTCAATGAACTGGTAAAGTAATGGCGAGAGGCTCTCTATCTTTGCTTGATAATATTTCAGACATTTATACTCCCAAAATAATACCTGTCCCTATGTTATCAGTTATATGGATGAGGCGGTGCTTGGCCTAAGGTAAAACGAGATGAATTGCAGTATCAACTAAATTCCTATACGAGCTGGATTCAAAAGATATAGAGACAGAAGATCATTTTGAAAAAAAAAACCCCAAAAAACAGTCAAATGTTTTTGATGCCGGACTACCAAATTCGATTTGTACTTTTACATTTCCTAATGCATTCTTGTAGTAAAATACGTTACCTTGCATTTTAATAACAAAAACCCTTGTCTTTGCATTTAATGGTAAAATCATTTCTACTGCTTTCATGGAGTAAAATATTTGCAATATATTTTATAGCAAAATCATTTCCAGTGTATTTTAATAGTAAAATAATTTCCAAATCTTTCAATAAAAAAATAATTTCCACTGCATTTTTTCGTAAAATCATTTCCAATCCATTTTTATAGCAACATAATTTTGAATGCATTTTTTATAGTAAAATCCTTTTCAATGAGAGATTCTGGTTTGTGTGCTATTTTTATTGTGGTAAAATTTTAATCATTCGCCCAATATTTAATGAATGACTTTTCCCCTTGTCGTGCCTGCATTCGTTCTACTTCTGTGACAGTTTGTTGAATTCATTCTTATTAATACTATTAATAGTAACAACAGAATCACAGAAAATAGGTAAATAAAAGTTTAGTGCACGGCTTTTCTTTGAATATTCCCAACAGAAAAAGATACTGACTTGTTCATCTAACTGCAACTTTCGACACATGTAGTTAACAGTAACCTTTAGGTCGACCTTTTCAAATTCCCATGTGCGTTCTTATTGAAATTCATCAGACGGCCATTTGTCATTCTGCTGATGTGTCTTTTAAGAAGAGGTAATGGATCGTTATGATGAAGTTAATGGACTTACATTTTCAGATGAAATTGATAGATAACGGAGAAATTTTCTTGAGTCAAAGATTGCTACTGGGCTTTAGCTCTTAAAGAACATTAAATTTAAAAGTTATTTTTACTTACTGACTGCTAAGGTGATAATGTTAATTATGAAACGATGGGAATATAAAAAAGGGAGTCCAAAAGAAGGGACAACAGTTTCAAAGTATCATAATAAAATAGGTAGGTAGGTAGGTAGAGAGAGAGATAGATAGATAGATAGATAGAGAGAGAGAGAGAGAGAGAGAGAGAGAGAGAGAGAGAGGAGAGAAAAGAAAAATGAAAAACAGAAAGCAGACGACACACACACACACACACACACACACACATTATATATATATATATATATATATATATATATAATAAAGAGAGAGAGAGAGAGAGAGAGAGAGAGAGAGAGAGAGAGAGAGAGAGAGAGAGAGAGAGAGATTTTTGTTT
>CM042149.1:92030074-92065074 GCA_023376005.1 Doryteuthis pealeii
TGACGTGTCAATGCTTGTGATGTTCTGGCACTCATTTCCGAATGGAAAGATGACGGGTTAAACGTTTTTACGTCTGGGCTCTTACTTCGAATGGAGTGATGATGAGTTGATAATAGTAAACATATTTTTATACTTATCTCTTGACCGGTACTACATCAGAAATTGTGGAATCTTGGTTGCTGGGCAGCTATTCAGTTGACTTGCAATTCTATAATGTTTGGAGTCTGGGAACCAACCTGGGGGGGGGCTGAAGTATATCTTGCCTTGTGCCATTTAGAGTTTTTACTAATAACACAAGGCCGCTTTTTTTCTTATGAGAATTTTACTTCCCCAAAAGCCACAACTGCCAAGAGCTAAAAATCCATGTCTTGTTCTGTCAGCACCTTCTCCCAGACTCAATTCTTTATCTCACTTCTCACTCTTCCTCTCTCCTACTTCGCCACGTCTCATCGGCTCGTCCAATGAAGCAATGCTATGTGGCTATGCTGACTCATCATTAAACTTTTCCATTCTCATCTAACTCAAAATTCTTGCAAAAACTTTCTGTGATAATTTACATATCAAGTTACACGCAAGGCTCCACGTCAGCCCATTATGTAACACTAGGCCAGATCCAGTTCATACAGTTTCATCCATACACAATATGACTGATTGCTCGAAGGAACTGGAAAGGATGCTGATCCTAAGGAGCGACAGAAAACCAGTTTTACACAGTCCATTGACGATGTCTTCTGGCCCCGGTTAATATGTCTACTAACGGATGCCCCGTTGTTAATGGTACTTTTTCGGCGACTAAAAAAATCTGAGGAATCTATGGAAATATACAATTCTTTGGTAGATGAGTCGTACACCAACTGATCATTCAGTTCTCCACACGATATCATTGTTTATCTTTAGCTTATTTTAACCTCATTTCATTCTGTTTTATGTGGGTGTGTTCGAAGAGGAGAGATTTTATTTATTGAGTTTTGGTCAAAATGAATTATAATAGCCAAATGACGTTTGTTAAGTTTTTCTTTCTTTGAATATATATATATATATATATATATATATATATATATATATATATATATATATATATATATATATTGTTTTGGAGGTTGGTTTTGAAGGCTGTCACAATGAGGTGTAAAGAAAAATAAGGTAATAAGGTAATAAGGTGATTTATTCTTAATATTGATATTTCGAGATAAAATCTCTTCAGAAGAAGAACACTGGAACTGAAGTAATTGTCGTCTTGCTATGGCATTTTTAGTTAAATAAATAGTTTTTATTTTTTTTAGAAAATGTTACAGATGGTATTTTTTTAATAACTCACAAACATTAACTCAGCTGTTTCGACCCATTTCTTTTGTTGTACATTTTCTATTTTCAAGGCATATTACTTTGAGTTTTATATCCTAACGCTTTCATAGTCAACCAGTATGTTTTCCTTTTTATGCAGCCCATTTCTTTTGTTAGAACAATGTTTCCATTCAACTAGGTATTCCCAGTTACTTTTTGAAATCTCCAAGAAATGTATCCGCAAATTACATTATCGTTTTATAATTCTTTCCTCAACGTATGGTCATTCATAATATTTTCCTCTGTATGTTCCGGGAAAAAATTATATTATTAATTTAAATAATTCAATCTAATTTGGTTAAGGGATATTTCATGAAACCAGAATGTTTAGTTATTAAATAAAAATATTTTGCGTCTTATCTGTTATTAGTTTATCTACAGTTAAATAAAAAAGTGAACATTATTTAAGGGTTCTAATTTAATAGATATTTCCCGAGTACTACGAGGCACCTAGTGAAAATCGAACTCACTAGCAGTTGTCTGCTCTCCTAGCGTTTTAATCAATACTCTACGCGAGGTACCAAGTAATTATTTGCTAAAAGTAGCTTATTTTCGCTCAAGATAAAGATATGGGGTATTCATCGAAAATCGAGATTATTAACAATGATATGCGAATGTAGATCCTCAACCATTTGAAATTCTTATGCTAGAATCAGTACGGTTGTACATTGCCCAACATAGGCCACTTTTTACAATCCAATTCTTCAGTTTAGTTGATTATCAACTTTAGAGAAAACTACAAAGACAGGAATATATTTTGTGCCACCAGGTTTTTTTCGATAGAAATTGTCTGGTATAATGAATTAATATTCTTCTCTTTTTTGAAACGAAAGAAGAAAATCGAATTATGTTGCATTGGTGCTTTAAGGATTTGTATATTCGTTCGTGAGGATTAATGAATTTTCAGCATGTTCACATGTTAAATTTTACGAGAATTACCATGGGATTTGACAAATAATTACAGAATCCTATTAACAAGCAGTGATAGAGGTAGAAGGGAGAGAGGGAGAGAGGGAGAGAGAGGTAGATAGATAGATAGAGAGATAGATAGATAGAGAGAGAGGGGGGAGAGAGAGGGAGAAAGAGAAGGGAGAGAGAGAGAGGGAGAGAGAGAGAGAGAGAAAGAAATAAAGATAAATAATGAGAAAAGCGGGTGGAGAAACCCACAAATAAATTACGATATATATATATATATATATATATATATATATATATATATATATAGAGAGAGAGAGAGAGAGAGAGAGAGAGAGAGAGGGGGAGAGAATACGTTTTACATGTAAGAGAAAAAAATCGAAGAAAATTTAGATAAGTGTTAAATAAGGAAAGAGAAACATTAACAAAGAATTTCCATTCTAAACTAAGACAGAACAGAAACTGAGATCGACAGGAGAAAAAAGAAAGATAGGAGAAGTAAATAGAAAATTAATTAAGATTTATCGATTAAAAGAGAGAGAGAGAGAGAGAGAGAGAGAGAGAGAGAGAGAGAGAGAGAGAGAGAGGGAGAGAGAGAGAGAGAGAGAGAGATTAAGATAGGTTAAGGAAACAGCATGAATGGGAAAGAAAAATGCAACGATTGAAAGAGAGGTTGAGAAATAGAGGAAGATAAATCTAGATTGAGAAAGAAAGAAACAGTTAGAGGGTGGAGAGTGAGTGAGAGAGAAAGGATGGAGTGTGTGTGTGTGTGTGTGTGTGTGTGAGAGAGAGAGAGAGAGAAGAGAGAGAGAGAGAGAGAGAGAGAGAGAGAGAGAGAGTTAAAACAAGAGTAGGACAAATAAATAAAAACGTTTTTATCGATTGAGAGAAAGAGGAAAGAAATCGAGGAAGACATACAGCTGGTATTAAAGGGTGGAAGGAAGTAGTTAAAGAGAAAAAAGTGAGATTATTCATAGAATATTAGTCACGTGGACTTTAAAGTCCATATCTCATAATATATTTATAAGTATTTTATGAATACAGGTATTTTTTTCCAATTCTAGCAAGTCATTAAAAACATATTAATAATCGAATTAAAAGTGCCTTCTTTGGTAACTATATTGTTCTCAATGACAAGAATATTGATTTGAAAAAAGCAAAAAAGCACCTAAAATCTACAATATATAAAATCTACCTATACAAATTGATTCTGTAAAAAGAAAACCAACCACAAAGCAATTATGAAACTAGCAGGATTACCTGATGCTTAGTAATAAGAGACAAAATGTTTTAATGAAATGATTCTTATATTGTTGGCTATCAATTAACGAATGAGTGAGACCATTTCCTGCTTTTTAAAAATTTGCAATCCCTTGAGAGGCTGCAAGCAAAAAGGTGACTCTTCAGTCCACTGAGATTTCTGAAGAATCTACTACATAGCAGACATACATAAGAGCTGGTAGTGCTTGGTACTGGATCCTCGTATTTTTTCTGATGACTCGCTAGACCAGCCCTGAATAGACACAATCTTCTACATAAACTATATATGAGAAAATCTCCATTTTAGATTCACCCTTTCTATCAGACCTTTTCATTTGTTTCATGTAATTCGGTTGGACTGAAACTCTTTCACAGACCGGTAGATGGTGCAGGTATATTAGAAGTTAGATTCTTCCAGTCATCCACAGAGATGACAGTATTCCTTGCAGTGTCTTTAAGGCGGTCCTTAAACGTCTATTGTGTTTGCACGAATGACGTCTGCCAGTTGAGACTTCTCCGTAAAATAGCTAGCGATTTAGTGATCATCCATACCAAACCAGGTGATCAAACCAGCAAAGATGAGATCCAAGGATCAAACTTCGGTGATCAAACCAGCAAAGACGAGATCTAAGTATCAAACTCCGAATACTGGGTAGGTGACATCTTTCAAGTACTATGGTGTCTAGTGTAAAAGACAACCACTCTATCCTTAAAATCAAGTAAAGGGAGTTCTCTCAAGAGTCTTGAAATGTCCTATATATATACAACCCTGGTCTCACAGGCATACAAAAAAGTAGGGATCTTAATGCCACTTTTGGCCTCAATGCCACTACCCAAGCAAACCGAAGGATCTAGTTGTTTTCTGCAGCCTGGGGAAAATGTCCAAAGAGTTGTCTTGAGATAGTGGGCTCCCAAGATAAACAAAACGATCGACAACTATGAGACATTCAATATACACAAATATTGTAGGATCCACAAAGCGTTTGCTCGGAGCAAGCTGATATATGACAAGTCTTGTTTACGTTGATGGTAAAACCAACAGCTCGTCAATGTCCGGGTAAAGCCCCCATGAGATTCTGCATCTTATCCTGCATATGTGTCGCAAGTCGTAGTCATCTGCATATAGCAGCTCCTGCATAATACCTCTGGATACCTTTGAACCAGCATTTACGCGTCTTATATAAAATATATTACCAGATGATCTGTAATAAATATAAATACGATTGATGTTAGTTTTTAAATCAATTTTAAAGACGACAAAGAACCGAAATAGCTGTGGTGCAAGGACACATCCTTGTTTCTCACCATACTCAACTGAGACAGGTTATGGATGGGTACGATCATAGGTAAAAGGCCGGGTTAGCTCAGTCGGTAAAATGTTCGGCTAGAAATCATAAGGCTCCGAGTTCGATACCGGCCCTCACCAACTCAGCGTCTGAATAGCACAGGAATCTGTGCGGTAAAGTAAGGAGCTGATGGTAGGTGTGGCGCTCCACCCCAGACGCAAAAACAATCTCCTTGGTCTAGCGCTAATGAAAAGGGGATAGACTCCCTCACTGATTGGCTGATACCGACTTTAGGCCACCCCGACGACTTAGAATGGGGAGGACAACCCAACTCCCCAAGAAGCCTCCAGAACACTCCGGGGAAAGGTTTTCGCAAGATAGATGAAACACTGGTACAAGTGAATATTCTGCTTAATGCACTTTGCTACATTTGGCAAAGTCGAGAAGATCATATTGGAAAGCACATTGGGATTCAGGAAGAATGGATGTGTTCCTCGGAGCGATTTAAAATAATTCTCGCAAAACCTTCCCAACAATGGAGAGAAGAACAATTCTTCAATTTGTAGAACTCTTTTTGAACCAAGGAATGAGAAGCATATCCTTCCTTTCCTGAGGCGAATCTCCAGTTTAAGCGTATAACAACACTTTAACCACAAGATATAAGTTCAGCTCTCATTCTGTCCAGCCCAGTGGATTTACCACCGTTCATTTGTGTAACAGTCCTAGAACTTCATAAATATTCATTTTATTATCTAGTTCATTCTTAAAACTAATCGAGTTGATCTATGAAACCGTTGTCAACATCAGATGCTTCCAACAGTTCATTAAAGTACTCTCTCTCTCAGCGATCACGAATATCTTCTGGTTTCGAAGCAACCTAGAGCCATTCTTTAAGCGAAGTGTAGTGATAAAGGATAACCTCGGGTCATAGATTTCAGACAAAAGATTATAAAATAATAATAATTGAGGTTCCGAGAGTCATCAGCAAGCTGGATTTCAGCTGATTTGTTCTGCTATCATTGATTTTGCATTTTCCACAAACATCTCTGATTCTGGGCCTTTACTGTTTTGAGCTTCAATTGAGATGCAGACCGTTTGGCGATAGAGATGATATTCAGAATCGATCTGTTGATTTAGAGGTTGTTTTTGCTCAAGCAAATTCCTTATTATGATGTCATAGTCATCGAAAAAGTCTTGATATTTTCCATATGCCCCAGCATTTCATTGTAAAGCTTTAATTTAAAGTTCGACCAAACATTATTTGGATCCAGAGGTTTGAAATTGCTGATCTCATCACTAGCTTAATTTCATGATTTTTTAAATTTTCAATAGGTTTATGCACTTTGATAGACGGATGACTGGATGTTTGCTTTTAGCTTTGATTCTCATCTTAAAATTCATCTTCAAGAGACAATAATCAGTCCATCATACAATTCCCCTCATGATCTTGGCATAAAGAAGATTCTCGAAGTCACCGACGGAAAAGGGGGAAAGAAAGAAGGATCGGGGGTATCCGTGTATAATGTACAGCTGAAATTAAGAGCAATTTAGTGGACCGTGCCCAAAAGTAGGGAGACTCGTATCCAGCATCATTGCCGAAACCAGCATCCTGCGTGGCGATTGTGTTTGTTTTTTCTACGGTGTTTTAAAATGATTTGGTGAGTCCATAGACTTCCGGATTGGCAGGGACATATTTTTTTTTATCTGTTTTATTTTCTTTTTTCTTTTTTCATTTTTTCTTTTTTTCTTTTTTCTTCTTCTTTTTCTGCGAGTTCAGGTGTAACTCTCGTTATTTCGTCTTTACGGAATGTTCAAAAACCTCCATGTTTTTAATATTGAAACAAATGTCTGAAAGGACAACAAGAACTTGGATGATTTATGTTTCTTTTTCTGTTGAAACAGATAATTGTCTATGACGAGATCAAATTCGTTGCATAAGCATAGAAGATGCAATCCATTACATCTTCTCATTCCATGTCTCCCCTAAAGTCCTTTATGTGATGTGGTCATCTCTAAATCTGGTTTTAAAGTCACCAATAATGACAAGTTTGTTATCCCTGGATATTCCTCTGATGGCTCCTCTCAGTTCAGAATAGAAGTGTCCAATATCCTCACAAGGAATTCAAGGTGAGGGCATAACCACTGACAATGAAGGCGTATCGACCGTTGCTGAAAGGAAGACACAGAATCATAATTCGGACACACCCTGGAGAAATCATCCAGCCTCTGGGTTAACTCAGGTTTAATTGAAAAGCCAATCCCTGAGTCTTTCTTTGCTTCACCTGCTTTACCCCCCCTGAAGAAGATATCCCGCCCCATTCCGACCACCTTCATTTTGAAGGCAAACTTCAGATAATGAAATATCTAGAGAACGCCTGCTAAATACTGGAGCGAGTATCGCAGAGTGTTTGGCTATGTGGTTGCTGTAGTCTGTGTCTTGTATAATTCTGATGTTCCAGTAAGATATGTTGATGAGTAATTTCTTAGAATAGCATTTCTTAATTTTTATGTTTTAGCTTTCACTGTTGTATTTCTCTTTGTTCTTTTACCATTATATTGATCATCCGCCAGCCGTGATAAGCTAACCAGACTAGATTTGGTAAGCAACGTTTAGGAAACTTTTTCGTCCACCTCACATTTGAGTGACCAGTGCCATCCTAAAAATGGTCTTTTCAGCCACTCAGAGCTCTGTCCAATCCCAACCAATGCCAGCTGGATTTGAAGACGTGTTGAAGATGCCGGTATGAAGCGTTGAAACTGCATACTTCCAGTTAATCAAACCTGTACACTTTCTTACACCTTCATTGCCAATGGACTTTTGTTTGCTCTAAAAGAGTTGTATCTGGAAATACCTGGGCCGAAGTGAATATTCATAGTGGATATAAATATGTATTTACCCAGTCACAAGGTCAATGTTTAAGAGGAGTAAAGCTGGTTTGAATTCAGTTTTCCTTCTCAAACACAGGTTAACAAACCCAGTCTGTCCAACTCTTTACCCATAGATGGAAGGAATTACTGTTTCGTGCATTTCCCAAGAGCATTAGTGTGAAGTGAAACGCAAACGGTCTCTTTATGATTTGAATTCGAATCAGCCATTCCATTTCCTATGACAATAATTAAGCGTGTCTCTTCTGTGCTGTATAAGTAATTACTTACTGTTAAACACTTCTATAGTCTACTATAGAATAATCTATTACCAAATACTGAATTAAATCAGTTGAAATTTGGTTCGATCAGCAAGAGATCTGAAACTAAAACCTGAAATTAAACGAAAATATTTTGCTTGGAATGTTGGCTTTTAAATTATAGTATATTGTAGGCTTTAAGGACTTTAAAAATATCTACTGATGTTAATTTTCAAGATATTTGCTTATGATAGCCACATACCCCCCCACCCAAAGAACATGGATATGTTCTCATCCGTCCCATATTAAGAAATATTTCTGTATTTCATAGAAAGCATCTATCTCAGTTGACCCAGAAATAGAATATGATGACTTATTATGATGACGTCATATGACCTTGGAAGTGACCCTTCATTGTCTGTTAGATGGTTTGTCAATACCATATCCATGCCAAAAATCAGGTTTCTCGTGATTCTCTGATAAACCACACACACACACACACACACACACACACACACACACACACAGTACGCAGAGTAGAGAAGCATTGGTAGAGTAGCGTAGAATTATTCAGGCAGCAGAAACTTCAACTGGTAGAAAAAAATCAGAGCCAACTTTTGTCAAAAGCGTATAATCTTGAACTTTGGAATTCATTAAAATCACATGACTAAAATCGATAAGATCTCGTCATTTTTTGTCGCCCCCATTCTTCACATGAATCGATTTGGTCGAACTTTTATCATGGTATTTTTAGTGCAGCTGTACATTTCAAATCTTGGAAAGTGACAATTATATTCGGACAATGCCCGTCCTCAAATGACCTTAGTTTTAACCAGATTTGAAATGTACAGCTGTTCTTATCTGTTGCTAACGTCCATGTTGCGTAAAAGGTTAAGATACAGCTGTTTATAATAATAGTAAAACAATCTCTTTTTGTTCGAGATCAAGTTATGCAAAACTGAACGTATGACAATCCGGAAGTAATGTCTCCAATTTAAAAGAAATTACAATAACGTCAATGGATAGAGAAAGAGTCAGCGGCATCAAGCGAGTAATATATTTCTTCTTTTATTTGTGCAATATTTCACAACATATGTAGACATGTTATCGGCCTAATTTGCTGGGATATTTCCTTTTTGGGGATCTTTTTGTATCATGGTAATTTTACCTTTCGTCATCCATTCGGTTATATTTGCTTGGTATTTTCTTGAGTGGTGCTTTTAGCGTGTTAAGTGTATGTCAACCTCGGAAACTTTCATCAAGTCCTTACAATTCTTTTTTCATGTTATTTATCAATTTGGTCTTTTTGCTATGTTCTTTATTTTCCCATATTTTGCTCCAAAAGTATTCTGTTTTTTTCTTCTTTGCATTCAGATATTCATCCGTCTTAGTGGTAGAATTTTCTTTCGTTATTTAGGAAGGTCCAGTTTTTCTTGTATTGTTTGGTTCTGTCCCGGTATCTTTTGAGTCTACCTTCTTTCACCAGCATCTTAATTTCTTTTAGTTGTATAGTAAGTATTATTTTCTGTTGTTTACGTGTGTTCTTTCCTTTCTTAATGCTTTCGATTGTTATCGAAGTTTATTAATTTATCTTTTTAGTCTCAGTTCCCATTCAGCTTTTGTGTTTCTGTTACATTTCCGTTAGGGGATAGCAATTTTATTACTATCTAGTTTTATTCCCGCATATATTATATCGTTTGAATCATTGATGTTGTCTGTTGGGATGTTAGGTAATATTATATTTACTTTTTAGTATCTATCTTGACATTTTTGCTGTCCTGGTTTCTTAGGGATAACAAAGTAACCTTCTTTTTTGGTCATGCTTTGTTTTATTAACTCTACAGTTTTTTCATCATGTGTTAATATTGATGTTGTGATATTGAATTGTCAGTGTGTTGAATTTCATCTATTTTAAAAATATTGTTCTCCACTTACTTGTCTACATGTTTCCTTTATCCTGAGATCAGAAAATCAGCTTTTCTTAAAAAAATACACTTGTTTGATCTGCAAGTCTTTGGCTTATTGTATTGAAATTATCAGCTTATTTCAAAATTTCTATCATTCTTTTCCTATAATCTCTTTGTGTTGGGTTGTTTTTTTTAATAACAGTTGATTACTTTTATTTGTTGTTTCTCGTTCATTCTTTCCTCTAATGTCTCTCAGATGCATTTTTATTTTCGTCTTTGCGTACCTGAAATTAAAACAGCCAACATTTGCAGGATATTGGCTATTAACGGAACACCTGCCGATCATGACACTCAAATCTGAAATCTGAGCCCCATGTTGATTTGAATTTATATTTGTCATATTTTTCATAATATATTGTGGTAATAGCAAATCCTGCGATTCATTATTATCTGTGCTCTTGTCACAGACATGAACTAGCATTATTTAAAGAAAGAACACAAAAATGAATAAATGAATGAATGATTAATAATAATAATAATAATAATAATAATAATAATAATAATAATAATAATAATAATAATAATAATAATTATTATTATTATTATTATTATTATTATTATTATTATTACTTCACTTCTTGTGAGTGTTTCCCACCAACGTAAGCTGATAGTATTTCTTTAGAATCTACATGACAACAAGTCTCCTCAGATCTCTTGGACTTTTCTGGGTATTCTTGCCAATCTCAACAATGCCGTTGTCTGCATGGTCTCAATTATTCCTCTAATTTCCAGTTCCTCTAGTCTGTTTTCTAAGCTTTTGGAGACAATTCCAAGTGCACCAACTACAATTGGTATCACTTTCACCCTCATATTCCACATTTTTTCAATTCTCTAGCAAGGTCCAGGTATTTGTCTATCTTTTCGTTTTCTTTCATCTTCACCCTGCGATCTATGAGAACTGCAAAATCTACCAGTTGAAAGTTTTTTCTTGTTAATCAACACTAGATGTGGTGTTCTTCTTGTTCTTGTTCTTGTTCTTGTTATTATTGTTAACTTCTTTTGAGTTTTTCACATCAGCGTTAGCTGAAGGCCTTTCACTGGAGTCTGAGTGGCAACACGTCTTCCCAGGTCTCTTCTGAGTAGTCTGGCAGATTGCAGCAGTGCAGTATTCTGGATGGTCTCGATTCTGCCTCTGATTTACAGATTTTCCAAACTGTTTTCCAATCTTTTGAGGACCGTTCCAAGTGCACCAACTACAATTGGTATCACTTTGACTTTCATATTCCATAACTTTTTCAGTTCTCTGGCAAGGTCCAGGTATTTGTCCATTTTTTTCATTTTCCTTCAGCTTCACAGTGTGATCTGCTGGTACCTGCAAAATTCACCAGTTGACAAGTTCTTTCTTTTTTGTTTATCAACACTAGGTCTGGTCTTCTTGCTGGGATAAGGTGATCCGTTTTTATCTCAAAGTCCCAGAGAATTTTATGCGTTTCATTCTCAAGAACAGATTCCAAGTGGATCACCTTTCCAACCCAGTCGTGCCTAGTTTTGTACTCCCGTTGTGCTAGTTTGCTACATTCGCATAGTACATGGTTTACAGTCTCATCTCTGTCACCGCATAGTCTACATTTACTATTTTGTTGGGTCTTATCAATTTTTGCTTTGATATAGTTTGTCCTTATGGCATTATTCTGTGCAGCAATTATTAGTGATTCAGTTTCTCTTTTGACGTTTCCTTTTCTTAACCATGTCCATGTTTTTTCATATGCAACCTCACCGATTTGTCGTTTGAAGTGTCCATATAATTGTTTTTCTTCCCATATATTATTATTATTATTATTATTATTGTGAGACTTTCATATCAGTTTTATCTCGTGTTTTACATTGAAATCTAAGTGACAGCAAGTCTCCTCATGGTGGCAAGACGCTTCTAAGTATCCTAGCAGTGCTTTCGTCTGGGTAGTTTCGATTCTCTCTCTATTTCCTCTAGTATCTTTTGCAGGATTTGGGGACTATTTCCATGCAATGTTTGTGCGCTTCCGAAATTGAACATTTATCTCAAGGGAAAAAAATTGAGAATGTGGAGGACATGAAAAGTTTTCAGAAAAATAGAAGAAATACTATAATCTTAAACATATCGATGGTTTAAGAGCAAAGGCAGTTCAAAATCATTTAAAACATTATTTCAAACAGATCTATTTGATCAATAGATTAGGACCATAACAGAAACTACTCCTAGAGTGTACCTGGGAGTATTGGCAACGAAGAACTGGGACCTTACTACTGGATACGCACCCTTTGTTTTTTTTTTGGGGGGGGGTTTAAACTCCTGCAGTCGGCGTATTCTAGGCCCCATTGACAGTGCATAGGTGTGTTGAACGTCAAAGGGACTATAAATAAAGACGAATACCTTATATAACTCAGCATACAGTGTGTAATATTTCGTACATAATATGTCGATTAATGTTTTAGACGGTGTAAAAAAGTTGATTGATATACCAGAAATTGTGGAAATGACAAAACGCCTTCGAATGTTTTTTTCGGTACGAATAAAAGAACGAAAAGCAAAACAGGGCAATCAATCACTTACACCAAGATATATGAACAAATACAGAGTTTCACAGGTGTTTCTATCAGTGGGAAACTCGTTGAAATTAGTGTAATGAATCTCAAGAGGACGCTTTTAAAGAAAATTAATGTTTCGTTCATTGTTCACTTCTGTTTTGATAAATACAGCTTCTGTCTTGAAATTCTTTGAACACATTCCAAATTTTGAAGGAAATTAATGTTTCATTCATTATTCATTTCTCTCTTGGTAAATATAGCTTCAGTCTCAATATTTTGGGACGCCCCTAAAAAATAACTACCTTCTTATTGATCAATGCCTTTGGCAAAAGTGACAGAACCCTCCACACTTAATAGACTTATTTATGTTGTGCTAAACATCTTATATTCTCCCAGAATATAATATGTGACATAGTACACCCTGTGATATAAATTTTAGGAAGCTTATAGAGCATTGTTAGTGGGTATGATTCTCTCTGGACGTCCAATACTCCTGGCCTTGTGCCACAAAGTAAGCTAATCTTATAAAATACCTACAGTGTATAAAGATTTTGGACAATGTTAAAAAATCAAAAAGTAAACTTGATTGATATACCAGAAATTATGGAAATGACAAAACGCCTTCAGGATGAAGAAATTGTTTTGGTCTGTACGAAATAAAGAATGAAACGGAAGACATTGTAATCAATCATTGACACTAAGCATTTTCATAACTGACACAAGTGGAATGATTCGCTTTATGAGACGCAAAAGAATTAAGAATCAATAACCGAATCAAATGACTAAATCTCAAACAGTACATGTCGGAAAATGCGAAAATTGATTGGAATTGTGAACTCTTCATTGCTATTTGAAATCAAATCAATGCTCTTCGAAAATTAATCAATCAAAGAATAGACAATCGAATCAAACTTTCTTGAATAATACTCATACAAATACAATGACTAATAATCTCTATATATAAAATGATTGTCTGTCTGTCAGCTTTGCACACTTTCTTCGTTCACAATAGACCTCACGTCCTATTAGAAATACGATTTACCATGTCCTAAGAATGGTTTATGGCGCAAAAGATTGGGGGCTCATAGAGCTAACTAGTATCACCCGGGCGTCAAATATATTGTAACAGCTTTTTTGTTGTTGCATTTAAATGAATTTTAGTTATTTTCAGATAGTTTTCAGAATTTTGTAGACACACTGATGGCATCTTTAAACAATTTCTTTTCAAGAAATATGCCAGCATTGTTGAAGATCAAAATACAGGACATATGCAGAAAATGAATATTGCAGAATATTTAATTCTTTCAAATTCTTCAAAATTCCTTAGTTATGGCTTCTTACCCTGCGTAGATGTGTACTTCACATAGTATAATATAGATATATATTTTTGTGCCTTTTTAAAAGTGGAATGTTTACCCATGCATAAGCACAACTGTATCATGAATATATACTTCCTCTTTAGTGTTCATTTACATTTAGAGTTCATTGTTAAACTATGGATTTGTCCTGCTCATATAAACCTATTCAAAATTGATAAAACTGCAAATTTGAACATTCATATAAAAAATAAGATTTGTGTTGGTAAGACACAAATCTTGAAATTTTCATTGATTTGGATAAGTTAAAATATTATCTGACAGAAAATATAGAGACATCATGATATTACAATTCATAATTGATTAGTTTAGATAAATCCATACATGAATACGATTTGTGAATGAAATGGAAAAAAATGAAAGTTTTTTCTCATACATTATATGATTTAAAATTTTCAACATTTTAAAAATTCAAATCATAAGAAATATTATGTAGAATTGTCAATGTTTATAATCAGCAGTTGTAAATTATTTTTAAAGTAGATATTTTGGTGTATCCAATTGCTAATCCAAAATCAGAATTTTCAAGTGCTTCAAAAAACTAATATATATATATATATATATATATATATATATATATATATATATATATATATATTATATAAAGCTTAGATTATAACCTTTAATGTCTTAAGGCTTTTCCTGGTTAATTTAATGACAATAAAGTTATACTAAATTATACCTTAGTTTTAGGATTACCTAATGTTTGAAAAAGATCCATTTTAATTGGTTCTAATTAGTCGTAATTTGCAATTAAGTCACAAACTGACCAATCCCTGTCATAACTTCTGTATATCACTTTTTTCCCCTATATGTCTCTCTTGATTACACCCTCCTTAAATGTGTTACTTTATCTAGAGAGTAAAAGAAAGAGAGATTAAGAGAGACGTTTAACAACTCACTCAATTTCCACCAGTAGCAGAAACGCCTGTATATAATTAAATTCCCTGATCCATTTCAATTTAAATTAGGTCAACCCAATTCGTTGAAAAATCCGTGTTTTTTCAATACAATTTTGAAAAAATTTACCAAAAATCAGGGAAATATCCGATTTTATTGAAATTTTCAGTGTAGATTTATCAATGAATGAATTTTATAATGCATTAGTTACTTTATTTAAAAACTTTCTAATTTTTTCCAGGTCCCTTAACCTTGATCCCCCTTGTTTTGGGGGCGCAAAATATCGGTGTTTTATATATGTAATTGATACTAATTTCTGTATTAATAAAAAGACAAAAGACCGAAGGTTTGAATAAAAGAACATTTTTTTATTAAAGAATCTACTCGGATAGTAAATAAGTACCGAAAATCGGAAAATAAAATAATAAAAATTAAAAAAAAAATATATTTTTGGAATTTTCTTTTACTCATTTCGATAATTATTTAATTGGCTATTATTCTATAAATGAAAAAAATATATACATCAATATTTCTTTCGTTTAAAAGGGGAGCGCTAAATTTTCAATACAATTTTCGACCAAAAAATATGAGTGATTGATACTAAAGTAAAATAGTTATTAAAAAAATATTTTTTTTAGAATCTAATAATATCACATTTTCAACTTAAAATTTTGCTGCTCATATTTTAAATGAATTTTATATATTAATATCATAGCAGAAATACTTAATTAAAGTTTTGAAATAAATTAAATTTATTTTATAAAATACAGATTTTACGTCATCTTTGGCGGTCATGGTTAAGATATATTTGAGCAAAATTGCATAAAAATAGTTTAAAATGTATTAAAAATGAATTACAAGTACAATATTATTTCCCTTATTTTACTGATGCTCATTATATTACAACTTTTAGACTTAGACACAAATTTGACCTTATATAGTCAATTTAATTAATTTTAATTGGTGTTTAAATGAATAGCAGACGACATTTTGGCAGAACCTACTCTTTTCCCTAATCCCAATTATCTAGCGAGAGCTTAATGGGTGGCCCAACGGGTCACGTTTTGTCTAGTATATATATATAATATAAATATATATATATATATATATATAATATATATAATATATATATATATATATTATTAATAATGCAGTGATATTGGTGAGAGAGCATATGTTTTATTTTTGACAGATGATTACATAGCTGAGAAACCGACAGACACCAAGCACCGTTGTCCCTCTGTCCATGCTATCCGAACATATTATATATATATATATATATATATATATATATATATATATATATATAATGGTGCTATATTCATAAGTAAACAGTGCTCAATATCATGGATAGATCATTTATATCTAGCTAGTGAGGTTTTTATTGGAGCAACGTACTTAGACAATTAGGTGCTCGTGCCTAATGCAATTCCCTAACCATACTCTTTATATAACGAAGATAACTATGAAATACTTATTCAATTCTTTCGTAAATAGAAGTTGTAATATAATCATATGCTGTTATTACAACAATAATCCATCGGTCAGACAATTTTGGCCAGAGAACCTGGCCTCTATAGAGTTAACAAGAGGTTACGAACGAGTAAACTAATGATTACAATGTAAAATAAAAACAAAAATAAAAGACAAACAAACGAAAAAAAAACTAAATGAATTTCTAGATATTGCCAGTGAATTCAAAAAATCTGTGTAACACGGAGACACAGTAAAATCCAAAGGTTCTATAACAACTCCAAATAACATGGAAAATGAAACGAGAGAAACCAGAGATCCGAGGGAGAATTGTGGAAAATGCAGACCTGGCATCAGCTAGAATACGGGAAGAGTTCTGGGATGTTCATGAGACTTGCTGTCACTCGGGGCTTTAGTGAAGGCTACCAGTTACGACCAGCGTGAAAAAAGGAAAAAAAATAAACATGTGTAAAGAAGATTTAAAAGGTTTCCAGCATCGAGAATCAACAGCTGGGATCGAGTAAAAAGCGTTAATACCTGGACAGTATTCATTGGGAATGCTTCTTAAATAGGGTAAGAATAGTAACTAAGAATTGTGGATTATAGAACGTGGAAATTCGTGAATGTGTATAAAGCCGTATAACATCGGGATTTTGTCAATAGATAAGAAAAAAAGGAAAGGAAGCGAATTCATCAATATTAAAGATTGAATTGAGATGAAATCTAAAAGGTAAACTTTGACCCATTTCAATGTAAATTTCTATCTCCATTATATAATTTCCATATTGGATACTCCAAATAAAGTGTCCTTTCCCTTATAAAGAAAAAAAGAAATTGTGCTATAGATTTCTGAAGTTCGACTACGTAGATCATTAGCTATTCACCCTCTGTTGTGGTGGTGGTAGTAGTGGCGGTGGTGCTAAAACCGCTGTTTCTAGTGGAAATCTCAGCTCGCCTACTTCTTTGGTCTTGGCCTAATTTTCAGCTATATCAATTCCATTTATCTGTTTCTTTGTTCTTCTTAACTCTGCAAAATTCTTACTATTGTTAATGATTTTACTAGTCTGCTCAATACATATTTGCAATTACTTACTTGTAAAATGTATCCTGAGTATAATACTAAATTGCATCCGGTAGAATTCAAGGGATTGCAACAGTATCGATCCGTGATCTGTCCAGTTTTGCCAGCTAAAAAAATCTTTGTCCCTCCGTTGTGTCCAGGCTTGGTCGAAACTGCATGACCCTCGGGTCATCCTGTCAAAGGAAGAAAAAAAAGAATAAAGAAATATGAACCCGAGAATACAATCATATTGTCGTCTTTATTTATGAGAATTTCTCTTCGAAAAAATCCTAAGGGTCATGAAGCCGATACGTGTGACACTGTAATCTTCATACTAAGTCGAGTAGACCGTAACGATGGTGATATAGACTATTACTTATTGTCCTGGTCCTTTTCCTTTGCTACTGAACTCTTCTCTGGACCAACTATTAGTGAATACCAAAATTGTCGGAAGAAGGTTAGAGTTTACAACGGCTTTTCGTCATGACAAAAAATAAATAATAAAAACAGCAGTTCCACTTATTCTCAGAATCGTGCCGATAACCGTTACACTTTGTAAACCTCGAAAAAAAACCCAGCAAATTTTAGATATGTGTGTGTAAAAGCTTCCAACGAAAAAATAGACAGTTTTATTCAGCTATACATTCACTCTACTTTTAAAAAATTCTGGGAACTTTTGCACAAACAATGAGTTTTTTTTGTTTTTATTTTAGATATTTTATTTGAAAGAAATCAACGAATATTATATTAATAATGTCTGAAAATTAGATAGATAAAAATCGATTTATTTAAAATCGATTTTAGTTTGTAAAAATGTGCTTTCAGGTTAAAAGAAAAGAATAGAATAATGATGCTGCTGAAGACATTGATAACGGGAACATCGTGGTTGAAAGGATGAAGGAAAGTGCTGATTTATATTGAAATGCGCATATGGGGGCATTCAGATATCATGCCATCTTTGTTGATATTCTTTAGTCGATGGGATGAATTGATTGAGGTTGATAGATCCTCATAAATAGAGCTACGTTTTATATTGGACACAACGCTGGTAATCTAATGGTTTGAAACTTTTTGAAATTAAAATCTTCCGGTGATCCAAAATTTCCCACAACTCGCAATTGTTCCAATAAGCAGAAACCATTTCTCTTTAACGAAAATATAAAGATCCATCGAGAAAATAATAAAACTGATTTTTTTCAGGTTGACAACCTTGGTTGAAAATCAGATCAATGTTGACTTTCAACAGCTGTGAAAACAACAGGCAAAAAAGTCCCATAATTTTATGACAATTGTCTCTCAAGTGTTTTATTTTACAACGTAGGCCCACGATCTCAACTCATTTTCAGAAACCTTATTCCAAGAGATTTTCTTTCATAAATTCAAGCTACTTGCTCATTCATAAGATTATTTTTACAATTAAAAAATCCGTCTACTTGATTGGTTGGTAACGACATCACAACCCGTTTAAGGTTATTTTATGCCTAGAGGCTAGGGGATATCGAATACATTGTACGTTTGATCTTTGTTTCTTAAGAGTCTTATGCATACACTCTTCTCAGATTCTGACTATTCGGAGTAAGAACAAAACAAACAAAAGATAAATAAATTAAAAAAAAAAAAAAAAAAAGAACTCGTGACAGCACGTTTATAGATTTCTCCAAGGTAGTTAATTCTATACACAAAGGAAAGATGGAACGAATGCTTCTAGCATATGGTTTTCCCTAAGAAACCGTTATCGCTATAATGATTGTCTACAAAGACCCGAAAGCAATTGTTCGCTCAGCCAATGGTGACATTGAGTCTTTGACATTGTCGCAGGAGATACATTTGTACAATTATTAGTCATAATCTGTTTAGATTACCTACTATGAATGTCATTAGATCTAATGAAGGGAAATGGTTTCACACCAAAAAAGGGAAGAAGCAGATGATATCCTACTGAAAATATCACAGACGCAGACTGCGCTGATGACCTACAGCTTCTTGCAAATACACCTGCCCAAGCCGAATCACCACAGCAAGAGGCATTGGCTTATACTTGAACTCAGATAAAACAGAGTTCATGCATTTGAAACAAGATAGGGTCATCTCCACAGGCAAACCCCTGAAAATAGCAAACCAGTTAACATAACTGGTTAACAATATGTAATTTACAGAAAGCAGTCAATATACGTATAGGAAAGGCATGTACTGCTATTGACACATTATCGGCCATATGGAAGTATAATCTTACAATCTCTCAGTAATTTTGCACCACTTGGACTTTGACAAAACTCTTTGAGAAGAAACTAGATAGGAACTACATATGCATGCTGTGCGTTTTCTTGAATACATCCTGAATGATCATCCTACAAAACAGCAGCTAAATGGCCACTTAATTCATACCCCACAAAACATCAAAGTAAGATGAACAAGTCATGCTCGGTACTGTTAGAGAAGTAAGGACAAACTTAATAGTGTCGTTCTCCAGTCGACTCCTATGCATAGACACACCAGTTATGGCCGACCAACAAAGACTTGCATACAATATCTGTATATGGACACAGTGTGTCTAGTTGAGGAACTGTCAGAAACGGTAAAGAAATAGATAGATAGATAGATAGAGTGTGTGTGTGTGTGTGTGTGTGTGTGTGAGAGAGAGAGAGAGAGAGAGAGAGAGAGAGAGAGAGAGAGAGAGAGAGAGAGAGAGAATCCGTGCTGTCAGCACGACTTGATAATAAAAATATAAAAAATATTCCTATCTAATAGGAATAATTTTAAACGGATCTATTTGCCCCATACATGCGATCTTAACAGCTACTAAACTCCAGGTCAGAGTGAACCTAAAAGTAATGACGATAAATAAGTAGTACACACACCCAAAAGTTCAAGAAATGTGACATTTTGTTACTTGCACTAATTTATTTTTTTGATCTCTTGCACAATTCTTAGTGATCATCATTCCAATATTTTCTGCATTCTAATCCGAGACAAATATGTGCAGTTCCTACACTCTGATTCTACTTTGAAAAAAAAAATGGTTTTAGATCGACCTCATAGATAAAAAATATCGTTAGTCAACATCTCAATTTTAAGTTTTATTTTATTTCATTTTAATGAAGCTGTGTGAGTTGATTAGTGGTTTATATGAAGAATGACTTGTATGCGTCAAATTATGAAAATAATAAGCGGGGTAGTTCGGAATAAATGTAGTCTTGAAGAAAAAGAGAAAAACAATGAATGGCAATTAATAATGGGAACCATATCTTCAAAATTGACAGAATCGAAAATATACGGCCAATAAATAGATAATATGAAAATAAATGGGAGTGAAAAAGACCAAAAATATAATCTGACAAAAGAAAAATTTAAATTATTACATTAAGCCATCCTTTGACAAATAGGAGTTATTTATCGTTACTCAGACGTGTATCTCTCTCTCATTCTCTTCTCTCTCATTCTCTCTCTTCTCACACACACACTCATTCTCTCTCTCTCTCTCCTCTCTCTCTCTCTCTCTCTCTCTCTCTCTCTCTATTTGTCTTTGTCTTTGTATTTGTCTCTGTCTGTTTCTCTCTATATATGTCTGTCAGTTTCTTTTGTCTATCCATAATAACTAATGCCCCTGATAAAAATAGACCAACATGTGCACACACACACACACACACACACACACACACACACACACACACACACACACATATATATATATATATATATATATATGAAGAATAAATGGAAGTAAATCCGACAATATTTGATATTGTAAAAATTGAAAAAAACCTAAGTTTCATAAACGAATGATGTTTATTACGCATACGCTGCAGTATTTCGGTCTGTTTAGATAGACCTTCATCAGGGATTTCGTTGGTTTAAGGCAAAAATAAATCATTACTGAAAACAAAAAATCTGCGAGCTTCTGTCTTTGGTGCGTTGGGCTGCTTTTTGTTGATCTTCAAATGTAAGAAAGAAAAGATCTATTCAAAATTGTTGAATAACATCGGCGTTTTAATCTAAACTATGTGACGGTGTCCCCGTTTATACTACGTGAAGTGTGTGTTTGTGTGTGTATTTTTATTTAATTTTAATTAATGAAAAATACCTTATTTAATTGAAGTAACGGCGTCTCCACTTATACTACATGATATGTGTGTGGATTTTATTTAGTATTTTATTTAGTTTAAATGAAAGGAAAATACCTTATTTAAGTAAAAACATTGATCAAATATAAGATATTTTGTAATCTTTAAGTATAAGTTTAGCGAGGTGAGGAGACAAGTTACAAAATCCTGGTCTTTGTTTAATTGTATTAAAAATCGAGATTATGCTAGATTCTACAATTTCTCTTCGTTGTTTGTTGTGTATCCTTAACTAACATTTTGGATTCCTTAACATTAAAACAGTGGTTGGTTTCCAAAAACGTGTTTATTTAATGCATTGTTCAATTTACCGTTTCTTATATATTTCTTGTGCTTGCGGATTCGTTGATTGATATTTCCAGATGTCTCACCTATATACTGTTTATTACAACCTAAACATTGGATGGTATATACACCTGCATTAGATCACGTGTGAGTATGGTTGTTTTTATTATTGATAATATTTTTGATTGTTTTTGAGGAGTTTGTTACAGTTTTGATTCCTAAATTATTGAGTTATTTCAATAATGGTTGTGGTCGAGTTATTGGGTAAGACGTGCTCGTCTTCATTTTGAATATTATTTCAAACAATAGGTCTTTACTTCTAATCCACCTAAAATGTGATGACAGACTGCTGTAAATAATCTTGTGATTTAAATATATCACAAATTCTTTTCATCTCCTATCAATTCTTCTTCTTCTTCTTCTTCTTCTTCTTCTTCTTCTTCTTATTATTATTATTATTATTATTATTATTATTATTATTATTATTATTATTATTATTAAAAAAACCTCCGGGAGTTGTAAAAATTAATTTTAGAAATATATTGCCAGAGGGACTGGAGTTAAAAATTCAATGTCAATAAACTAAATTTTATTCTGTTCAATTCTATAGAAAAATGAATTCTTTAAAGATTCTCTTCAATAAATAAAATTTATTAAAAAAAATGTTTGTACAATCAATTAATGAATGTTATGTATGTTGTTACACTCTTAATTCATTTTCTTAGAGATTTAATACATTTCATATTTATTAAAGTAAGCATTAAATTAATTGAATAACGTTGTTTAATTTTTTAAAGAATAGAAAAATAAAATTCATATAAGTTAAGATTATAAAGCTATTTTGAAAATTTAATATCGAATAAGATTAAACTTATTGATGAATGTGTATTTTTGAACGATGGAAAAAAATACTACTAACAATTAATTACTTCGCTACAATTAATTTAAATAAATATATTGCACATGAAACGTAACATCAGTAATAACAAAAAATAACAACCGTAAACAGTTTTTGTATTAAAAATAGTAATTTCCATATCACTGATAATTTGTTTAAAGCAGCCCATGCCTTTCCTATGCGTGCAGTGACGTTGCTTTCTGTTGATGAGATATTACTATCTAGGTACGTGAATAGTTTCACCGATTTTAGGAGTTTACCATTGAGTGTGGAGATGTTCTTTCATTTCTAAAACACATGGATTCAGTTTTATCGGAGTTTCACATATAGGCCGATGTTCCGTGCTGCCTTTTCAAGGATGTGTACCAAAATTCGGCCTGCGCAGATGTATTTGCAAGAAGTGCCAGATCAACTGCGTAGTCCGCATCCGTAATAGTCTGCTTTTTAACTTTTTTAGTGTGAGGCCCTTTTCTTTTCTGGGATCTCATGCTGTTCGAAGTACGTAATCTAGACATATCCTAAATATATATGGCGCTAGCGTATCTCCTTGTAGGACTCCAGCGACAATGTCAAAAAAATTCGTGTCTCCATCAGATGAACGTACCATGGCTTTGGTGTTTTGATAGAACATCATTATATCAGTAACTGTTTCTTTGGAGAGGCTGTATGATATTAGTATTTTTTCCATTTTCCCTCTGTGTATGGAATCAAATGCTTTGGAGAAGTCTACAAATAGTAGAATTGCCTCGAGATTCTTTGCTCGTACCTCTTCTATGATTCGGCTAATAGTCAGAATCTGAGAGGTTGTGGACCGATTTCTGCGGAATCCGTTTTAGATTTTTCTAAGGATTTTATCTATTTAAGGTCTGATACGATTAAGAAGCGCGTTATATATCTTAGCAGCTATAGCAGTAAGGGTTATGCCTCTGTAGTTCTTAGAGATTCCTAGGTCCCTTTTTTTGGAAATGGGAGGATGCAGCCCTTCGTCCATTTTTCTATCGGGTTTTGTCTGTATGCTGCATTGCATAGTTTAAGTGGTATGTCATCAAATGTCCTTATTTTCCAGACCTCTGGGGGTATTTTGAGGCCCGCAGCCTTACTATTTTTTTTAGTTTTCTTAGTACTTCATCGAGTTCCACCATTGTAAAATCTCCTAGTCTAATGTTTAGTTGGTTATTAATTATTTTTTTGGTATTATTTTCTATTATTTTAGGGGGAGTTCCTAACAGTTTCTGGGAGTGTTCTTCCCATTTCGGGAGTCTATCTTTTTGGCTGGTTGCCTTCAATTTTGATTTAAGGATACTTTTCCTATCACTAATTTCATTTGCTATTTCCCATGCTAATCGCGACCCTGTCTTCAACTGCGCGTCCGGTTTTATTTATTTGTTCTTGGGTGTATTGTATCTGTTCTCTTTTGTATATTTCAGTTAGTGTTACGTAATCGCCACCCAGCACCTATATTTGTGGCCTTGTGCCAGACTTAGAAAAAAAACCTTAAAAATTCTCTTATATTACTGGGTGGTCTTTGTGGAATCACCGAAAAAGTAGTTAGGAAAGATAACATCTTTTAACGAGAGAAAGGAGAAGATAAGTCTAGGTTTAACGAAAAAATAGGATGAGTGGCTACAAGGAATCTTTGATCTTTAGGCTGGTGAACTCTGGTTGACCAGTGAGATTGGAACGAATCGAACATTCGATTTGGTCCAGAAGGAGCTCGAAAATTCTAGAGAAAGAAACTTCTGGAAGATTATTCAGACAGACTATATTAACGAGTCAGTGAGGGATCAGAACCAGTTAGAGTCTGCCATCGGAGAGGGAGAGTCAGTCAGAGATCGGGTCCAGTCAGAGCCAGGAGGCCGCACGTGGCAGTTGATGAACTGATGTCGCTAAGTACTCAACCTGAATTTTAATCTTTTACGCGAGACGAAGTTGAAAACAATTATTATTATTAACGAAGTCGCTGGAGTACTGACCATTGAGATAACTAAGAATTACTAAAAGAAAAACATATATGTTAACGAAATCTCTCTCTCTCTCTCAAAAGTTATAGGAAGTTTGGAATATAATAAACTTCTGAGAAGTAAACCCGGTGTTATTAATTTTCTCTATTTACGACGAAAGAAACCGTTTTATGAATGGACTCACGACGCAAACAAGATAGTAAAGTAACTATCGTAAAGGGGACGACCCGTGGATAAAGTCAATTGGCCGTAACGAAGAAGCACGCGGCGTGCGTAAAGTGATATCTTCCCTTGACCAAAAGAAGAGAGGAAGGGTTGCGGACTACATACGATCACTACTGGATTCTATGTGTCAGTTGTAAACAAACGACTGTACGAATATACAAGGTACGCTAATTCAGATACTGTGAAACGAACACCGTACTTACATATCGCGAATTTAGTGCCGAGAAAGAAAAGGCACTACGTTACACATTACGAATTGGTACCGCTACGTTACATTAGTTCTGCTTTGGGCTTTTTTACGTTTTTCTATATTGGTGTTAGTAGGGTTTGCTTTACTACGTTGGGATGCTTTTTTAATATCATTTCTTTTTATTCTGATTGTATCTGTCTCACAGGGGACTGTGTTTTGCTCTTTTTTTGGTCGGTATGCATTCTCTAGATGGACACTGACAAAGTTTTCGTATTTCTCATTCGGAGAGTACCTTGTTGTTGTTGTCTCCTGGAGGATGTCAAACTTATTTCTTACTTTTACCGAATAGTGATTGCATATATCGCTGTTGGCAGGTGAGGACCAGTCGTATCGTATAGATTTACTGACTTGCACTTTGTTTCTCCATAGACTTAGACGTAGTTTGGCTATGACTATTCTGTGATCGGGGGATAACCCAGAAATAGATGACAGAAAACGAACCAACCAAACAAACAAACAATCAATCAACTTAACTGATTAGAACACGTGAGTCAATCAAATTTAGTCATATAATAAACTAAGATTTAAATTGAAGATTAAGATTGGTACTGCTTTATCTAAGAAATACCAGCAACTTAACACAATTACGTCTATTACATCTAATCGGTGTAAACAAGAAAGACAAATTAAATGAAAGAAAATACTAAAATGAATAGAAATAATAATACTTCATCTCAAACATTCACAGAATTTCTCAGTCGGTAGAGCGTTCGGTTAGAAACCACAAGGTTCCTAGTTCAATACCGGTCCTCGCCAACTCAGCGTATGAGTAGCACGGGGATCTGTGCGGTAAAGTAAGGAGCTGATGGTAGGCGTGGCGCTCCACCTCAGATTCTAAAACAGTCTCCTTGGTCTAGCACTATTGAAAAAGGGATAGACTCCCTCGCTGATTGGCTGATACCGACTTTAGGCCACCCCGACAACTTTACTTTTACTTTTTACAATTCTCTCTACTACTACTGCTAATACAATACAAATGTTTTTAAGAAATATCAAAATTAAGATGAAATTAAACTCACCAAAACTGTTTTATCTCAAATATTCGGTTGGTCTGTCGGTGGAATTTAGAATACGTTGATTGTATCCTCCTCCAAAGAAGTAGTGTCCTTGGTATGGCACTAGACTACCATCTGATGGTGAGACCTCAGGTTTGGGGAATCGCTACTACTCTGATCTGGAGTAGTAACTTTTAAGGTCACATCTATAGATCCGTTTAAAAATGTTTCGTATTCGATAGGAATGTTTGATGCCATCATCATCATCATCATCATCATCATCATCATGTCGCGCAAGTAGCACGGTCATCCATGACTATCTCACGCCAACCCTCCCTATCATTCATTACCCCCAGGAGCTCCTCTGCGCAGCATCCAGCATCCTCACATAGTTGGTCAATATAGGTCCAGGCTGGGCGGCCCACACTAGCACGCTCATGTTTTGGCTTCCACAGGAGTATGTCGCTTATGAGCTCGTCCTTGCTTCTCCAGCAGTGTCCCGCATGCCTAGTCCGTCTTACTCGTATGGTTTGGGAGATGGGGGGGGGGGCAAGTGGCCATACAGCTGCTTCCTTGTGGGGTGCTGTTTCCACGACTTGTTTAAGACTGCAGGCAGCCTTATTGTGCAGGTCCCATCTAGCTTATTTTCAAGGCGTTTCGTTAGGGTCCAGGTGGTGCATCCATACAGCAATAATGATATAACCACAGCCTGGAAGAATTGTCGCTTTAGCTTGTCAGCGAGATCGGATTTCCATATGACTGATAATTTGTTTGTGGCCAATCATGCCTTTCCTATTCGTGTATTCATATCGCTCTCTGTGGATGAGATATTACTACCTAGGTATGTGAATTGTTCTACTATTTTGAGAGGCTTACCGTCAAGTGTGGAGATGTCTCCTTTCTTTTTGAAGCTCATGAACTCCGTTTTATCAGAGTTCACATAGAGGCCGATGTTCTTTGCTGCCTTCTCCAAGCTATGTAGTAGTGACTCAGCCTGTGCTGGTGTATCTGCAAGAAGTGCGAAGTCATCTGCATAGTCTGCATCTGTGACAATTTGTTTGGGATATCACCTGCTCCTTGCCTTTCTTAGTGTGAAACCTTTTTTTATGCCATATAACTGTAACCTATAATGATTTACTATTTATTAGTTACTTGAAACCATATAATTATTGATATTAAATAGGAATACTTGAAACCATACAACTGTGTGCAAGTTATTTGTATTAGATTGTAATACTTGATATCATATAAGTGTGTTCACAAATATTTTAAGAAACAACAAAAATATAAGTATAAATGAACAATGAATGCAATTTGCTAACATCTAAGTTTAAAATAACTCAAGATGGATTGACATGCCATTAGATGAATGAAATATTCAGACTACTTAAGACTTCTACTTTTGCAAAGACGTGTAATTAAGTAACAAAAATAACTAATACAGAAAACTACTAAAAATTAATAATAATGATAATGCTTCATCTAAGAAATTCGGACAATATATAGGTAAGTACCTAGCGTATTGTAATGATTAGAAACTAGGCTAGCAGCCTAATATTAATGAGTTCGATACTAACTAGGTGGCCCATATTCCTGGTCACGTGCTAAACTATGTCTAAGCTTAATACATGACTTGGGCAATCTGTATGGTAAATTATTTTGTTGACCATTGGTTAAGGAGCTTTACACTCACTGGGTGCCTCGTATCTTCTAACCTTGTATCAAACTGAGCTTAGCTATGTAAATAACAACTGAAGACTATTAAAACTACTACTACTGCTATCAATCGGAAAACAAAGCTAGAATAAAAAACTATTTAAAAATTGACAGGGGGGGGAATGCTTCGGTTAAAAAATTCAGACAGTTGAAGACTTGTTTTTATTCATCTTGATTTACTGTAAAACATTTGTAAATTACATGGAGCCAACGTTGTTTGCTTTCGAAAACACAAAAACGTTAACTAGATTTTATTGCTTTGCCTTTGTCTGTCAAAGTGAGAAAAGCAAAAAAAGTAAAAATCAACACCAAATGTGTATACTATAAACACACAGTCTCAGTCAAAGAGAAAAGGAAAACAAAAGTTTCTCTATTGAACCTTTGAACATAAACAGAACGTTACAATAAAATATACGGCCTGTCAAGAAAGGGAACAGTAATAGGAGGGGCTCATTAAACCCATAACCATTGGACAGTTGCGATTCTTCACCTTCATATACCTTAATCTGTTGAGGTCGCCATGATGAGTAATTTCTCTTCATACCTTCCTTAGAACGATGGAAGCATTACTTGATGGTGCCCATCTCCTAGCAAAATAAGATATGACATATTGTACTGGGTTACATGGTACCAGTAGCAAGGAACAATCCGCGACCTGACTTATACAGCTGGTTTTAAATTTACAGTTGTCCTTATCTAGGTGCAAATAATTTTCACACCATTATATGGTTTCAAATATGTCTATCCAATATTGGTCATTTTCAACCATATTTTCACCATGTCGGCACGGCGTAAAATACGCTGACTGTATGCAATGTGTAGTTATTTCTTAAGAGCTTTTGACTCAAAGTTATATGATATCAAGTATTCCTATATAATTAAAATAATTTCCACACAGTTGGGTGGTTTCAAGTATTCATATCTAATAATAATAATTGGTTTCAAGTAATTTCTATTTAATACTAATAATTGGTTTCAAGTGATTCCTATCTAATACTAATAATATAGTTTCAAGTAATAATTTATCTTCAATAATAGTCATTTATTTGCAGACAGTTTTATGTTTCCAGGTAACTAATAATAGCCTTATTAAACAATTATTGCTTCAAGTAACTATTATTAATACAAATAATTTACAGCTATATGGCATCTATCGAATAAGAATAATTTTTAAACAGGTTTATTTGACCCCTAGATGGGACCACAGCTGGTACTACTATTACGGATCAGAGTGAACATTGGAGTAATGCCAATGAAGTACTCCACACTACCCAGATCTCTAGAACTGTAGCCTCACCATCAGTTTAGTGTCATACCCAAGACACTCCTTTCTTAAAGTGTGGTTGAACTCCTCTGCGAGGGGTACAGTTAGCATATTCTAAGCCCCACTGACAGTTCGACAGTGATGAAAAGAGATCGAGAATGTATTTTGGCAAAAGGCATGTAAATCTCACCCCTTACAGGACTCCTATCAGATATGCAGATTATACACGGAAGTTATAATTTTCTTTTTAATTTTAGCTATTTGTTTACAAGAATCAGTTGTATTAACAGTAAGTTTAAACTGCTATCATCATACTTATGTAATGAACAAATCTTTAAGACAAATATTTCACCTTACGCGATAAATGTTTTGAAACGTCAAAGCTTACCTTATATTAGGTATGACCAAAATTTCACGTCCACCCACATTAAAATTCAGCAAAACTCGGAAAGATGAATGAAACAACGTAATTTCTGCTGTCTTATGAAGAGGAAGAATTAAAAAAAACCTGTACTGCTAAGATATATAATGCCCTTCTTAATGGCATCCGACCTGAAATAACGAAGATCCTTAAGAAAAGCCAAAACATATTTCGCAGTAATCGATCAATAACTTCTCAAATACAGACAATTCATCCAATCATAAAAGGGGTTCGAGTGATGGATCTTGTGGCAACGCTGCTATTTGTAGATTTCTCCAATGCATTTGGTTCCATACATGGAGGGAAAATGGAGCAAGTACTACAAGCATACGACTTCTCCAAAGAAACAGTTACCGCTTTATGATACTCTACAATGATACTAAAGCAATGGTACGCTCACCAGATGGCGACACAGATTTCTTTGACATTGTCCTACAAAGAGATACATTAGCACCATAAATATTTATAGTATGTCTAGACTATGTACTTCAAACATCATTAAATCCTATAAAAGAAAAAGACCTTTAAGAAAAGCAAGAAGCAGGCATTATCTCGCAGAGACTATTATGGACTCGGACTAAGCAGATGTTGGGCACTTCTTGCAAATACACCAACACAAGCCGAATCACTACTACATAACTTGGAGAAGGCAGCAGGGGACATTGGCTTCTATGTGAACTCTAATAAAACTGAGTTCATGTGTTTTAAAAAGAAAAGAAGCATCTCCGCACTCGACAGTAGAACAATTCACGTACTTAGGTAGTAATATCTCATCCACAGAAAGCGATGTTAATGCATGTATAGATAAGGCATAGTCTGCTATAGACAGATTAATAATACTATGGAAATCTGATCTCACTGATAATTTAAAGCGACAATTTTTCATTTCGTAGTTGAATCAATACTACTATACGGCTGTACCACTTGGGCCCTGATGAAGCACCTAGAGAATATTCAAGATGGGATTCGCGCAAGAATGCTGCGTGTGATCTTCAAACCGTTGAAACAAAACCCAAGGACGCAGAAATACGACCACTTGATTCCTATCACATAAACCATCCGAGTGAGACGAACAAGACATTCTGGACACTGCTGGAGAAACCAGGACGAACTCATTAATGACGTTCTCCGGTGGAAACCTGCACATGGGCCGTCCAGCCAAGGCCTACATCAACCAGCCCTGCGCGGATACTGAATGCTGCGCAGAAGACCTCCCAAGGGCGATGCATGATAGAGACGGTTGGCGAGAGATCATCATTGATATATGTGCTTCTAGCGCGACTTGATGATGATGATGATGATGATGATGATGATGATGATGATGATGATGAAATACTATTGTGCATCAATAGTGGGATTCTAGTGTATTTAGAATATCCAAGTAAACACGCTCGCCTATATCAAGGTGTAGACGACATTGTTTATTTCCGGTATTGCATTGAGTTCGATTGAATTACAGTAATTTTCAAAGTATAAATAAATGTTTGATTATTTTTTTCTTATTTCATTAAATGAAGAAATAGCCAAAAGTTAGTGGCTGCTAATTTAACATAATTTGTAACACGTTTTTGTGGCTAAAAATTAGGAGCTACTACTCGAGTACATGTATGGTAATGCATTTACCCTAAATTTACAATGAAGGAACTTTAATACTTCCCAAGGTTCTCATTTATAACACGTCCATCAATAAAGTGTCTTTAAAGAAAAAAAGTAGATCCCTTTATTACCTCCCCTGCAACAGACACTTGGGACAATCAGCAATTGTTTCCCAATTATCCAATGCAGCGACCAATTTTCAAATGCCGTTTATTTTTTATTATGATACCATTTGTCGAACCGCTGGCTGTTCGTATTTATTGAATTTGGCTGAATTGCAGTTATATGACATCAATTATTATAGAGAAAAATGGAAAAAAGGGAAAATAGTGGTAATCATGAGCTGTGATATATTCTTGTAAGGTTTTGTGTTTGAATAAACAAATTTAGCCAACATGACGGACTGACTTTAAGGGAAGTAACCGTTCAGGAAATTTCTTTACAGGAAGTTCATCTGCAAATTGATGAAATATTGTCGAAGGCGATAGTCGTTAACATCAAGGGAAATAATAAAGTTAAAATGGTTGGTTGGATTTTACGGCATGTCAACCCATTGGGTCATATTATGCCAAAAACATTTGTTTTATTCATTCGTGACTGCTTTGTAAATATATGTTAAACATAATGGCAGAAAAAAGTACCACGGTCACCTATTGACAGATTACACTATGTAAACTAAGATGCTAGATCTAAAAAGAATTTAGAAACTCAAAATCAGAATGTATTGATATTTTAAATATAAATATCTCAAACTGAATCTAAATACTCTATTCCTTAGCAGTTGAGAGGTTTACATGTTTACGTCAATTTACTTATGCCAACTATAATAGCTAGATTTTAAATTTCATATGGTCTCAATCACATTTTGCTCTATTATAAGTGAATTTAATAGAAAACCTTTCAGTTTTGAAAATTTTGATGAGACCCAATCACAATAAATTTGCTCTTTTTAGCATTTAGAAATTATTTTTCAAATAATTTCTAATTTGGCCTAATCGCTATTTGTTTAGAATAGTATCATTTGCCTTTTCCCATTTGTAAGAATAGTACAATTAGTTATTATCGGCATAGAAAGCGCGTGGTGTAATGGTTAAAGTCATGGGAAATGGACTCGTCGCTCCGAGTTCAAATCCTGGACGTGGTAATTGCATTTCACTTAGCGCTAATACCCTTGGGAAAGGTATGAATCCTACTCTCCCTCCAGCTATGGATAGATAGTAGGGCAGACTGAGCTCTTTAACCTTGGTTAGGTAACCGGTCTAGGAGAAGGAAAACTCTGAATTCAAACCTGTTGAACTCCGCTTAAGAAATTGACCTTGTGTCACATCCTGCTCGTACGAAGGGGTTGGTAAATATATATAATCGGCATACATGTAATATCTATCTTTAGAACATCTCTGGAGTCAGAAACCAACACAATAACAAATAATTATCCCTTAGACACACCCTCGAAGACCCACCTTCATTCGTAGTAACCTTTTAGTTCAATAAAGTTCAATAAAGTAAAAGAAAACCATATGATCAGTCCCCATTGTAGTCAACAAGAAGAAAATAACTTATTAGCTAGTGGACTTTATCGTTGCAGTTGATCACATAGTGAAATCCCACTCTGTCAACGGGGCTTAGAATATGTCGTTGGTATCCCCTACAGAGGTGTGTTCTAGATATGACACTACATCTGATGATAAGGCTCAAGTTCCGAAGAAGGAGGAGAGATGGATTACTTTTTTGTCATTACTCCAGGCCCAATTTGACCCGGAGTGGTGGTGCCTGTTTGGGCTCTATCTAAGGGTCAAATAGATCTGTTTTAAAAATTGTTCGCATTCGATTGGACCGTATGAAAGAAAAAAACTCTTAAGAAACAACTACACAAAATTGACGTGAAGCGACCTCCCCACCCCCCACCCCAAACAAACAAACAAAAAAAAAAAAAAACAAAAAACAGATAAATATCAGAAACTTGTCACAGATTTGAAAACCAACCAACAATAACAAAACATTGAGGTGACAATGCAACCATAAAACCAATTCCAAATAACCTAGGATAGCATTAGTTCTAAGTCAAGCAGATCATAACAATAATTTACGGATAACAGTTTTCTATCTCATTATGTCCAACGTTCAACTCTTAACTCTACTATGTTCTTTATGTTTAAACCCTGTTTGCTAGCTTTAGTATATGGAGCCTTGGAAAACCGTGTTTCTCATGTATTTATTGTGAACATTAAAAAACAAAACCTTTTCATCACCATCGATAAATCCTTCTCTTTCTATTTTATGATCTATCAAAATCTCCGTAACTTGTTTAGCTATCCTTTTGATACTTCTATAAAGACCCATACACATTCATATTGATATACTACGCCTATATATCAACACATCAATACAGGTACGCTTGCACCAACAAGTATATGCATACATATACACTACGCCTATACGAATACATACTCATATAGACACGCTCGCACCAACACGCATATACATGATCACACCTGAATATTAACTAGAGAATTGCTGTTATTTTGAGTCCAGTGAAGACCACCAACTACTACTTGTGCGAAAAGTTATGTAGAGTAAAATAATGAATAATTGTAGTCGTGTTAGTGTGAGTATTTGTGGTAATAGTAATGGTAGAAGAACTAGGAGGAGTAAAGGATAAAAAAACCTTTATTTTCATATACAGTTCATATTAACTTTCTTCTTTTATCTTTGCATCTATGGAAATTAATTTAAAATATGTTTCTTGTGATTAATGCAGCACTAATATAATTAGTGTTTTAAGTTTTTCACTGGATAAAAGATCACCGGAAAGCGTTAAAAACGTGAGTTTCTGGGAAAACGGAGAAACATGAAAGCAAAGAGAAACATGAAAGAAAAGGGAAAAGAAAGAAAAAAAGCCCCTAAAAAATTAAGTGCGCCATTATTTCTTTTAGTATAATTAGTTTATAATTCTCTTCAACTGTTATATTATGTTCGCTCATTAGATTTATTTTTTGATGAAACAATCGTTTACAAGTGGAACGTTTAAACAATTTACTGATAATAAACCATTTGATAATTTATCTAGAAACAAATTGAAAAATTAAAGAATCTATTGATCTATCATGAATCAAACTTATCTAACTGAAAACTCTGAAGTAATTTTGAAAGCATCAGTTCCAACCAGCACACCAAAGTTAAGCACCGATGAGCCTTATCAGTACTTAAATGAGCAACGATTAGTAACAGTAGGTACTATAAGCAAGCTAAGGCTTGTAGACCAGACTAAGGAAAGCTTAATGATTATTTGTACAATAAAGCAGAAATTGCAAGAAGAAAGTAATTTTTTACAAGTTTAGTTTTTTACTTGACTTCCTAATTTAATTTGCCTTGTTTCAGCGCACATCTGTCACATGTATCTGTACATAAAATAATATAGTGGCCTTTTTTTTATTTCTATCTATATGACATTAATTTGTGTCAATCCACCCTTTTATTCAGTTCTAGTTGTTCTCGAAATCAAAGATAATTTCTGGCAAACCTTTTACTTCCTCCGCGAGCGTCCAGAAATTGAATCTTTTCAGTTATGTGTCACCTACTTATAATAATATATTAATTACTTGTTGGTCTTCTTTTATCTTGATTACAATCAAATATAATCCCATTTGCTGTTTTAAAAGTTTGAACGTTTTCGTAGAGTTTTGTGTTGTTCAATCGTTAGCGGAAGTATTCTTAGCGGTCATGATAAATATCCATGTCCACACGTACACAGCAAGAGAATTGGGATAGCCTATGTCTGTTATCCGTATGCATGAGTATAGTAGGATATAAAAAGGACGGTATATTGTGTGGGACTTTTCGTCGGGTGTGTTAGAGGAAGAAACAGTAAGCTGACAGAATAAAAAGGTAAGACAACAGAGTAGTCTGAAATGTTGCAAGTAAAATGTTCATTTAAGAGTGCTTGTTTATTTAAAAGTTAAAGTATTTACCTTTATAGTAACTTCAGTGGGCCTTTGAGAATCATATTTGATTCAGATTTGTGCGATATCTTTGTATTGCTTTAGTTTTGATGCAATACAAA
>CM042149.1:92070074-92097574 GCA_023376005.1 Doryteuthis pealeii
TGTGTTAATTCCCTCATTTCTGCCATGGGTATCTATCTATCTATCTATCTATCCCATTTTAAGATTCAATTATTTACTAAATCATCCAGTTCGGTCTCGCTTTGAGAGATAATTCGTACATTCTGATGTGACAAGAAAAAAATGTAATCCTTCTGTTATGAAGAAAGACACTTTGCAAAACAAATATTGGATAAATTTAAAGTTTGTTTTTTAAATTAATATTTCTGATTTTTTGTTTTTCTTCTGTGCATTTTCCCAATTGACAATTTACTTTCTTTCTTCCTCTATCATAACTTCTTTTCCTTCTTTACATTTCATCTCATATTTCGCTCCGTTTATTTGTGCCTTCTACCCGGATCCTTGTTTCTTTCATTTCGTTCTTGTTTTCGTTCATTTTTGTCTTCTTTTGGCCGCTGTCGTCGGGGCTTAGAATACACTATCCCCTGCAGTGGAGCAAGATCCCCACAAGAAAAAGAGATGTCGTGGATATGTATCGCACCTGATGCTGAGGATCCCACTCTAAAGATCTGGAGAGTGTGTATTACCACCTTCATTGTCATTAATCCAGGTCCAATAACATGGAGTACATGTTAGAGTGCTATGCGTCAAATAGATCTGTTTCAAAATGAACGTGTGCAACAAAATAAACAAATAAAAACGCTTAAGAAACAACTAAACAAAATATAGATATACGATAAACGGCAGAATAAGATCCGAACATAGGTTGCCATGATGTAAATACATTTTTCTCTCCCGTTTCGTCAATCGTTCATCTCGATTAGATATTCTTCCATTACGTCCATTTTATACAACTTTCGTACAACTTTTATTGCATTGGGAACCTTTTGTGCCATTTACTAGATGGTAAGTTACATTGTGGGTGAGTTTATGCAATCTCAGAGGACAAAGTAGTCCTGCTTTAGAAAGAAAGACACTCATCCAAAATAGGTTAGATCCGCTTTATTCCCGTCTTGCTTGCTTACTCAATGATTTTAAAAGCCTTTCCGGACTTAAAAGTCACTTAAAAGCACACAACCACTTAAATCCGCGAGTTTAATCTGAAAATGAGGATGGAGAAGAAACTCTGCATTGATATCTTTCTCAGTGGCATTTATGTAAAGTAAAATGCAACAAATAGCTCGACCTGTCGACGAGGCTTAGAATACGCTGACTGTATCCTCCTCTCAGAGGTGAGAACCCCACCCAGCGGTGTCCTGGGGATGACATCTCATTATGAGGCTCTAGTTCTGGATATCTGGGGAGTGTGGATTGTCTTTATTCCCAACTCCACTCTGACCGGAATGGTAATACCTATTAGAGCCCCAACTATCGGTCAAAAAGATCTATTCAAAAATGATATGTACTCAATAGGAATACTTGATGCCATATAATTGTAAATTATTTGTATCAAGAATAGTCACTTGAAGCTATGAATGTTGACTCAGGATTATTACCACTTTGTAATATAACTGTGTGAAAACATGGGACTCTCATTAAATATAAATAATTACTTGAAAACACATACTTGTTAGTATTGTATAGGAATAATTGAAACTATAAAATTGAGGGAAAATTATTTGTATTAAATAGCAACACCTGATATCGAATAACTGTGTGCAAAAGGAAATAACTCTTAAAAAACAACTACATAAAAAGTGTAATTAATAAATATACGATGGACGCAATTCCCTTACCTGTAGGCATGAAATAACCCTAGACAGGTTGACATGCAGTTAAGATCAATCAATTAATCAATTAGTAATAAATAGACATATCCAGCATTCGAATTTGGCTCGCAGCTTCTATTTCTTTCGACGATAACCGTCACATCACACGCCCATTCACCCACACACACAACCACACAAACCCACCCACACCCACCCACACACAAATGTTTGCAAATTATAAGTATGAGATAGGAATACTTAAAATCATATAAATGAGTGCAAATTATATGTATCATTCATAGTTACCTGGAGCTATAATAGTTTACAAAGGATTATTATAATTAGTTACTTGAAACCATATAAATGATTGAAAGTATGAAATTTATTTAAAGCATTAGCTCATAAAATTTCAGATTCCAGTTAAGTATAAAGTTTTTACCGGTTTAAAATATTTGGTAAGATATATGTTTATATCGTACGTATTTATTTATCCAACCCATCCATCACAGACGGGATGTGAAACAAGGTCAATTTATAAGAGGAATAAGGCTGGCATAAATTCAAAGTTTTTAATCTCCTATACTGGTTACATTACCCAGAATAAATAGCCCATTCAGTTCTACTATTGACCAATAAGTATGAAGAGATGGATTAATGCTTTCCCAAAAGGAATTAGCGAGTAAAGTAGTAAGTAAAAAGGATTTTAACTCAGGTCACCGATTCCATTTTCTACGACAATAACCATTACACGAAGCGTCTCCCTCCCATTTGTAGTGAATTTCACTGGAGACCATAGGGGCACTTGGTCTGAAGATCGACAAGGCTAGAAACTGTCAGTAACCAGTTGCCGTTGACTCTATGTTCTCGCTACCTCAAATTAGACATAAAGGCTCCATCCATGATATTGAGCACTATTATTTTATAAATATAGCACCCATATAATCTATGTACCTTTGTATACACACACACACACACACACACACACACACATATATATATATATATATATATATATATATATATATATATATATATTATAATTCTAAATTCAATTCTACATAGGAAGGGGTTTTTAATTCGCATTTTCATGAATATTTGATACATTTGGAATTAAATGCCAATCACATTGCCGCTTCTGTCTTCTAAGCAATATTAAAGATGATTAAAATCCGGTTTGTAAAGTACGTGATAGAAGAGAGGGGAGACGACTTTACTTTAGTTATGAATTAAAAGACAGAATATTGTTGAATTTATATTGAACAATTTGAAAAAAATTAAAAGTAAAAGAAAAAAGGTGTAATCAGTTCAAAATTATAATTGCTTGCAGGATTGTCATGTGTCATAATTACACCGAACTATGTCCTTGCCTTTATTTTTTCGTTATTTCTGAAAATTCAATTTATTAATTCGTTCTGAACATAAAGGAAACCGTGTACTATCGACACTTACTTTTTTCACACGCTGGAGGAAGACTAAAAATTAACAATATCTTCTAAAGTAATAACATTATTGAAAAGTAAAAAAATGTCTGCTATATATGTCGTTTGATTATATTTCATTAAGATCCCAAACACATAACAGCTTATCAATAAATGATATATATATATATATATATATATATATATATATATATATATATATATATATATATATATATATATATATATATATATATATATATACTCCTAACCAATATATACACAATGCTTCAACCAAATTATAAAACTATCTTATATATATATATATATATATATATATATATATATATATATATATATATATTATAAGAAAGAAGGTCCGCAAAATGTTTTGAATTTTGTTTTCTTTTTCAAAAATGATTTTTGAAAAAAACAAAATTGAAACTATTCTGCGGACCTTCTTTCTTATAAAATATTTTATTTTCTCCCGTTGTACCCATAACAACCCGAGGATTGACAGGAGGAAAATTGGGGGAGGAATGGGTTACATACATTTGGGATTATGACTGCAATATTCGAAATTAATTCTATTTAAGTTAGGTTTGTTTGTTTTTTAATATATAGAGCTTCGAGAATTTGGAGTTTTTTCTTATTTCTTTCTTTGTGTAGTATATGTGTTGTTTCCAGTAAGTACTTTTCTGTAATTAGAGTGGACATGCATGTGAGATATAGAGCTTATATATATATATATATATATATATATATATATATATATATATATATATAGAGAGAGAGAGAGAGAGAGAGAGAGAGAAATATGGGTGATTTAAAACGTAATGCCATTTTCTTTATTTTATGTGTAGTCTTTTTTTTTTATAAGAGCAAGAATCTGATGAGTAAGACGCCACTTGCCAATCGACAATGTCCTCCTTCTACATAAAAATGCTCGACCTTACTCAAGCATCAGAACAAGGGAGAAAGTCGCCTCATTCGGGTGGATAACTTTACCACTTCCTCTATACTCACCAGATTTAGCGCCTTCAGACTATCTTCGGTCACATGAAAGAGGGTTTGAGAGGTAAACATTATTCCAGTGACGCGGAAGTGAAATCTGTAGTGAAGAAGTGGCTCCAAGAACAGAATTTTACGGGACAGGAATACGTGCTCTCATTCGAAAGTGGAACGTTGCTATTGAGAGAAACAGTGACTATGTGGAGGAGTAGGGATGTGATCCTCAGAGGACCAGCTTCATTTTGATATATGATACATGTTTCTATGTTGGTAATTATACCTGTCCTAAACAAATGGCAATACCTTTTGACTAAACTGCGTGTATATATATATATATATATATATATATATATATATATATATATATATTCTTACGTTTTATTAATAGAAAACTCCAGTTTTAATAGACATTCAAATACTCAATTTAGTGCTTCCAAAATTTTCACTATAGGAGAGTTTAAGCCCCATTAAGTTGCTTTAATATTATTGATATTTTATGAATAGGCATCATATCTTATTATTTACTACTGATTTAAATTTCATTTAAATCGAAGGGAAAAAATCAGATGTGTGTATATGCCCCCGGGGTCTACCTTTCATGAAAATTATCATATCCAATTAGCCTGGGTATTGTATATCCACAAACCTAGGAGGAACAATCAGACAGGAACTATATATATATATATATATATATATATATATATATATATGAAGTGATATGTGTGTGTGTGTATAGTTCCTGTATAATTATATATATATATATATATATACATATATATATATATATATATATATAAATATATATTATATGTGTGTGTGTGTGTGTGTGTGTGTGTGTGTGTGTGATTTAAATTCACGGTAATTCCTACTGACTCGATAGGTATATTTAGCAGGTTTTAAGGAGGTATATCTATCTATCTATCTATCTATTAATCTATCGGTGTATCTATAAAAAAAAGTAAAGTCGTCTGGAGTTAAAGTCGGTATCAGCTAATCAAGGAGGGTGTCTATCCCCTTTTCACTAGTGCTAGACAAAGGAAATTGTTTTTGCATCTGACGTGGAGCGACACACCTACCATCAACATCTTACTTTACTGCACAGATCCCTGTGCTACTCACCTCCTCAAAACCCGCCAAATATATCTATCGAGTCAGTAATAGTTATCATAGTTATACATAGTTATCGTCGTAGGAATTAGTGAGAATTAAACACATTAACAATGTTCTGTTGATCTAGCTTGCTAACCATTACGTAATGTGAGATGCTTTGATATATTTTCACGTCTTTGTAAGTTTTATTATTATTATTGGTAGATAAAGATAAAAGTTAGACAGGTGATTCTAATCATGTAGATTATACTCCATGCAAAATTATGTAGAATCTCAACTTCTAACAAAAATATATATTCTAACACTTTGAATAAGGTATACAATGCTAATATTATATTAATGTCTTATGAAATCTGTTTACATTGTGAAGGCATTAAATCAACATGATATTGCTATGATTACTTTCAGTTGTAAATGGAATTCACACATTGAAGAAATAATCAATACAGTTATATGGCTTCGTTGAATAACGCCTTCTGGTTAAATCTTCATGGCCAAATTGTTGATGGCAGTATTACACTAAGACAAACTCTGAAGGATAAGAGATCGCCTTCTGGTTAAATCTTCATGGCCAAATTGTTGATGGCAGCATTACACTAAGACAAACTCTGAAGGATAAGAGATGCAAATTCATATCTTACCAAAGACTTATTCTTTAATTCTAAACAACACTGTTTCGAAGAATCATCTGAGAGTTGTGATAAAAAGCATTAGAAATAACATGAAAAACAGACAAGTAAAAAAAAGCAACCAAGGTTAACAGATAAAACTTATTGAATGTTCATCATTGAATTAGAAACAACCAACAAATATTAAAGCCTAATGTAACATTTATAAGTTAAATATACACAATCAAGTAATATGCACATCACTTATATTAAATCCTAATGTAACATTTATATTAAATCCTAATGTAACATTTATATATATAACACAACCAAATAATATGTACCTCAATTATTTACATATGTACAACAACACACGTCACATAAATTATTAAACAAACCAAAGAAACTATTGAAAATTACTTTATTCATAATTTCAGGATACCATTTTTCATAAAAATAATTCCTCTTTTAATGTCTTGAGCTTTATTCATTTTTTGATAGCACAACTTTCGCTTTAATATCATTATGTTCATCTTTGGTTTCCTTGGAATATTATTAATATTATTTAATACTAATCAGTAAATTCATTTTAAGTTTTGATTTTAGGTAGAATCTCTTAAGTTGAAGCGAGTTACTTGGCAATGACCATCTCCTCTCTCTTATTAAGTCCTTGGAGTCCCATACTGGGTAATTCCTCTTCATCTCTGTCATCTCTGAGGGTGAATGGGATTACTTGGTCATCATCTCGCCCTCAACCTATTCGTTGATTAAGATGCCATCCCAATTAATTTGTGGCGTCTCTTAGGGTAAATGGGATTATTGACAATACCCATCTTCTCTACTAGGTCATTGGTGCGTCATAATGAATAATTTCTCCTCATAGCACCTCTTAAGGCAAAGTGGGTTACTTGCCAATGTAACCTTCTCCCCTATAATCTATAATGGAATTAGGGGTACCATACTGGGTAATTCCTTGGTGTCACAACTTGTCAAAAACAGTGTCAAAAAGAATTAACAAGGTAAGAATAGATAAAGGAAAATAGGACAAAAGAAATAAAAAGGTAATTTACGAATTTGTTTATTTTCAAATTTAATTTTTTAAACGGTTAACCAATAAACAAACTGGCAGAAAAATTTGAAGAAACGCAGCCACTTTCAAAAGCACAGACGACGGGTGCAGACATAGAGTGTAGATGAACAATTTTGAGATTCTTGGATCAGAAAAATTCCTAGACAGTGAGAAATTTTTGAGGAGGGAGTTTTTTTGGCAGATGAGATTGGAAAATATTTTGTGAATTGAAATTGTAAAGGTATTATGAACCAGTTTTCTCTCTCCAGAAAGAAATAATCTCTAAGATGGGGTTTACTTTGCAGTGTTCATCTCCTCTCATATAATCTATAAGGCCATTATGGTTACCATACTGGGTAATTCCACTTCATTGCTTTCAATAGATTAATTAAAAACAATCACCAAGGATGAAATAACAATATGAACTCTTAAAATTCTATTCATAAGTTACATAAACATTCTAATATAACATACAATACATATTTTCATATATACACTGCAAAAATCAATTCAATAAATTAAATAAATAAAACTACTGAAAATACTTTTTTTTGTATAACTGTATTATAAGGAATATTTTTGGGAATATATATATATATATATATATATATATATATATATATATATATATATATATATATATATATATATATCAACGGAGTGCATGTGAGAAGTTACCTTCAGGCATCTTATTAGTCAGTAGGACCTCATTCCATAAGAGTATATGTTCCTCCTTTTCTTTTCCATGACATATCAAATTTGAAAGTGACTCCATTAGCAAATTGAACACCGATATAGACAACATGTGGGTATATTTATTTTAAAAAATCTGATGAAAGAAAAAATAGGAAAAATTATGTTTTGCTGCATACCAGATGTGAGTTTTCTAAAGCTCATAATATTACTATAGTGGACGCTGTGTAATATTACCGACAAATATGGTAACACTGATTGATAGATACTTTCTGAACTTGTGAAAACTATATGATTAATTTAAAAACACCAGGGATTATAGAGAAATATGTCATTTATAATGCTTTATTTATAAATTTACTATATATATATATATATATATATATATATATATATATATATATATATATATATATATATAGGTATATGTAAAAACAAAATTTTTTTGTGATGAACAAAGAAAATACAGTGCTCAATCACAAATTGTAAGAGCTAATATTTATTTATTTTACAATGTTTTCACAGATCAATGTTCATTATTAACAGCGACCCAGGTTTCATGCTAAATAGCAATCATCAGTCTGTTGAGCAAGATCCTATGGTGTTTGTTGGAGTTCTTTACTCAATGTCACATTTTGGATTGTAAATAACGTCGGTTAGTTCCGCGGACGCTGTTATAGCCCGGATTTACTAAAAATAAATTTTTTCAAAATTTGCATTTTTTTGTAGTAATGCCAACGAAGTTGCCTCCCTTTATTCGTTAAAAATAGAACATTTGTTTTAACTTTGAAAAAAATGTTTTATTTTTTATTTTTTATTTTTAAATTAATTCCGTTTGGCAAAGGATGCATATGTCTTCAAAAAACCATTTTAATATATATGGTAGAGTCTTTTAAATTTTTTCCAACATAATATAAAGGTGGATGGTGTTGTTTCTCTGTCGAAAAATCATTTTTTCACTGTTGAAATATTAGATATCTTTGCAAACAATTGCGGAATTGATTTTCAGGGTGGATGTTGAGTATCTCCCCTCCATGCATTTAGGAAGAATTTTCTTTTATGGGGACATTGTTTGAAGATTTCTGATTTTTTATTTAAACTTCTATTATTATTATTATTATTATTATTATTATTAAAGGAAATCAAGTTTTTTAATATCCTAAATTTTTCCGTAACACATAAGTTGCAGTATCTAGAGCCATTTGTGTAACATTTGGGATGATCTAAAATTTTCCACTCTATTTTGTGAGGCATATCTTTTTCTTTCAGCTCCCATATCCTTGTTGCAAGGGAAGTTGTTTCTCTTTTATCTTTCTTTCTGAAAGATTCCATATGCGAGTAGAATCTCTGCTTGAAGTCACCCTGGGTCATCCCAACATATCTGTCTGTGCTTATAGGGTGATTCGCAACTGTAGTTGTTACTTTAGCTTCATATACTACTGATCTAATGTTACATTTCTGATTTAGAGGACAGTCTTTTTTAATTCTACAAGAACATGAAGGGTTTGAGTTTGGTTTAGATTTTGATGTAATTAGTGATTTCATTGAGAGTCCACATGAGTAGCTAGTTTTTACAGTATTTCTATTAAATATTTTATTATATCTATTTTGGGGTGGGAAGTGTTTATCTATTAAGTCCAGAAATTTTTTACCGACATTTGTTTTAACTGTTTTAGAAAAAGGGGGCGTAAACCAAATTATCTTTCTTTTTCTGTTTTTTGAATTATTATGTTTGGGGATGTTATCTATATAGTATATTTTTTCTTTGAATCCGCTATTTAATAATGCTTTATTGTAATAGGGGGCGGCCTTTTCAAAAATATCTTTGTTGGATGATAGTTCTGAGATTCTACGGCTAATGTTAGGGACTAGATTTTTTAAAACTAATGGTGGGTGGTTGGAATTTATATTAATGTATTTAAGTTTCTCATTTTGTTTGTGATATGGCTTATACGTATTATTTTTAAGATCTAAATTGACATCTAGGAAATTGACATTTGTTAAGTTAGTGTAATCTTGAGTTCCATATTTTCTAGGTGTGTTATTATATCTTTACATAATCTATCTAATGTTTTACCGGAACAGTTGAAATACAAATTCCGTCATTAGAGTGCGAATGTGTGTGCGGGAAATTTCTGTTTAAGTGAATTTAATATGTATAATCCGACCAAATCACAAATTCCCGCACTATCGTATCCCCCCATAGCGATGTCGAAATAATCCGATGGGTTTGATTTTTTTTACACAGGATTTACCTTCATTGAAAAGGATTGTCTTTCTTGCGTGCATGATTGTGTTAATATCTAAACTATTTATTTTGGTAAAGTCGTTGGCGAATTCTAAAGCTTTACTTAAAAGATTTTTAGTGATTGATGGATAGAAATCAACAATGTTAAATTGTGTAAATTTATGGCTTGTTTTTGATGGGATATCTTTGAACCAGTTAATTACAGCTGATGTATTATCCCATTGTAATAATTGGGTCTTATTTCTGATTTCTAGGTTTATTTTATTAATGATATTTTTGCTTACTAATCCCAGTTCTGATTTAGATAGATTTATTAATCTACAAGATGGTCTGTTACTAAAGTCAGATTTATGGTCTTTCAAAGTAATAAAGGCTTCTCGTTTAGCAAGGCATTTAATTCTATCCTCTAAATTAAGTTTTTTTGCTAAAATTTTAGCCTCTTCATTTATGTTGTTATATGCATTGGCTTCAGTTTGTTGGTATTTATTTGTTATGCTATTTAATAGTAGTTGTTTTAGTAAATCCGGGCTATAACAGCGTCCGCGGAACTAACCGACGTTATTTACAATCCAAAATGTGACATTGAGTAAAGAACTCCAACAAACACCATAGGATCTTGCTCAACACCCTGATGATTGCTATTTAGCATGAAACCTGGGTCGCTGTTAATAATGAACATTGATCTGTGAAAACATTGTAAAATAATATATATATATATATATATATATATATATATATATATATTATATATTTATATATGATACAACAAAATTAATTGAATAAATTATTTAAAAATAAACGAAACTACCTTAAATAATGTTTTTCTAATTTTATATTTAAGATAAACAATAATTTTCGTAAATTTTAGTGTGCGAACCATATTTATCTGTAAAGTAAAACAGTGACCAATTCTAAATATTAGGCTTTCAGTGTATCATAAAATAGTTTACAACTCTGAATATTACGGTTCCAGGGAATAATAGAATATTGCCCAGTCCAAGTATTAGGCTTTGGTTGAATACTAAAATAGTTCCCAACCGTAAATATTAGGCTTTCAGTGTATAGTCGAATAGTCGTCAATCCGAAATATTAGGCTTTGACTTTATAAGAAAATAGGACCTAACCCGAAATATTAGTCTTCATGTATTGTAAAATAGTACCCCCTGAAATATTAGGATTCTGTGTCACGTAAAATAGTGCTCAGTTAGAAATTCTTGCAGGTTGAAAGTGTTAATTTGAGTTCATCTTTATTGCTATTGTAACAGTTTCTCTATGAAAATGAGTTGAAAATCATATCCAAATTAGAGTTTTTTGTTTTGTTTTTAAGAACTTTGCTATGAACTTGACTACATCATTTAAAGCGAATCGAAAGAATTTTCAAATGAAGAAGGAAATGGAGAAATTAAAGATTAAAAATACTTTGACAATGATGCTGAAAAGAAACTCGTGAAAAGAATTAGTAATTAAGAACCAGACATAAAACAAATAATTGTCCAATTCTTTCGCTCTCAATTTACAAGAGACGCTAAACGGCGAATCAGTCAGACAGCCTATTGGGAGCTATTGTTAAAAGCCTCCCAGCCGTAAGTAAAGGTCTTATGCAAACAAAAGAAGCAATAAACAGGCTGAAAGGCTGAAGCCACACAAATTAAAACACGTTTTGAAAATAAAGAAATCACACGTAGATTTGTTAAACACTGTAAATAAATCTCTGGTCATTAACGAGAGCTTCGTCTATGTTACTGGACATTTATAGTTTAGTTTATATCAGTCGACATCAGCTAAACTTTCAATAGGTCTTGCCTTGAGCCAGAAGTGAAGTCACACGGTATTGTTCCATCTTCCGGTTTGATCTCAACCCTTGCTATTTTTAAATTGCCGGTCTTATCTATTTTAGTTTTACATAATTAGTTCTTATGGTGATATTGTCCATTCTATATTTCTTAGGGATGTTAATGTACTCTTCTTGTCGGCCAAGATTTTTCTTGTGTTATGGTATTGTAATACTAGGTTGTAAGATGTTTTGGTTGTGTGTTGTACCTCACTTCAAAGCACACGTTGTGCTGTTATTATTATTATTATTATTATTATTATTATTATTATTATTATTATTTGTTGTTGATGCTGTTGTTGTTGTTGTTGTTCCCTCTTTTTGAGTTTTTCACATCAGCGTCAGATGATGGTATTTCACTGGAGCCTGAGTGACAACAAGTCTCCTCAGGTCTCCAGGAATCTTCTTCATAGTATTCTGGCAGATTGCAGCAGTGCAGTATTCTGGTTTCAATTCTTCCTCTGATTTTCAGATTTTCCAATCTTTTTACAAATCATTTTGGGACCGTTCCAAGTGCACCAACTACAATTGGTATCACTTTGACTTTCATATTCCATAACTTATTCAGCTCTCTGGCAAGGTCCAAGTATTTGTCCATTTTTTCGTTTTCCTTCAGTTTCACCCTGTCATCTGCTGGAACTACAAAATCCACCAGTTGACAAGTTCTGTCTTTTTGTTTATCAACACTAGGTCTGGTCTTCTTGCTGGGATAAGGTGATCCGTTTTTATCTCAAAGTCCCAGAGAATTTTATGCGTTTCGTTCTCAAGAACAGATTCTGGTTTATGCATATACCATTTTGTTGTATGGTCAAAATTTATTTTTTTGCATAATTCCCAGTGGATCACCTTTCCAACCTAGTTTTGTACTCCCGTTGTGCTAGTTTGCTGCATTCGCTTAGTACGTGGTTTACAGTCTCACCTCTCTCACCGCATAGTCTACATTTACTATTTTGTTGGGTCTTATCAATGTTTGCTTTGATATAGTTTGTTCTTATGGCATTATTTTATGCAGCAATTATTAGTGATTCAGTTTCTCTTCTGAGGTTTCCTTTTCTGAACCATGTCCAAGTCTTTTCATGTGCAACCTCTCCGATTTGTCGTTTGAAGTGTCCATATAATTGTTTTTTTCCATTTTTGTTTTCTAGTTTTTGTTGTTTTTCTGTTTGTCCATATATTACATCTACTATTATTGGCTGCCATAAGTAATCTTTCTTTGCTCTTTTTTGTGTAGTCTTCGAGTTGTGGATTGTTGCCTCTACGCAGTCCTCTATGTTGGCAAGACCTCTTCCCCCTTCCTTTCCTGATACATATAGTCTATCTCAATCGTCTCTAGGGTGTAGAGCCTTGTGCATGGTCATTACTTTTCTAGTCCTCTGGTCAATCTGTCTGAGTTCTTCTTTTGTCCATTTTAAGAATGGCCCAGAGTATCTTATAATGGGAACAGCCCAGGTATTAATTCCTTTGATCAGATTTCTGCTGTTGAGTTTGGTTTCTAGGAGTTTTCTTGTTCTGCTGAGGTATTCTTTTTTTTAAACTTTTCCTTTCATTTCTACTTGCTTGATATTGTCTGCTTCTAAAATTCCTAAGTACATTTTAAGTATATGATTGAGTGGCATAATTGCTAAAATAAATAGTAGTGGTGATAACGAGTCTCCTTGGAAAATACCTCTTTGGATTTTTACTTCTGCCAGGGATTGCCAGTTTTCCATGGCTTTTTCAATGAAATTTATGATGGAAATTTTGTACATTTTTAGACATTCTAAAATCCAGGTATGTGGGACCATGTCATAAGCCTTTCTGTAGTCGATCCATGCCATTGTCATTGCAATATTTTCCGCCTATTCTTAACTTCTTTAAGAATGTGTTGGTCTATATAAAGCAAATCATGTGTTCCTCTTTTTCGCCAATTGAGTGAGAAGTATATTTCTTCTTTTATTACTGCTGTTAATATTTTCCACATCATGGGTAGATTATTATTATTATTATTATTATTATTATTATTATTATTATTATTATTATTATTATTATTACTCTTTGTCAGGTTTTCACACTGTAGTAACCGGTGCAGTAATCATTGCACTATGTGTACCCAAGAGCAGAAGAGTTTATAGTATCACAGCTTCATTGCTGTCTTCCCAACGATTGTCTCTTGTAGAGACGCGTGGCCTAGGAAACGGAAAGAACAACACAAATCAAAATTCTGGATGAAGTTGTTTGTTTTTCATTTCGAGCTACTGCCATTAAGAAAGGTAGGAATCCACATAATTTTTCCATCTATGGGTAAATCATCTGAGATAATGAATTTTACCCTAAACATCCAGTTGTCTACCAACAGCCTACTCATTTACAACTCTAAAATATTGTACATTATCTCTCTTTATGTCTCTACCGACATTCAAGTTCTTATCGCGAGATCTGCGAGATTTGGCAAATATCATTCGCTGTCTATAATTATTTTCAAACTTCATATCAAGTTTTCCCCAAAACAGAATTATATGTATGTCAGAATGTTTAGAAAATATCCTTTATAAGAAATCAGTTTCATCAACAGGAAATGAAGATTATTAAGATCTTTTATGGTAAAAGAAAAAGAGAAAAAAGGTTTGTTGATAACAATCTGTCTTTTAAGGGAAATGATCGATCACCTGTCTCTTTCTTAGCATCCACATCCGCTCGTGGCAAATCGGAGGTTATAAAATTCGTTCGATAATGAGCCAAGTTGAAATTTAGCCTAGAAATAATGTTTAAAGTTACACATTTATATCTTACAGGTTGTAGCAAAAGTAGTCAGATCTTTTGTTGAATGTATCGTAAATATATTAAAACTATGTATTCTTGTAGAATATATGTTGTAATACATATAAAACATTTTCATGGTATAAATAGTAAGAAAAAAACTATATATAATTTATATATTTTGTGCGTCTCCTTTTCATGTTTGAGCTTATTATTAAACTCAAACATGAAAATAAGACGCACAAAATTCTCTGGGATTTTGAAATACAAACAAATCAATCAATTCATTTTGAAAGATTGAACCTCGTTTTCATTAACGATAAGTTACAACAGATCAAATGTCAGACTGAGTTCTTTAGCCTTGGTTAGGCAACCAGTTGAGGGGAAAAAACTTAAAAGAAATTAAATTCAGCTTTAAAAACAGATTTTGTATCACATCCCACCCATGGCGGACAGTGGAAGGTGCATATATACAGCAAACTACAGACTCAAAATAAAAGAAAGCGAAAAACTGAATGAATACCTTGACCTTGCCAAAAAGCTAAAGAGGTTATAGAACATGAAAGTGACAGAAGTATACGTCCTGGAATAATCCCAAAGAACCAGGAAAATAGACTGGAGCAACTAGCTCACCAAAGGAATAAACACCTTGGCAGTCCAGTCCCCCTTGTAAAATGATTCTGAACAATGGAGAGATGACATAGACTCTATGTGCCAAGTAAAGAAGGGTGTAGAGGGCTTGTCAGCATTGAGGATTCAGTCAATACAAAAATCCAAGGACTCGAGAAATGAACAAAAAGATAAAAGCAAGACTAATTATAGCAGCCAGTAATAGCAATTTCAAAATACACAGAAAAACAACAACATCCAGAAAAGAAAAATGGGAAGGAAAATATTTATGTACATTTCAAGCGACAAACTGGAGAGATTGCATACAAGACGACTAAAAAGGGGAAACCACAAAAACGAAACTGAATCTATAATAACAGCACAAAACAATGTCACACGGACTAATTATATAAAAGCAAAAATAGATAAAATGGAACAGAATAGCAAGTATAGATTTTGTGGTGACAGACAAAAACGGTTAATCCTATAATAAGCGAATACAGCAAACTGGCGCCAAATAAGTAGAAGAGTAGGTAAGACTGGGAGAGAAGGTGATCCACTGAAAATTTTGCAGGAAACTGAAATTTCAACATACTAACAAATAATTTATGCACGAACCAGACTCCATCTTAGAAAATGATATTCATAAAATTCTATGGGATTTAAACGGATCATCTAATCCCTAGCAAAGAAAATCAGACCTATTGTTAATTAACAAGAAAAAAATATTGTCATCTTGTGTATTGGAATGTTTCAGCAGATTGAAAATGAAAAACAAATTGATAGACAAATACTTTGCCAGAGAACTGATAAAGTTTTGGAACATGAAGATATCTGTAATACCAATTGTATTTGTCGCACTAGGAACAATTCCCAAAGGCTTAAAGAAAGAGACTTGAGGATTTGGAAATTAGGAGAAAAATCGAGATCATCCAGATAGCAGTGTTATTCAGATTAGGTATAATACTCAGAAGAATCCTGGAGACTCAAGGAAACTTGCTGTCATTCGGAATCCTGTAAAGCACACCAGCTAACGCTGGCGTGAAAAACTTACAAGGAGAGAAATAATAATAATAATAATAATAATAATAATAATAATAATAATAATAATAATAATAACAATAACAGTAATAATAATAGCCATGACATGGATTGACTACAGAAAGGTCCCACAAACTTGGATAATCGAGTGTTTAAAGATGTACATAATATCAGACAAAATAATAAATTTCATCAATAAAAACATGGAATTGACGGCGGCAGAACAGACATTTGCAGAGGTGAAAATACGAAGAGGCATCTTTTAGAGATACTCCCTACCACCACTGCTATTTTTCATAGCTATTATTCCACTTAACCATATACTTAAGAAATGTACAGCGGGATACAAATTATTAAATCTCAGGAAAAAATAAAACCTCTTATGTACAGACATCAAGATGTTTTGTCAAAAATGAAAAAGAACTAGAAACCTTTATACAAACCCCAAGGATCCACAACCAAGAGATCGGGATGTAGATCAGCATCGACAAGTGTACCATATTCGTGATGAAGAAAGGAAAAAAGATGAAATGGAGAAGGGAATAGAACTACCGAATCGAGAAGAAATTAGGACACTTGGAGAAAAAGAGATTTATAAATATCAAGGAATATTAAAAGCAGAATCAATCAAACAAACAGAAAAGAAAGAAAAAATAAGGAATACTTCAGAAGAACAAGAAAGCTCCTAGAAACCAAGCTATGTACCAGAAACCTTATCAATGGAATAAACACCTGGGATGTCCCCCTCGTAAGATATTAGGGACCATTCCTAAAATGGACAAGAGAGGAGCTCTGACAGATGGACCAAAGGACAAGGAAACTCGTGACCATGTACAAGGCATTGCATCCGAGAGACGACATAGATAGACTATATATGCCAGGAAAAGAAGGGGGAAGGAGTCCCACCAACGTTGAAGATAGTGTAGATACAACAATCCAAGCATTTGACGAATAAACTAATTAAAGTAAGGAAAGACTAATTGCAGCAGCCAGGAAAAGCAATTGCAACATATTGACAAGCAGAAATACATAAAAAACTAAAAACAGAAATGGGTAGAAAAAAAACTACATGGTAACTTCAAGCGTCAATTTCAAGAGATATCACATCAGAAGACATGGCTAAAAAAAACCTCAAGAGATTAACCGAATCTCTTATAATCGCAGCACAAGACAAAGCCATAAGAACAAACTACATAATGACAAAGATAGATCAGACGCAGCAGAATACCAAGTACAGAATGTGTAGAGACAGAGACGAAACGGTCAATCATATAATAAGCGAATGCAGCAAACTAGCACAAAGAGAGTACAAGACTAGGGGCGATTCGGTGGGGAAAATCCACTGGGAATTGTGCAAGAAATTTAATTCTCAACATACAACTAAATGGTATATGCACAAGCCTGAATCTGCCCTGGAGAATGAGACGTATAAAATTCGCTGGGACTTCGAGGTACAAACGGATCAGAAATCGGACCTAGTATTGATTCACAAGAAGAACAGAACCTGTCATCTCGTGGATCTTGCCGTCTCGGCCGACCACCGAGTGAAAATGAAAGAAAGCGAAAATATAGAGAAATACTTGGACCTTGCCAGAGAACTGAGAAAACTGTGGAACTTGAAGTACCAATTTAATTAGTGATCTTGGAACGGTCTCCAAAGGTCTGGAAAATAAATTGGGTGAATTAAAAAATCAGAGGAAGAATCGGGACCATCCAAAATTGAGCACTGTTAAGATCGGCTAGAATACTTAGAAGAGACCTGAAGAGACTTGCTGTCATTCAGCCTCCAGTGAAATACCGGCTACAACAGGCATGAAAAACTCAATAATAATAATAATAATAATAATAATAATAATAATAATAATAAAATTGCACACAAGATGACATGGCTAAGAAGAGGAAACCTAAAAAGAGAAACTGAATCTTCATTACTAGGAGCGCAAAATAACACAATAAAAACTAATTATATAAAATCTAAAAAGGATGACACAGAAAAACAGCAAACATTGTTGAGATCGGCAATAATACTTAGATTAACTCTAGAGAGTTGCTGTCAAACATATTCATATTTCAGTGAAAACTAACAATTCCTACTGGTTTTAAAAAACTCAGAGAATTTATTTCCTATATCTAATAGTGTAACTAACAGGTGTTTTTATCTTTTGACACAATTATCATAATGGACATTTTGATTTTTTTCGTTACTCAGAACTTTGTATTCGTTTGTATAATTTCATCTGGTCGATAGTTTCATATTTCTTAATGACTTTCGTCTATTGTTCGTAATTGTTTCTTATGTTTTTTCTTTAATTAAGAATTTGTTTCGTGCCTACATGTTGATATGAATTCACTGCTTTTGTTCATTTTTTTTCTTTTCCTTTAAATGATATAATTTTAAAAATTTCCCTGAGACAAATTTTACGTCTCTTTGAAATTCTTCTGTATGTGCTGTTTTCCTAATTATTTTTCATTCCACCAATGGACACTTTACCTCTTTCCACCTCTCAATACAGTTGTGTTATTATATTCAATGACATCATGTGGCTTTTACGTCTGATCTTCTGTTCAGTATATAAAATAAACACACACACACACACACGCACGGACGCACGCACACACGCATATACATACACAGAGGCGTGTGTACAAACACATCTATCTATCTATACATATATATTTATCTATCACAGTTTATTTATTATCTATCCGTCCAAAAGTAAGTACACTTCTTATATATTAGTATAATTTACTCGGCTAGGAAAGAATGCCATTGGCCCCTTATCAAGTCAGCCTAACCAATCAGAAATGTGTTTACATGCGATGAGATGAGAAATTTAAAAATAAAGAAAAGAAAACGTGTAGTCTACTGCAAGTCTATTCGCACCACAAACAAAAGGATGGAATGTTCATTATATACGCAAATACACACGATCCAGAAAAATGATTTAAATCCCTCAGAATTATTTATAGAGCAGAATTTTATAAATGCAGTCTCCAGCATAACTGTGTATTGATTTCAATGTTCTTGATCAACAAAAATCATTTATACATATTTACACTGAAGTGTTGAAAAGTTCTCGACCCAACCATTTCATTGATATTTTTTAAATGTTAAAAACAACTTAAGAAACGTTATGGCAAATGTGTTGAGTTGTAAACTGAATATCTGGTGTAGAATGAACGTTCTCTTATAAAGATTTTATTCTCTTTAGAGTTCAAAGCTGAAAACATAGGCTGAAAGAGGAAAAGAAAGAATAAATGATAGTGGCTGAAAAATAATGTTATAGTTAAAATAAAGGTTTTATCTTATTTTATTTCTATTGAGAAGATGTTTGGTGAATATCAAAGACACGAGTAAATGCAACAAAACAAATTTAAATCATTCAGAAGGATAGACGTTTAACGAATGTGTTAAATGTACAAGTTTGAATATTTGATTACTATTGACTAGGGGTATAGCTGGTATTCATATCCACTATACTCCTTGTCAATAGTAATCCAGTATTCCAACTTGTACACTAGACTTTGGCGGCAAAATTGGGAAAAGTTTTTTTTTATATCATGACACACGTTGGCCTTTTCTATTTTTAGATTTGATGAAACACTTGGATTGGGGACCGTTACACACTCCTATTGTAAAACACTTTCAATGTATTCCTATAAGAATATAAAATCCTATACGAAAACACTTTCCAGTGCATTCCTATAGTAAAATTCATTGCGATGGTAAAACCTTTTCCAGTGTATTGCTATAGTAAAAAAAAACTTGTTATGTACTTCTATAGTAAAACCCTTTCCAATGCATTTCCATATTAAAATAATTTACAGTGTATTCTGATATTAAACTCGCATGCTTTTTATTGTCACAAGGTGTATTACTATGTTGAACCTACTAATCACATAAACATCATTCTCCTCTTTGCTCATACCGCATACTTTACACCAGTAGGTAGATAGATACTATCTTATAGATATAAAATGCTAGAGTTTTGTGAGGAGTGGTATCGTTCTTAGATATTTCTCTCGCTTTGATCCATTGTATTTGACGTGAATACCGTTCGGTTTCTGTCTACAGACGGGTTTGTTTTGTTACACAAGTAAATATGAACACGAAATTATACCAAGAGGTTAACAAGTGAAACGGAAAAGAAAACAGAGAATTCAGCGTATAAAATAACAATAGAAGTTTATTGTATATATTCTACATTGATTTGTGAAATATATTTTCAGTTTGCTTCAGAGAAGATAGATAAGAGGTATATTTCGTTGCAAATAAACTTCTATGAATGAAAAGGTTAACAAGTGGAATATAAAAAGAGAAACATTTAAAGTATATACATCATAATGATCCGACTTTTGTATGTGTATTTATTACCATAACACAAGACGGCACTTCACAGCGAGATTTTTGTTTGAGAAATATAGGTAGAATTGTTTACCTTATAGGGTAAAGTAAAAGCTGATGGCCTTTCACTGTCTCCTCATATCTCCATGATTCTTCTGAGTATTCTAGTATTTCTTAATAATGCTGTTGTCTGGGTGGTCCCAATTCTTCCTCTAATTTTCAATTATCCAAGTCGTTTTTCTAAGCTGTTTGTGGCCGTTTCAAAGGCACCTAAAACAACTGGTATCATTTTCACCCTCATATTACACATTTTTTTCAATTCTCTAGCAAGGTACAGGTATTTGTTTATCATTCCGTTTTCTTTCACCTTCACCCTGTGACCTGCGGGGACTGCAAAATCTACCAGTTGATACGTTCCCTTTCATTATTATTATTATTATTATTATTATTATTATTATTATTATTTACATTCGCCTTAGTTGGTCTTTTTTCATCACGAGCATTGCACACTTTTCGATGCCGAATTCCATTCTTTTACCCTGGCTGCATATTCTTATAGTTTGTACAAGGGTTTCTGGTTCTTTTTACTTTCTGGTAAAAATCTTGATATGCTATTGCAAATAGCATAGATGATAAGGAGTCTCCCTGGAAGAAGCCACTTTGGATTTCACCTCTCCTAAGGTCTTGCCCCCTGCTATTAATTCCACTTTCCAATTTTCCGTGGTTTTTGTGATGACTTTAATTACTTTGTCAAATATTTTGTATATCTTCAAACTTTCAATTATCCAAGTTTGCAAGACCATGTCATAAGCCTTTCTGTAGTCAATCCATGCCATGACTAGATATTTCTGGCTTGTTTTAACCACTTTATAGATCTGCTGATCTACATAGAGTAGATTATTGGTTCCGCTTGTTCCCTTTAAGCATCCTTTTTGTTCTTCTGAAAATAATACACGGCTATGAAGTGAATAGTAATTTTTCATCTTTCTGGATCAGGTAGTTTTTCCCTTTGTCATTCATTTGGGTATGTTTGCTTCTTGTAGGCATTTATGCAGTTTGCGGGCCAATCTCTCTAATTTGTTATGCCAAAATCGATGTGTACCATCATGCCCCTGTGTTTTCCAGTTTGGTACTTTCTTGAGTGTAGCTTTAGTGAGTCTAGGTGCATGTCTGTCTCATGTCTTTCTTTGAGTCCTTGCATTATTTTACTCCTTGTGAGTTTTTCACAGGGCATTAGCTGATGGCCTTTCAATGGAGTCTGAGTGACAACCAGTGTACTCAGATCTCCAGGATTCTTCTGAGTTTTCTAGCCGATTTTAATAATGCTATTATTATTATTATTGTTATTATTATTATTATTATTATTGTTGTTGTTGTTGTTGTTGTTGTTATCACTAGTTGCACGTTTTTAAAACTAGCTAACGCTGGTGGTCATTCATTGGAGTCTGATGACACCAAGTCTACTCAGGTCTCCAAGAGTCTTCTGAGAATTATACCTGATCTGAAAATGCTGCTGTCTGGTATTACAGATATCTTCATGTTCCACAACTTTATCAGTTCTCTGGCAAAGTCCATGTATTTGTCTATCAATTCGTTTTCTTTTATTTTCAATGTGTGGTCTCATGAAACAGCCCAATACACAAGATGACAAGTTTTTTTCTTGTTAATTAACTTTGTATCTCAAAATCCCATAGAATTCTATGAGTCTCATTTTCTAGGATGGAATCTGGTTTGTGCATATACTATTTGATAGTATGGTGAATGTTTGAGTTCTTGCACAATTTCCAGTGATTACCTTTTGCACGCAGATGTGCATGTATTCACTTTATACTAGTTTGTTGCACTCGCTTATAATATTATTAACCGTTTCGACTGTCCCAGACTTGTTATTCTGTTGCGTATTATCTATGTTCACTTAGATATAATTGGTCTTTATGGCCGCTATTATAAGAGATTCAATTTCTCTCTTTAGGTTTTCCTTTCTTTATGTCCAGGTCTTCTCGTAGACAATCTTTCCAGTTTGTCGCTTGAAGTATCCATATAGTTGTTTTTGTGGCATATCTGATTGTCCATATATTGCAGTTGCTGTTACTGGCTGCAGTAATTAGTCTTTCTTTGCTTTTTTAGTGTCTTCCTCAGGGCCCCAAATCTCAGTTTGATGAGTTCTGCTTCCAGTATTCTCAAATACTCAATCATGTCTACTCTTGTATTCATTTTGAACATTATCTTAAACAGATATATTTGATCCATGGGATCCGAACAGATTCTACCACTTCGGGTGAAAGTGGACCTGGAAGTAATGGCAACGAAGAAATGATTCTACAGTTTCCAGGGCTCCGGAATTAGAGCTTCACCACCGAATGCAGCTTGATGTCGTTACCAGTATCTCCTTTTTGGTGTAAGTCTAACCCCTTTTCAGGTGATATAGTCAAAGTATTCTTGATCCCGCCAACAGGGTGATGTATTTTTGTTGAAAAGCTGAGAGTTTCGTTTATCAATCATAACAGTAAGTTATTCTTGCATGATAACGCAAAAACCACATATCGCAAAAAGCGCAAAATAAAGATTTTAGCTCTAAACACCCCCTCAACCCTATGCAACAGACCTTGTCCCGTCGGATTATAACATTTTCAAATCTTTATAGCCATTTACAAACATAAAATGACACAGCAATTACAAAGAACTTAAAAAATGATAAAGAAATGTTTTTGCCTCGTAAAACAGTGGATTTCATGTTTATTTTATGTTTTCTTTACTTGAGGGATTATGGCATTCGAAATGAAGAAAACTGTTACCATGACTGAATTTGTAATTGATCATTAAATAAAAGTCAGTTCTATGTTCAAAAATCTCCAACCTTTAAGACGCTAGTGAAAAATGTGTAGAGTAAATTGTATAATAATCTAATACAGCAAACTAGCACAAAATATGTACAACTGAGTGGAGAAGGTGATCCACTGGTAATAGTGCAAAAAACTAAACTTTAATTCTACTAACAAGTGTAACATACAAAATCTGTGATGGAAAATTAAATGCACAATATTCTTGAAGATTTTATATCTTCAAGATGATATATAATTCACAATGCCGAAATCACGAAGGTCTGGTTTCAAAACATGGCTAACAAAATTATATATTCATATATATAATATAAAAACAAAATATTCAAATGTTATATTCTTTATAAAAACATTAGGCGTATGCGACCATTGTAGGGGCAGTATAATTATATATATATATATATATACAAGGCAGGCGGTTTCAGGCCGAGATCGAAACTCGTCCGATTTGCCGTCAGTCATAGTTCTTACTTCTGCGTCATCTACACACCCAACTTTTAGAAAGGTATTTTACTGTTATAAATATATTAGGCTACAAGGGAGTGTTCCATCCATTTTAAGTAGGGCTATGCAATTTTTGTGTAATTAGCGGTTACCAGAACAAACACACACACACACACACACACACACACACACACATATATATTATATTATATATATATATATTATATATATATATACATGTTGTCCTTATTTTTTCTCGTATTTTTCGACTTATATCTATCTCTGTCTCTCTCCCCCTCTCTGTCTCTCTGTCTCTGTCTCTGTCTCTGTCTCTGTCTCTCTCTCTCTCTCTCTCTCTCTCTCTCTATATATATATATATATATATATATATATATATATAAATCTTTTACATCTTATTTGTCAATTTATTTACTGCTAAAAAATTAACATCTAAGTGTGCTAATTCCATCATTTTTATCATATTATGGGTAGCATTGCAGAAATACAAACTAATTACCATCAGAATTAAATAATAATTCTGAAATAATAATAAACTACAGAATATGTCTTCACTCTTTGAATACAAATAGATTTTTAAAGTAGATTCAGAAACTAACAAAATCAAATCATCTCTTTTGGTGTAAAAGATGTAATCGGCGTATTTAAAACCCTAGCAACAGGATTATTCGTAAATCTGTATTTACTCAATCACTGCGCTACGAACACGAAATGGCACAAGGTCAATTTTTAAGTAATGTAAAGCTGGTTTGAAATTAGATTTTTCTTCTCCTAGTCTGGTTGCCTAACTACGGTTAAAGACCCCAGTCGGCCTGACTATTTAACCATAGCTGGAGGGAGAACAGATTAATTCATGCCTTTTCCAAAGTCATTTGCGCGATATGAAACGCAAATAGCCTCGTCCAGTATTTGAACTCGGGTTGTCGATCCCATTTTCTACGTTCATAACCGTTAGTATATGCATCCTTCTTTTTATTTTGGATATTACATCTTCAAACTTGTTAGAAGGTTTACACGTGTAGTTATTTTCTTTGTCGATGGAGAAAAGAATTGTTCTTTATATATCGTCAAACCTCTTGATACAACCCCTATCGTTTGATCAAGTTTCAAATCTGTCGTCTTGGTACCGAATGTCATTTTTCGAATCTTCTAAGACTGCTTCAAGTCACTAAGCGAGGGTTTATATGTTTTCCATAGCATTCACCACGCCGCGGTAATTGACAGTTTGACCCCTCCCCCTCTAGACAGTCACGTACGACACAGCCGAGTGCTGAGGTTTTGTAGTCGGGAATACCACATTAAAAACCATAAATATTCTCTTCATTATTAGCGTCCATGTCTCCCTGCCACACAACAGCACTGATTACTTTAAAAAGAGGAACAACCTTATCTTTATTCTTGCTGGCATCTTGACGTCTTGATGTCAAAATCAGGAAATCTCAGTCATGGACATTTGGCCATAGACTGGTGAAGAAGATAATTAAAAGAATAGAAAATCATTTTTTCTAATTTTGTTTTGTTTTCCTGTGTCTGGTCTTTGTTACTAACTGAGCGAGCCCATTGTTCTCTCAACAGAGGGACATGGACAAAAGAATAGCGGAAAAAACCAAACACACATTGTTTTTATTTTTCAATGCGACAAACAATAACCATTCCATTGACTTTTAGTTAAATGAAATTTAGCCGTTTGCACTGAATTCTAATTAACTTGCCTGATTTATTTTATTTTGATTAATTGCTGTCAGATCTCTGAAAGAATGCAACAAGTACCTTGTAATTCAGTGCTATTTGTTGTATGGTAATGTGGTTGGCGTTATTTGTTATAAAACTGACTTTACCACAATGCTTACCCAATAAGAAAACTGTCTTAGCATTCGAGTACCATGGAATGCGAGACAAGGTTGGCTGTTTCAGTAAATATAAACCCTTTGTTTGGTCTGACCATTCAGTAAAATTGATCATCCCCAATTTATCTGTTATTAAATATTATCAAACTGATTAATAGTAGAGAAAGGCAATTGTTGTCATGACTCAAAATGAGACATCATGAAACAAAAATAACATAAACTTTTCTTTTCCTAAATAAACAAAACCAGATGTTTGTTATTACATTTCCAATATCTAATTAGCTTGATTATCAATTTGCAATCTTATGAATAGAAATTCATTTATCTGTTATTTTGTATTAGTGGTGACATTTATTTATCAACTAGAACAGGTACGATATTGTAATTTTTAAATTGTTGCTTTCTATGTAATCCATAGGCAAAACAAAAAGCATCCAACGACTTCGTATCGTTCTTTTTCTTGCTTAATAAATCCGCTCGTACACATGTGCTGAAGTTAGAACATACAAAATAGCCACCCTCTTCCCTCGGTAATCCGTTCTTTTATGGACAATCAGGAAGAGCTGAAATCTGTTTACATCGCATTCGTCTCGCGAGATTCATGACATAACACGAGGCCAGTTCTATATAAAATGTGACTCTGGGAGCAATCAAATTTTCCTCTCCTGGATATCTTGCGCACAAGACATGTGTGCATCCGCTTCACCTCATGAGATAAATTTCTCCTCTCGCTACATTCTCCAGTACAGATATTTCAGGGTTTTATTTTTTGAATGATTTGCGTCACAAACTGACAGTAAGTAGAAGATTTATCCAACCCATCCGCCACTAACAGGACGTGACAATGTCAATTTTTAAGCGATGGACAACTAGCTTTAATTCACAGTTTTCCTTTGCCTAGACTGGTTGCTATACCAACATTAAAGAGCTAAATCTGTCCTTTTATTTACCCATAGCAAGACAGGGAGAAATATTTGGATTCATACCATTCCCACTGGTGTTAGTGAAATGCAAAAAGCTTCGTCCAGGATTTTATTCGGGTCTCTGAGTCGTACGACGACAACCATTATCTCATGAACACCTTTAAATAGTAGAGAAAGATAAAGAAGATGCACCCACCTTGCAAAATTATGTGTAAAAATTGGGAAAGAATAATAGGTAAATTGGAATGAATGTATATGCAGGAAATTTCTAAGATTATTTTTTCTGTGTTATAGTTTAATCGGAGAAATTTGCACAACGAGCGTTATGTTAGTCTGGTCGTAGATGATGCAACAAAAATTTGGTTTCATACCGGCAATAAGAAAATACCTAAGATCTTTTAAAGTGTGAAATGTCTCGTGATTTAGAATTATGATTAAAAGGTAAAACTTGAGGTCATAAAGAACATTAACAGAAATACAGTGGTACCTTGACTCACGAGTTTAGTTCGTCGCACATGTACCTCAATTTCCTCGTATATCAAATAATATATCAAATCCATTTTCCCTGTTGAAATAAACTGAAATGCCGTTAATCCGTTTAGCACCCCAAAATCACCTTAATGTTTTTAATAACTTTTATTTAAAAGAAAAAAAACACTGTATTGTATGAAAACATTGTATAATAGAATGTAATAAATTATGCGCTGTAATATGTTTTATGTTTTTTTATAAGTAATATTTTCTTTAGTAAAATGAATTTGGAAATTCAAATATTCTTAGTGAATTCATTAACATAAGCGTATTTGAAGTTTGCTCGTACTTTAAATTTTAGCTCTCAGCACAAAGTAAAAAATCGAACGAGTGACAGCACGAAACTCGGAAAACTCCTAAGTTGGTGTACACAGTACAATGTTATAGTTTCATACCATAACAAAATGACGTACTTCGTACAATAGAAAACTTGCTGGAATTGTGTGTTGAATTCCAATAGGACTATCTTCATTAACGTTCATTGTTTATTTCTTGATAAATACTGCTTCA